>JAGIQG010000012.1:37346864-37904364 GCA_024679065.1 Sphyrna mokarran | reverse complement strand
AAGTCGAGGAAGAAGTCGAGGAAGAAGTCGAGGAAGAAGTCGAGGAAGAAGTCGAGGAAGAAGTCGAGGAAGAAGTCGAGGAAGAAGTCGAGGAAGAAGTCGAGGAAGAAGTCGAGGAAGAAGTCGAGGAAGAAGTCGAGGAAGAAGTCGAGGAAGAAGTCGAGGAAGAAGTCGAGGAAGAAGTCGAGGAAGAAGTCGAGGAAGAAGTCGAGGAAGAAGTCGAGGAAGAAGTCGAGGAAGAAGTCGAGGAAGAAGTCGAGGAAGAAGTCGAGGAAGAAGTCGAGGAAGAAGTCGAGGAAGAAGTCGAGGAAGAAGTCGAGGAAGAAGTCGAGGAAGAAGTCGAGGAAGAAGTCGAGGAAGAAGTCGAGGAAGAAGTCGAGGAAGAAGTCGAGGAAGAAGTCGAGGAAGAAGTCGAGGAAGAAGTCGAGGAAGAAGTCGAGGAAGAAGTCGAGGAAGAAGTCGAGGAAGAAGTCGAGGAAGAAGTCGAGGAAGAAGTCGAGGAAGAAGTCGAGGAAGAAGTCGAAGAAGAAGAAGTCGAAGAAGAAGTCGAGGAAGAAGTCGAGGAAGAAGTGAGAAGAAGTCGAGAAGAAGTCGAGGAAAAGAAGTCGAGGAAGAAGTCGAGGAAGAAGTCGGAAGAAGTCGAGGAAGAAGTCGAGGAAGAAGAAGAAGTCGAGGAAGAAGAAGTCGAGAAAGAAGTCGAGGAAGAAGAAGAAGTCGAGGAAGAAGAAGAAGAAGTCGTCGAGAAGAAGAAGAAGAAGAAGTCGTCGAGAAGAAGAAGAAGAAGAAGTCGTCGAGAAGAAGAAGAAGAAGAAGTCGTCGAGAAGAAGAAGTCGTCAAGAAGAAGAAGACGTCGAGAAGAAGAAGAAGAAGTCGTCGAGAAGAAGAAGAAGAAGTCGTCGAGAAGAAGAAGAAGAAGTCGTCGAGAAGAAGAAGAAGAAGAAGACGTCGAGAAGAAGAAGAAGAAGAAGACGTCGAGAAGAAGAAGAAGAAGACGTCGAGAAGAAGAAGAAGAAGAAGAAGTCGTCGAGAAGAAGAAGAAGAAGAAGTCGTCGAGAAGAAGAAGAAGAAGAAGAAGTCGTCGAGAAGAAGAAGAAGAAGAAGAAGTCGTCGAGAAGAAGAAGAAGAAGAAGTCGTCGAGAAGAAGAAGAAGAAGAAGAAGAAGTCATCTCCAATTGCAACGGGATCTTGATTAATTGGGTCATTTGGCTGACAAATGAAAGATGGAGTTTAATTTAGACAAATGAGGTGATGCATTTTGGTAGATTGAACCAGGCGGGACTCAAGTCAGTTAATGATAAGGCGTTGGAGAAAATTATGGAACAAAAAGATCTAGGGGTACATGTTCATAGCTCCTTCAAAGTTGGGTCACAGGTGGACAGAGCAGGGAAGAATGCATTCAGCATCCTTGGTTTCATCAGTTACAACACTGAATAAAGGAGTTGGGATGTCTTGTTGAAGACAA
Organism: Sphyrna mokarran; assembly: GCA_024679065.1. NCBI lineage: Eukaryota > Metazoa > Chordata > Chondrichthyes > Carcharhiniformes > Carcharhinidae > Sphyrna > Sphyrna mokarran. The sequence goes on along the minus strand of JAGIQG010000012.1, from coordinate 37,902,902 downwards.
GACATTGGTACAGCCACACTTGGAATACTGTGTGCAATTCTGGACATCCTACTATAGGAAGGATATTATTAAACCAGAAAAGAGTGCAGAAAAGATTTACTGGGATGCTACTGAAACTTGATAGATTGAGTTATAAAAAGGAGTGGCTGAATAGACTTGGACTTTTCCCTCTGGAGCGTGGAAGGCTGAGAGATGACCGCATAGAGGCCTATAAAAATAATGAGGGGCATAGACAAGGTAAATAGTCAATATCTTTTCCCAAAGACAGGGGAGTCAATAACTAGAGGGCAATAGTTTAAGTTGAGAGAGGAGAGATACAAAAGGGTCCAGAGGGCAATTCCCCCCCTCTCACACACAATTTTATCTTTTAAAAAGCATTTAGATAGTTATATGGGTACAATGGGTATGGAGGGGTACAGGCCAAATGCGGGCAATTGTAACTAGTTTAGGGTTTTAAAAAAAGGGCTGTGTGGACAAGTTGAGCCGAAGGATCTGTTTTCATGATGTAAACCTCTGACTATGAATATCAAAATTTCTGTAGAATCATTTGAATATTCAAAGTGTTGCATTGTGGAAAATGGATTCAAATATGCAATATCAGTATCTGAACACCTATGTCTCTTAATTTGTCAATAATGGATCAGATCTTTAAATTGGGATTTGAATTCAGATAAGAATGTTACAAAATAGTTCTAAGGCGGTCTCAAATCCATCTCGCATGGCTGTGAACCAAAAACAAAAATCTTCTATTGTTCCTCAGCAGGATGATAGAATGGGATAAAAATACAATGTTATCAAAGAAGCATGTTGACAATGGGGCATATTTGATCAACGCATTTCAAATGAACATAAGATACTCAGTATTTAAACTCTACATCTTTCAACACAAAAAACAGTATTTTACTTTTCTACATCCATGATTTGTGACTAAGTTATTGTCCATATCTCACTTACCATCTGTGGGTCATTGGATCTGCTCACCCAACCTGAAATAAGTTTCAGGGTCTCCCTTTTCACTGTTCGCATACTTCTGATCAAGGGCTGTTTTGTAACCACATCACCTATGATATAATAGGCATCGATAAAATTCAATGGTTCAAAAAAAATTAGAACATTTAGTTTGCTAAACAATTCACCTTTTCATGCTCAATTCACTTTTTAATGCTCAAGTTGATAGACACAAAGGCAATTATTACTTCCTTTAGAAGGAAGTATCTCAAAAAGGAGCAATGAAATAATTCAAGCATCACAAACTTGAGTATTCACACACAAAGTAATTGCTGTCATGCTACATCCATTATTTTACACAATTTTTTTGTAAATACAAAACAAATATTCAACCAACCATTTGTTTGAATTGCTGCTGAAATATTTTCACTGAGGCACTTGTATACATTCAACATATCCAGATATATTCGACCAAGCTGGATGACAAATGGGTGACCAACTGCTTTGCAGGCTCGAACATTAGTTTTCAGAATACTGCCAAGTTGTTTTACAGTTTCAGGATCCTTAAGAATGTCAACATTCTAAAAACGAAGGAGAAAGAGAATCAATCAACTGGCCCGGATATTGGATTTCTAATCTCCACATCCCCAATTGTGTTTTCTTTTGCTGCTACTTCATCTTTTACACTGAAGCCAGATATTGATCTATGAATATCAAAATTTCTGTAGAATCATTTGAATATTCAAAGTGTTGCATTGTGGAAAATGGATTCAAATATGCAATATCAGTATCTGAACACCTATGTCTCTTAATTTGTCAATAATGGATCAGATCTTTAAATTGGGATTTGAATTCAGATAAGAATGTTACAAAATAGTTCTAAGGCGGTCTCAAATCCATCTCGCATGGCTGTGAACCAAAAACAAAAATCTTCTATTGTTCCTCAGCAGGATGATAGAATGGGATAAAAATACAATGTTATCAAAGAAGCATGTTGACAATGGGGCATATTTGATCAACGCATTTCAAATGAACATAAGATACTCAGTATTTAAACTCTACATCTTTCAACACAAAAAACAGTATTTTACTTTTCTACATCCATGATTTGTGACTAAGTTATTGTCCATATCTCACTTACCATAGATATGGATAGTGTGTCTGCACTGGCCATCAAGCATCATCTATTCTAATCCCATTTCCCAGCATTTGGGTCCATAGCCTTGTATGCTATGGCATTTCAAGTGCTCATCCAAATGCTTTGTAAATGTAGTGAGGGTTCCCACCTCTACCACCTTTTCAAAAAGTGAGTTCCAAATTTCCAACATCCTGTATAAAAAAAGCTTTACCTTCAAATTCCTTCTAAATCTTCTTCTATTACTTAAAACCTATGCTCCTTGTTATAACACACCTACAAAAGGGAGATATAGTCCCAGATGACCTTAGGCTGCTGTTCGCTTTGAGGAGAACTGACCAGTGATTTAATCTGAAGATCACCACGAGGGGCAAGACAAGCCTTTCATGAATAACTCTAGCTGGTATGGGATTTGAACCCACGCTGTTAGCATCTCTCTGCATCAATCAGCCACCCAGCCAACTGAGCTAAATCATATTAGATCTCCAACCATGCAAAGTAAAATTAAAATTTTCACATGATCAACAATGCTGCAAATATTCCCATTCACCCGTTATGCACCATAAAGACATAAGCTGCAACTCAAGGGCATACCAAAATCATAAGTCTGAAATTCAGCTAGTTTACAATAATAAATCTATAGTTGGCACTTAAAATTCTAAAAATTTATGATTGTTTTGCAAAAGGCTAAATTTCACTACAGGAAGATACAAGGAATAATTCAATTAATTTTACTTTTATTTGCAATTCTAATTTCCAACATCCACAATATTTGATGAAAAAGTGACACAGGGAAAAATAAAATGAATCAGCCTGTAAAAAACAACTATCACAACAAATCCAAACAACTATGTCTTACAATAAAAACCATTATTCAGGGCTTGCTAGAAAAACTCAATAAACAGTTAAAAAGGAAAAAAAACAGTAATGGGTGGGGACAAAGAATTCATACAATTCATGGAGGATCAAGTATGCTATTCAAACATAATTCCAAGAATCACACTTATGCTTAAATTTGTAAATTCATGTATGTAATTTATTAAGTGTTAATTTAAAATACCACTTACTTTAGTTGCCTGTTGAATTATACTGTCCCAGACCTGATTTGGCAACATCATATATTTTTCTATTAAATGTTCTTGTACTGTTTGGTCAGTTTGAGCACCTATCATATAACCAACTGCTTCATAAAACGTGTGAACCTATTGACAATAAGAACAAAAATTTATTTTAAACGAAAATTGTGTCAAGATTTTGAGAAAGTAAAATTAACAGATTCTATTTGAAATCACTTACATATCAGCCTTTCAATCCAAAGATTCCCCCTCACAAATGCTTGAGTATATAAATCTAAGTTATTTTCAAAATAATATTTGTAACCATACCTGTTGTGGCTGAAGATCACAAATGATAGTATTAATATTATTTAGGATCTCATCAATGAATGGCATAACTTCCCCAACTTGAACCTGAACAAAGTGTCGACGACATTTTTGTGCAATTTTAATAAAAGTATCACAAGCCATGTCTTGAACTCCATCATGGGTTTCTAAATTCACAAAAATCAATATTTATATTTAAATACAAATATATTTAAGGAAAAAAACTAACGTCTCAAAAGAAAAAGATTTGGTCAGCAAAATTCAATTACAATTAATACAGGAACAACTTGTGCTCATGCTCATCTTTCATTATTAGAGAAACCACAATATCACACCAGAGGTAGATTAAGGGCATGGAATTTCATCTCGCCCAAAATACTAGAATTAAAAGGATGTTAGGATTTCAAATTTTGGAATGGATTGCATTTCATAAATTAACACTAACGGAAGAATGCTGCATCATTATGGGATCTTTAAATCAAGATATCTGCCTATCCAGCAGGTTATATGACACTTTCTTATTGCTGCTGTTTGAAATTTGCTGGATACAATAGCAATAAGATAGTCTGCAAACGTACAACTGTTCCTCCTCAAAGTAATTATTTGTGCACGAAGTACTCGAGATCTTCGTGCTGAACCTGACCAGATAGTCACAAACAACCCAATTTGATTTTTTAAATAAATCTGAAGTGTGTCTCCGTCCTTAGTTCTCACTAAATGAGTATGTTAAGATATATCTGTTTTGTTTTAGAAAAATGAATGCTCCAGTTTAGGCAAACAGTCCATGCCTCTAGCCAAAAAACATTTTCTCTTGCAGTTTCAAATAGCACACATACAAAGTTTGCATGGAAAGTTCTGTAACAAGATTAAAAATGTGCATGATACATGGTTCTCAGAAGAAACAACCTGAGGGGCCAGATTCTAGTTCTGTGCTTATGTTATGGCTTTAAATGTCTAGGAGTTCCCTTTCCTTTTATATGTGGGCTGAGAATCCAAACACTCAAATTTATTTGAAATATACTATTTTCAAAAATGCATTTCTTCCTTTTCCATCTGACAAACTTACCATGCATAAATTCAAACAGTTTGTTAACCACAGTCTTTAAGAACTTCCAGTGAGCTCTCAAGAAACGTGGGTACTGACCCACAATGTACATGATGTTTGAAGCAATAATGGCTTTGTTGTCTTTACCCCTTTTCTGCTCGCACAGTCCTAAAAGATCCTATGGAATTAAAATAACGCATATTATAACTCAAATCCAAACAAAAAATTAGCACAACCATGCTTATTCAGGATTTATACACGAGATTCAGAAGTTTTGTTTGCTCACAAAACACCTTAATAAGAGTTTAAATAAAAGCATCCCACACAAAAGGGAAAGGGATGAGAAAAGGATAGGTTAAGGTATATAGAAGACACTACATAAAATCCTTTCTAAAAAAGTTGGAATGGATCATTGAAAGGAAAGGCTGGGTGAGGAAAAATACGCATTTAATCCATTTCTACTTAAAACTGCTTTGAAATGTCTTAATTGCCCTTGTATTTAATAATATTAGGATGCAGGTAAGCAAATAATAAGGAAGTCAAATGCATTGGAGGCTGTTTAGAAAAGCTTCATTAGGCAAATCCTCAGATGAATGATTTGTATTGGAAACAGTTCTGAATAGGTTGAACAGATAAATCCTTTAAACGAAGGGGCTGTCGTAAGAGGAAAGGTTGAGCAGGTTGGGCCTGTACTCACTTGAATTTAGAAATGAGAGGTGATTGTATTGAAACAAAGATTGAGGTCACCCGACATCGTAGATGAGGACATTTTCTCTCGTGGGTGAATCTAAAACTAGAGGACACAGTTTAAAAATAATGGATCTTTCACTTAAGATGTGCAAATGAGGAACTCCTTTCCTTGAAGCGTTGTTATTCTTTGGAATTAGTGTGATGGAGGCTGGATCACAGAATATATCCAAGACCGAATTAGATCTTTGATTGATGGGAAGTCAAAGATTACAGAAGACAGGCAAAGTGCAGTTAAGGCTGCAGTGAGATCAACCATTACCTTACATGAATGTTGGTGAAGGCTCAATGGCCTGAACGGCTTATTTGTGCTCCAATTTTTTTTTATATGCTCCCAAACGAGCATGAGGGACAATAGAAACGATTTGCAGATATGATTGAGTGGAAGTAGGCTGGACTTGATCATAACTAGTTAGACAAAATGATCTGTTTCTGTACTGTAAATTCCACACAGTTGCTAAGGGACAGGGAGGGGACTAAAATTCAACCCTCGTTCAATCATTAAAACACAAATTATCAAAGCGTATTTCTGTAACAAGTTGCAGCTGTACAGAGCTTTCAACAGAAAGACAACTCAATAACAAGATTCTCATGACTACTTAGTGCAAAATTGCAGAAACTTGTTTCTCCCCCCACTTCAGATTTTACCATTTTTGAAGGCGGCAACCAGTTTCTGCCTAGTTATTTAGGACCACCATCATGCTGACCATATGTTATCAAAATCCTCAAATCTTCTTGGTAAAATCTAAAACACAAATACTCAAAATTCATCTGCAAGACCTACATCAAACCTTACAATTTATCAATTTTATTTATATGAACCAGGACTTCTTACTGAATAGAAACAAAATACTTCTGACGCTGGAGATTGGAAATGAACAAAATGGTTAGATCTGGAATAACTGAACAGGTCTGGTGGTCCAAAGTCATCAAAACATTAATTATTTCTATTTCCCCAGATGATGCAGACTTGCTGAGATTTTCTGGTACTTTTTTCCACTTTGATTTTTTTAAAAAAAAACTGGTTTTGAAATCTTTCCACAAGCCGTCTCCTCGCTATTTATGGGTCTTTCCACAGAATTCAAGATTCTTGGTTGAACCAAAAAAGATCAAACTATTGGTCTCTACTAATGCATATGTTGTGTGAATCTTTACCCCATGGATAGTTCCTTGCCCCAAACAGCTATTTGTAACGTTCTTAATTTCTCTTCCTTCTGCCTACCTCACTGTCCTCAATGTAAGCTTCAAGACACTGAAAACTCCAATCACCTTGGTTTACTTGAATTACCCTTTTCTTTATTATTCTATGGGGTGACAACCTTCAATCAAGTTTCTGCTTAAAATATTTGCTCTTACGTACACTGCAAAATGTTCCTCTCAAGCTCATGTTTCTCTGTTCAAGCAACACGATGTTGACAACTTCAAGAACATGCATTCCATCCAATTACATTCCATGATATCCATCATCCATTCTGACAACATCACAAACATAACTCTTAGTGTCACCATTTACCAACTGATATACTGCTGAAGTACCAACTCAAAGTAATACTTTCCTGTTGAGCCAACGGCATAAATTCAGGTACACTGAGCATTCTGATGCTCCAACTCTTGACATCAGGTTTGGCAAATTTATCCAAATTGACTGGTGCGATGATTTGCAGTCATTGCTTTATTTATATATACACACATGAGAGTTATTACCCAACTACAAATACCTCCTAATCATCCACATAAAGCTATTCGCAATATTAGTACACTTACTTTTATTACAGTCACCAGAAATCTCTTCTCATCTTCCTCATGCATAGCACCACTAATTGAACCAATTGCCCAACAAAGGGTATTTAGATTCTTCCATGACCATTCAGTACCATTCACCTGATTGTGAAGTTTATCAGTCATAATACGTTCTGTATCTGCATAGTCCAAATGAGTAAGGTACACTGCAAAAGAATAAACAAAACTAAGAAAATAGTTAACATTACAGTCTCTAAATTTCCTGTGACCAGCACTATACAAAACACAAAAGACAGCAACACTGGTATACTTCCGTCCCCTTTTAGCCTCTTGAGACTTCCACTATTCAAAGAGATCATGGCTACTCTGCAACCTACTTCCACCTGCTCAACTTTATGGTTAACAAAAATGTATGAATTTCAGTTTTAAAATTAATCATCTTGGAATCAATTGCCATTTGAGGAAGAATTCCAAACATTGACCATCTTTTGTAGAAGTTATTCCTAACTTCATTCCTTGAAAGTCTGGGTCTAATTTCTAGACCACTTCCAGACTCCCCAACTAGTGACTCCACACTTACTCTCTCTGTTCCATTTAAATTTAAAATTTGATTAAATTGTGCTATAATCTTCCAAATTTCATGGAATTCAACACTAGTTTTTAATAATTATGTTTTATAAGTTTATTTAGTAGTGTCACAAGTAGGCTTACATTATCACAATGAAGTTACCGTGAAAAGCCCTCAGTTAGCACAGTCCAGCATCTGTTTGGCGCATTGAGAGAGAATTTACCATGGCTAAATGGACCTAACCAGCACATCTTTTGGACTTATGGTAGGAACCAAGAGTGCCTGGAGAAAACCCACACAGACAAGGGGAGAATACGCAAACTCCACAGAGTGACCCAAGCCAGGAATCAAACCCAGGTCCCTGACACTGTGCCGCCCAAAATTAAAGTTTTGGTCATTCACTTAGATCTATCACTCACTGTATGTTTACCTACACAGCAGCATAATTTTTAGTCAATTCAAAATTTGGGTTTGGAGCTATTACATCAGTCATTAATAAATAGTGAATATGGAGGTCCCAACACATCCTTGTGGGAAATCATTAGTCACATTCTTCCACATCTCCAGCCCGTCAGTCAACAGGTTACTTTCAAATCCATAAGCTCTAACTTTAGCCAAAAGACCTTATATGACTGATATCATCAAATGTCATCAGGAAATCTGATATGAATGAAATCCATAGGCATTCCCTATCCTTTACAAATTCATGCTGGGTCTCACTGACCAGTTGAAAATTTAAGGTGTTCTGTCACTCTTCCTTACTGATTTTAAATAACTTTTTTTTTTTAAAAAGAGGGATGACTGCAGATTTAAAAGGGAAGGGAACAACTCCTGAAGACAGAAAACTGTTTACAATAATCAGCCAACACGGAGGCCAAGAGGGACAATAAATGGTCAGAAATTTACTTGGAGTAGGACTGAGAGAAGAGGAGCACATCTTGTGGGCAACAGGAACTCATAGGACAGGCAATGGTGAAAGTTCAAAAGATGCAAGTTCAGAGCTACGGCAACATACGATTAGGAGTATGCCACTCAAGCTCTTAAGCCTGCTCTGCCATTCAATAAGACCATGGCTGATCTTAAATGCAGGTTCAACCTAAACAACCTAACTTCCTACTCTGAATACTCTGATTGTTGGTAGTCAAGAATTTATTTACCTCAACATTATAATTTTTAATTTCCTTGTCCTTATCCTTCTCTTAAGACAAGGAGAAACATTAAAGGAAACTTGGTCAGACAGGCACATGACCAAGACAACTAATCAGATTGTCATTAAGATTGAGACTAAGAGATTTATGAGCTGTTCACATTTGTTGCTAAAGGCAAGGATGGAGGAGACAGGGGAAAGAAGGGTTTTAGGCCATCTGCAGTTGAGAAAAGCCTAGGGGGTGACCTTTGTATTCCAGGATGATACCACAATAGTGAACGACTTTAGCAGATGTTTTAATAGTTTTGCAAGTGGTTCAGCCACTGGCAAGGGTAGCTAAATTACTACTGGATAAGTACTGTGAAACTTATAAATTATAAGTACCCAAGAGATTGACATCAGTAGTCCTTTCAAAGAAAGTGACTGTCTTCAAAACAACCCAAGTATTGTAAACATTTCTCAGTAAAATGGAAAGCTATTTTATGCAGCACCCATAATGGCAGAGCAATCGTTCTACTGCTGGGACGTTGAATGCTAGTATTTCCAATTCAATGATAGGGCAGTTTTTCTCCCACCCTGGATGCTGAATCACATTTCCCCATTCTACAAAAGTTATATAAAAGTTTTCCATAAGCCACTGTTACTTGCTGACCAATGTTTCTCCTGTTTACTAGGTGCATTGAAGAAAGTTTGTAGTTTGCAACTTGCAACGTCCATGATTTCAAACAGCTTCTTGTATAATTCTGGCACTTAAGCAATTTCGTTCTCACTAAATGCTTCACTGTTCAGAAAATGTTAAATATTTTGAATAATTACTCAAGTTTCAGTGGCTACTTAACGATAGTATCAAATTAAAAGTAAACATGTGCAATGCTGACAAGACAAAGACAAATCTTGGAAAGTAATTAATGGGGGAAAGAATTGAATACATAAGAAATCCAATCCCTGGTTAGAAATATAAAAACAGGCACGAAGAGTAAACTGAAGTAAATGTTGGTCCCTTGGAGGGCAAGACAGGGGAAATAATAATGGCAAACAAGGAAATGGCAGAAGTATTTAACAGGCATTTTGTTAAAATCTTCACTATAGAAGACAAAATGCATCGTAAGAATAGCTGCAAATACAGGGAAGAGGGGGAGGAACTGAAAACACTCAAGGGAAATATATTAGGAAAACTATTAGGACTGAAGGATAGCAAAAATAATCTAGGTAATTATAGGCCAGTAAGCCTTATGTCAGGTAGGGAAATTATTAGAGAGGACTTTTCAAGGCTGGATTTACTCACGCTTGGAAATAAGCGAGACAGCATAGTGAGACATGACCTTCCTTTCACAATACTAACTAGATCGAGTTTTGCGAGGAAGTGATGAAGGTAACAGATTTTGTCTACATGGACTTCAGCAAGGCCTCTGACGTTATTGCAGACTGGTACAGAAAGTGAAGTTGCATAAGATCAGAGGTGAGCTGGCAAGATACAGAACTGGCTCAGTAATAGAAGCCATGAGGAGATGCCAGCGTTGGACTGGGGTGAACACAGTAAGCAGTTTCACAACACCAGATTAAAGTCCAACAGATTTATTTGGTAACAAAAGCTTTTGGAGTGCTGCCTCTTCGTCAGGCGAGTGGGAGTTCTATTCACCACAGGGCATATAAAGACAAACTCAATTGATCAAATAAACTCAACTTACAAAATTTAATTATAATAATCATTACGTCTTTATATGCCGTGTTTGTGAATAGAACTCCCACTCGCCTGATGAAGGGCAGCACTCCGAAAGCTAGTGGCTTTTGCTACCAAATAAATCTGCTGGACTTTAACCTGTTGTTGTAGGACTTCTTACTCAATCACAGAACAAAGAACAAAACAGCACGGGAAACAGGTCCTTCGGTCCAACGAGCCCACGCCGCCACTCCAATATTCCCACCTCTACCCGTGATCCTTGTCTATGTTTATAGATCTATGGATTAAAAACCAAATTTGAGAATTTAGGGAGAATTTGTTTTGCCAATTAGCCTAAGAGCACATCTTTGGGACCTGGGAGGAAACTGGAGCACCCGGAGAAAACCCATGCAAGCACAGGGAGAATGCGCAAACTCCCACAGACACAGGCCCAAATCCATGTATCTGCACAGCACAGCAATAGTCACTGAGTTGTTGTGTTGCCCATCAAATGGTCCAGGTCAAGCATACACTAACGACGTGAAGCACTAGGATACTCTCGAAAAAATCCAAGAGCAGCACTCTCACAACCCATCGCGTGTATGCCCCTTGTTAGACAGCAAGGTGGACCAAAGCACCTGTAGGATAAAAACAAGTACATCAATATCATCATCTATTTACAAACTTCCCAGGGCTCATGATCCCTATTTTAAATCAGTTTTCTATACCCCTCCATTCCCATTCTGCTCATGTGCCCATCTAAATATCTCTTAAATAACTCCAGAGTACCTGCCTCCACCACTTTACTTGGCAGCGCATTCCATGTGAAAAAACTCCCTCTAGCATCCAAATTATATCTTACCTCCCTCACGCTATTAGAGTCCATTCTAGGAAAAAGCTTAACCCTGCTTACTCTATCTATACCCCTCATAATCTTGTACACATCTGTTAGATCTCCTCTAAGAGATAAAGAGCTAAAGAACAGTGGGAAGTTGTGCATGGAGCCTGAAGAGATTGGAGAGGCACTGAACAAATATTTCTCTTCGGTATTCACGCAGGAAGATGTAAATGTAGTTGTGGAGAACACTGGGATACAGGGTTGTAAACTGGAAAGTACTAAAGTAGATAAGGAGGATGTGCTAGATATTCTTGAGGGTTTGAAGTTAGATAAGTCCCCTGGGCCAGACGGGATTTACCCTAGGATTCTCTGGGAGGCGAGAGAGGCGATTGCAGAGCCTCTGGCTTGTTGGTTACAGGTATAGTGTCGGAAGACTGGAGGATAGCGAATGTGGTCCCATTGTTCAAGACGGGGAATAGAGACTTTCCTGGGAATTATAGACCGGTGAGTCTTACTTCTGTTGTGGGCAAAGTATTGGAAAGAATTATTAGGGATAGGATTTATAGTTATTTAGAGAGAAATGAATTGATTGGGGATAGTCAGCATGGTTTTGTGAAGGGTAGGTCGTGCCTTACTAACCTTATTGAGTTTTTTGAAAAAGTGACCAAAGAGGTGGATGGGGGTAAGGCAGTTGATGTGGTATATATGGACTTTAGTAAGGCGTTCGATAAGGTGGCCCATGGAAGGCTTCTGCAGAAAATGCAGATGTATGGGATTGAGGGTGATTTAGCTAATTGGATTAGGAATTGGCTAGCAGATAGAAGACAGAGGGTGGCGGTTGATGGGAGATATTCATCGTGGAGTTCGGTGACAAGTGGTGTACCTCAGGGGTCTGTTTTGGGGCCCCTGCTGTTTGTAATTTTGATAAATGATCTGGATGAGGGTATTGAAGGATGGATTAGTAAATTTGCGGATGACACCAAAGTCGGAGGAGTGGTAGATAGTGAAGAGGGGTGTTATAGTTTGCAGAGAGACTTGGACAAGTTGCAGAGCTGGGCCGAGAGGTGGCAAATAGAGTTTAATGTGGGAAAGTGTGAGGTAATTCACTTTGGCAGGAATAACAAATGTGTAGAGTATAGGGCTAATGGTAGGACTCTTAATAGTGTTGAAGAACAGAGGAATCTTGGTGTATAGGTGCATAGATCCCTGAAAGTTGGCAATCAAGTCAATAAGGTTGTTAAGAAGGCATACGGAGTCTAAGCTTTTATTGGTAGGGGAATTGAATTTCAGAGCCGCAATGTCATGTTGCAACTGTACAAAACTCTAGTGCGACCGCACTTGGAGTATTGTGTGCAGTTCTGGTCCCCGCATTATAAGAAAGATGTGGAGGCATTGGAGAGGGTACAGAGGAGGTTTACCAGGATGTTGCCTGGAATGGAGGGCAAGTCTTATGAGGAGAGGCTGAGGGATTTGAGGTTGTTTTCGTTGGAAAGAAGGCGACTAAGAGGAGACCTTATTGAAACATATAAGATGATTAGAGGTTTAGATAGAGTGGACAGTGATAGCCTTTTTCCTAGGATGGAGAAAGCTAGCACGAGGAGACATAGCTTTTAAATTAAGGGGTGGTAATTATAGGACGGATGTCAGAGGTAGGTTCTTTACCCAGAGGGTGGTAAGGCTATGGAATGCCCTGCCTGCTGCAGTTGTAGATGCGCCAAGTTTGGTGACGTTTAAGAGATTAGTAGATAAGTTTATGGATGAAAAGGGAATGGTTTAGGTTAGAGGGTCATTGCTTTTTGTTAATTGGTCGGCGCAACATTGAAGGCCGAAGGGCCTGTTCTGCCCTGTAATGTTCTAAGTCTATGTCTTTCTAAGGAAAACAGTTCCAATTTGCCTAACCTCTCCTCATAACTCAGACCTTCCATACCAAGCAGCATCCTGGTAAACCTCCTCTGCACTCTCTCCAGAGTCTTCACATCCTCTAGTAGTAGTACGGCGACCAGAACTGGACACAGTATTCCAAATGAGGTCTAACCAACGTTTTATCCAACTGCAACATTAAAGGCCAACTCTTGTATTCTATACCCCTTCCTATGTAGGCTAGCATACCATATACTTTCTTCACAACCTTCTCCACTTGTCTGCCACCTTCAGAAACTTGTGCACCTGCACCCCCACGTCCCTCTGCGTTTCTATACTCTTAATAGGTCTACCCTTTATCATATACCTCCCCGCTACATTCTTTCTCCCAAAATGCATCACCTCGCATTTATCAGGATTGAATTCCATCTGCCATCTATCTGCCCAAGCTACCAGCCTATGTCCTACTGCATCACCTGACAATGCTCACTATCCGCAAGTGCAGCCATCTTTGTATCATCTGCAAACTTGCTGATCACTCCACTTACTCTCTCTTCCAAGTCATTACAAATAGAAGAGGTCCCAGTACCAAGCCCTGCGGCACACCACTAATGACTGACCTCCAGTTAGAAATACACCCTTCCACTATTATTCTCTGTATCCTATTACTAAGCCAGTTACTAATCCATCTAGCTACCTGTCCTTGTATCCCATGAGCCTTGACCTTCTCAACTAACCTCCCATGAGGGACTTTGTCAAACGCCTTACTGAAATCCATATAAACGACATCAACGGCTCGCCCTTCGTCCACCGTTTTCATCATCTCCTCAAAAAATTCTACCAGATTCGTAAGGTACTACCTCCCCTTAACAAGTCCATACTGCGTATCCCTAATCATATCATAATGCTCTAAGTGCCTATACATCCTATCTCTAAGTATCCCCTCCAACAGCTTCCCTACCACTGACGCTAAACTCACCGGCCTATAATTTCCAGGGTTACCCCGAGTACCCTTTTTAAACAACGGTACATTAGCTATTCTCTAGTCCTCTGGGTCCTCACCTGTGTCCAAAGAGACAAAGATTTGCATCAGAGGCCCAGCAATTTCACCTCGCACCTCCCTAAGCAGCATAGGACAAATGCCATCAGTCCCCGGAGATTTATCAGTTTTAATGCTGCCTAGAAGTTCTAACACTTCATCCCTCGGTATGGATATTTCTCTCAACTGGTCCACAGCTCCCTGAGAGACAGGAGCTGTCAACAAGCCGGTAGCAATGGAAGGGTGCATTTCTGAATGGAAGGCATGACTAGTGGTGTCCCTCAGGGATCAGTGCTGGGAACTTTGCTGTAATGAATTGGAGGAAAATGTAACTAGTTTGTTTGGTAAGATTGAGGATGACAGAGGTTGATGGAACTGCAGATAGCAATGTGGACAGTCAGAGGGTACAGACTGGCTAGAGACTTGGGTGGTGAGACGAGTTTAACCAGACAAATGTGAAGTAATGCATTTTGGAAGGTCAAATACAGATAGGAAATAGGCAGAGGGATCTGGGTGTACAGGTACACAGGTCACTGAAAGTGGCAACAGGCAGAGAAGATAGTCAAGAAGGCATATGGCATACTTGCCTTCAACAGCTGGGGCACTGAGTTTAAAAACTCAAGTCACATTGCAGCTTTATAGTCCTTGGATAGGCCGCACTTGGAATATCGTGTTCGATTCTGGTGCCACTTTGCCAGAAGGATGTGGAGGCTTTGGAGAGGGTACAGAGAAGATTTACCAGGATGTTGCTTGATATGGAGAGCATTAGCAACAAGGAGGGGTAGGAGAAACTTGTTCTCATTGCAACAGCAAAGGTTAAAGGGCGATCTGATAGCAAGTTTACAAAATTATGAGGGGCATGGATTGAGTGGAGAGTCAGAAGGTTTTCCCCAGGTGGAAGAGTCAATTACAAGGGGGCACAGGTTTAAAAGGAGATGTATGATGCAATTTTTTTTGAACCAAAGGTGGTGATGGGTATCTGGAACTTGCCACCAGGAGAAATAGTGGCAGCAGATATGATAGTGATTTTTAAGGGGTGTCTGGACAAATACATTGAGATGGGAATAGAGGAATATGGTCCCCAAAAGGGTTTTAGTTCATGTGGATAGCATGGTCAGTAAAGGCTTGGAGGGCTGAAGGGCCTGTTTGTGCTGTAATTTTCTCTTTCTTCTTTAAAGATTGACTCATCCCTTGGACCTGGATCCTAGGATCTGAAAATGGCAGCACAGATGATGGGTGCATTGGTTATAATCTTCCAAAGTTATGGAAATGTGCCAGATTGGAAGCTCACAAATATACCACTTTTATCAAAGGCAGGAAGTGGACTGTAAACAGGCCAGTTAGGCCAACATCTGCTATTGGGAAAAGTGCTGGAATTCATTATTTTAAAGTAGCAACAGACAAAATGGCTTTTGAGAATGGGAAATAGGACTATGCAAGATGTATGGCACAGAAACAGATTCCCCAGCCCATAGCAATGTTTATGCTCCAGTTTGAGAAAATGCTTCTTTAGTTTCCCTTAAATTCATTTACAATTGCTAGAGTTTCACAATAACTTCATGGCAGTGTTAATATAAGCCTTGTGACGAATAAATAAACTTTTAACTTTAATATTCACTTCAATCACTCTTGTGATAGCGAGTTCTACATTCCTAGAGCTCTTTGGAAAAGGACTCTTGAATTTCCCCTATTGGAGTTTTTGGTGACTAAAGTTTGACAAATTTGTTAAGAATTTTGAGGATTTCACAATGGGGAAAACAATAGCTGTGATGTATTTGGATTTCAAAAAAGGTGCCATGTAAACAACTACTATTTAACCAGTTGTTGTAGGACTTCTTACTCAATCATAGAGGTAGCAATGATGGAAGGGTGCGTTATAATGTTTGGGGGGGGGGGGGGGGGGGGAATTCTGTTCTAATATCAAAAGAACTTGGAAAGCAGAGGATCAGAATAAATAGGCTATTTTTAGATTGGCATTATGCAACTATAAAGGGTGCCACAGGGATCAGTGCTGGGGTCTTGACCATTTACAATCTATGTTAAAGAAAGGGAAAATGTATACCAGTTAAATTTGTGGCGATATTTAAGAAAGCAAACTGAAAGCATCTGCAAAAGAAGTTTAGACAATTGAAGTAAGTGGGCAAGAATGTGGCAATATAATGTGAGAAAATGTGAGCTTGCCCACTTGGAAAAAATAGAGAAACAGTATATTAATTAAATGGAAACTGACTGCAGAAACTTGTGGCATAGAGAGATCTGGGTATTCTAGTACATGAATCAGAAAAGGCTTGCATGAGGTACAGCAAGCGATTGAGAACACAAATAGAACATTGATCATTACTGCAAGGGGAACCATATCTAAAAGCAGGAAAGTGTTACTACAACTCTACAAGACCCGAGTGACACCACGTCTGAAGTGGTGCACAATTTCAGTCTCAAGGGCGGGTACAGTCCAGAAGAGGTTAACTTGCCTGGTTCCAAGGCCGAAAAATTGTCTTGTGAAGGAGGCTGAGCAGGTTAGGCCTACACTCACCGCAGTTTATAGGAATGAGGTGATATTATTGAAGCACAAGACTCTGAGACTCCTTATGGGCAAGTTTAGAACTAGGAGGCATAGTTTAAAAATAAGGGGTCTCCTACTTAAGATGAAAAGTTTTTTTTCCTCTCAAGACAGTCATTAGTTTGGAATTCTTGTCCCCAAACAACAGAGGGGGCTAGGTTATTAAATATACTAAAAATGGAGGCACATAGATCTTTGATTGATAAGGGAGCCAATAGTTAAGAGCGCTAGGGGGGCAGCAGTAATAGCAAAGCAGCAAAGTGAAGTTAAGGCCACGATCAGATCAATTATGATCTTATTGAATGGTGTAGCAGGTTCAATAGGTTGAATAGCCTACCCATCATTAGGCTGATTATCTTGAAGTTCAAAAATGATTACAGGCATAAAGATATGTTGGACAACTATCAGAACAATTAACTCAGTTTTAAACATGTTTAAAGATTTTTTTTAATAACACCCTAGCTGGAGGAGGAGGAGTAAACCTTACCAAGAGTTTCCCTCATATTTTTGTACAAGTTGATGGAGTCTGTATCCTTCATGAACTCTCGCACAACCTCGCCTTGGTCATTTTCCACCACAAGTACTTCTTCTGGTTTGGCCATACGACTGACCATTAGCAAGCGAACCTTTGAGGAATTTTATATAATAAGTCTTGCATGTAGTAATTCAATCAAGTGTCATGGACATCAAGTTGCATGGGGCGATCCACATATTTAAGAGCTGCACTATTTAAAGAGCATTTTCTTTGAAAATATCTTCAGGTAATCGTAAAGACTGCTTTTGAAATTGAAGTATTGTTCCAATAAGCACATAATATGCAATGAATTTGGAAAATGTCTTAGCCCAAATATTAAAAAGGAACAGCACGCAAAGTGACATGGCTCCCTCCAGAGAAACAGTAAATCTCAATGAACATTATTTAACACTCCAGTATTTAGTGATTAAAATTTATTGAATAATATAACTTTTTAATATAAACAAAGTCCTATGTTCACCTTAGACAACACTGGCAAATAAAGTTGTCTCCTCGGGGGAACATCAAAATGTTGACTTCCAGAAAGCACAGGTGATGCAGGTGTTGAAAATGGACTCTCTCTGTAGAGTTCAGAAGCTAAATGGTTCCAATACTCAAGGCAAATTTTGAATATCTCAGTTTCTTCCACTTCAGATACAAGCAGCATGTAATGAAGAGCCTGTAGAATAGATACAAAATTGTTAGAATTCACTTTTCTTTCCTCAATGTATATCACTATTATACAAAATACAATATAACATTTCCTAAAATTATCTCACCTCCATCAGAGTTTCTCTCAGATTCAATCGTTTTTCAATAAGCTGCCCATGTTCTTTCAAAAATGTACAAAGAAACAGGCTCAAGTTCTGGATGAAATTCTGTTCATCATCCTTTCCATTGGCATACGCCACTCTAATATTGGTGTTCAACGGAAGCATCTAATAGTAAGTTTAGAGAAATGAACTCCGTTATCCAACGTTAAATTGCCTAGTCAATTTTTATCTACTCAACTGTTTCAAGCAAGCTCAAATACTATCACATGTAATGCTAATGAATCCTTTTCAGATGGGTAGAAACAAGTCGCATAATATGACATAAAGGAGTTAAACTCAGCAAGTGATCATCATGGAATAATGTACTGAAATCTCAAGGAAAGCAAAAAAAATTAAAACATCTTAGAGCTGTTTTTCAAACTCTTTCCATTGAGCAATAATATGAATTAGACTACTGTAGCAAGTGTAATTCTCAAATTAATGCTTTTGACACTTTTTATTCACCAAACATCAGCATATTAACAACTTATGTGCTTGAAGGACCACGCTGGAACAAGCTTTGGTTTACTTCAACTAACATTTTTATAGTACAGGTAATACAAATCTTACACGTAGACACATGAATTGGAGTAGGCCACTCAACCCTTCCAGTCTCCTCTGTCATTCAACAAAATCATGGCTTATGTTTATAACACCAATTCCACATTTCTGCCCACTTCTGATGCCTTTCACTCTCTTGTTCATCAAGAATCGACATCTGCCTTAAAAATATTCAAAGGCTCTACACATTCCCAGTTTTGAGGAAGAGTTCCAAAAACTCTCAACCTTCAAAAAGGTAGAAATCATAGAATCATAGACACCCTACAATGCAGAAAGAAGCCTTCTGGCTCATCGGGTCTGCACTGACCACAATTCCATTCAGGCCCTACCCCCATATCCCTAACATTTACTCACTAATCCCTCTAACATATACATCTCAGGAAACCAAGAGGCAATTTTAGCATGGCCAATCAACCTAACCCATGCATCTGTGGACAGTGGGAGGAAACCGTGCAAACTCCACATAGACAGTGACCCAAACTACAACCTCCGCCCCCATTCTTCCGAGAGTAGAGATCCGATTTACTCAGTCTCATCCTGGGACAACTCCCTCATCCTAGGAAACCATGTACTGAGTCTTTATTATATTGGCCACACAAGTGTGCAATCTTCCTTAGAAGACTGCACAGTACTCTAGGTATAGAAAGGCCACAGGGTTGCAGAAGTATTTCTTTCTTATCCTTGCGTTCCAATTGTTTTGGAATAAAGGCCAGCGCACCTTTTGCCTCCTTAATCACCTCTACTTCTCCCTCCACTCTGTTCGCCTGTCAAAAACTTCTCAAAAACTAACAGATTCCAACAAGACTAGTAGAAATTTGAGGTCTGAGGAAAAACTTTTGTTAAGATGGGAATCTGGATTTTTAAAAAAATGGTAACATTGGGAGATAGGCAAAATTGATTTTAAAGATGTTGAAAATAGTCTAAGCCGCTGTGGTGGAATTTGTCCCAACTGTCAAAACTCGAGCAGACTTTTTAAACCAGATTGTCAGCTGTAGATTGGTCTTAAGTCACAGTGAGATGAAAGCTCTTTGAACATCAATACCTAAAAGTCTTAAAATATTTTAGTTTTCTATTACTATTGCCAAAGTAAATAACTGCTCACTTCCCCATATTATTCCTCATTTACCATTTGTGCACTTACTTTCGCTGTCTGGATCTCTTTGCGCTTGTGTCCCCTCACAGCTAACGTTTCTAAGAAGCTTTGTAATATCAGCAAATCTAGATACATTATGCAGGGTCTCTTTCTCCAAGTCATTAGAAATAAATAGTTAGGGTTCCAAATAAAATTTGGGAAAATTGAAGACACCCTTCCAATCATTACTTACTAGTCCTCACAACATTATAAACATCTTATTTTAATCTACCATGTCATGACTGAACTTTTTCTTTCTTAAATGTGAAAATATTTTTGAAGGACACATTGAATAGTTTCTTGGACTTTAGTTACTGACACATCTTTTACTTCATTTACCCAACCAACCTTAATCAGCATTCCTCACAGAGATATAACTTCAAGCCAGTTACATGACTGGAGTATACTGGTGTCCAACTTAAGGAATCCAATTGTATTACAATTACTTTTTCCCCCATAGGATCTGGAAAAGCACAGTGGCACAGTGGTTAGTACTGTTGTCTCCCAGTGCCAGGGACCCAGGTTCGATTCCTGGCGTAGGTGACTGACTGTGCGGAGTCTGCAAGTTCTCCCTGGATTTCTTCCAGGTACTCCAATTTCCTCCCATACTCCAAAAGCTCTGCTAGTTAGGTGCACTGGCTATGTTAAGTTCTCCCTCAGCGTACCCAAACAGGTGCCAGTATATGGCAATTAGGGGATTTTCACAACTTTACTGCAGTTGCAAACCTACTTGTAACAATAATAAATTTTTACTATCACATATAAAGCAAGAAAAAAAAAATTCAATCAGATAGCATCTTCCCCATTTCTGTTTAAACACATATGCATGGGCTCTAGAAGTTACTAATGTATTGACTGACAGTCAGGGCTATTAGTCTCACCATTACTTTTAATGCAAAATTCAAACAACTCCACTTTGTCCATAAACAAAGGAGAATAATTATTTTCTATTATCTTTGCCTACAATGATATTTGCCACAGCTATGAAGTAAATAACCAACAAGTTCAATTCAATTAAGAGAAATATGTCACTTCTGGTGGAAGCCTTAGTATTCTGCCTTCAGAGCACAATTAAGCTCATTGTATTTAGACTGTTTTAATAGTTTTCTCACTGATAGGCAAATTGAAGCCAGATCAGCAGCTTTACATGTATGCAAATTAATGGAAATATTGATTTAAGCTTTACATTGCTCAAAAGTTGTAGAGTAAGTGTCATATAGTAAGTGTGACCCATAAAGGACAAAGCCTTGAAAATTACGTACACTGTTCTGTAGTGCTTGTGTGTACTGGTTTTGATATGACTAGTACCTGGAGTTTCATAGGGACCATTAAAATAGTAATGGCGTGGATGGGGAGGAGGGAGCAGGGGATTTTGAAATACCTGTTTCAGTTGTATCATTGTTAGTGTAAAAAGAGTAACAAACTGTTCTTCATACTGGCTGACGCTCACTCCTGCTATCTCAGTCAGGCACTTCAGAGTCACATTTCTGAACATGGGCACATTCAGAAACTAAAAGGAAAAGCAACATGTTATTTAGTTTTGCCTATTCTTGCAGGTAGCATCTTCTACAGATTGTGAAAATAAGAATGCACGTACTTTATAGATCAGCGTACTAATTAATTTTGTTTCAAAGATATATCCAAGTGGAATCCAGTTCAAGAATCTCAACAATGTTTCCAAGGTTGCTTGAACAAGAGGCGCATTTTGAGAATTCTCCTACAACCAAAAATAAGTAGTCTGGGATGAAATCTTTCCGAATTAATGAAAGGAGACAGATGTTAAAAACATGAAATTTCTTATTTACCATAACAAACTGGCATAGCTGGAATATCTGAGAGAATTCATTGCACATGCTGTAAAGAAACAAGAAGTCACTATTAAGTCACTAGAATAATGAGAAATACTTGAAACAAAGTTGACTTCAATAAAAATAAATCCAAGTTATACCTATCCTTCAGGTGTTTTGCTTTTACTTGAGTCATCTGCCCACTGGAGAAATCAAACACTTCCTCACTCAGCAATTTAAGAATAATCATGTTGTTTTGACACAAACTCTCACTGGTTCTGCTTGCACCTACAATGTCACTGATGAACGTAGGCCAATGTTTTGGCCATTCCTGTTTCAGTATCTGTGTAAATAAGTACAAAGTTAAATATTTAGTGTGAAATTAAATACCTTGAGGTAGATGGCCAAAATTTTCCACCATCAATTATAGCAGCTGGTCTACATTAGTGACCACTGAGGCAAAAAAAAATAAACATTCTGAAGCACATCCAGAGAAGGACCCACTTCTTCAAATTATAAAACTGATCAAAGTGTTACTTGTTTCAAAGTAGAGGATTCCCATTAATTGGGAGCAAGAAGCAAAAATGGTTGGCAAAAAGTAAAAAACAAATGAGACCAAAATGAAAATAAAGCTAAGGTGATTAATAAGGTTAAAAAGACGAGCTTAAAAGGTTTTGTGTCTTAATGCAGGCAGCATTCGTAATGAAGTAGATGAATTAACAAATCAAATAGATATAATAGTTATGTTATAATTACTGATAAATGGCTGCAGCGTTACCAGGAATGGAAACAGAACATCCAGCAATATTCATTACTTAGTAAGGACAGAAAAAAAGTAGGTGAGGTAAGTGCTAAAGAAGGAAATCAATGCAAAATGGAGCATGATATTGGCTTCAAAAAGCATGATGTGGAATCTGCATGAATGAAGGTAAGAAACACCAAGGGGCAGAAAACATTGCTGGGGGTGGTCTAAGCCCCTTAACAGTAGTAGATGTAAGGATAGGTGTTAAATAAGTAATCTGAGATGCATACAATAAAGGGTACAACTATAATCACGGATGATTTTAGTTTACATATACATTGGACAAACCAAACTAGCAGTGTAGGGGAGTAGCAGTTTCTGGAGTGTGCGAGGAATTCTTTTTTTAAAGACCAATACATTAAGGAACCAACCAGAGAACAGTCTATTCTGAAATGGGTACTGTGCAATGAGAAAAGGATTAACCAACAATCTTGGGGCAAGAGCGACCATAACGTGATTATCTTGATGAAGAATTCAGAGATCAAAGTAGTCAAATCTAAAACTAGATTCCTGAAACTGAATAAAGGGAACTAAGAGGATATAAGATGTGAGTTGGCAAGGATTGGGGAACCCTACTAAAAGGGTTTACTGTAAACAGGCAACATTTCATGCTTAAAATACATTGTAACAATTAATCATTCCTATCTGGCACAAAAAATGAAAGGTAGTCCACCAAAAGAAAAAAAGGGATAATATTAAATCTAAAGAAGAGATATATAAAACTGCCAGGAAAACAGCAAGCCTGAGGATTGGAAACATTTCAGAATTCAAAGGATGACAACAATTGGATCAAGAGGGGAAAAAAAGTGTAAAATTGCAGGGAACGTAAAACTTAATCGTAAAAGCTTCCAATAAACGTGAAGAAGAAAAAATTAAAGATAAATGTAGATTCCTTATAAATCAGAAACCAAGGAAATGATAATGGAGAACAAAGAAATGACAAAACAATTGAACACAATTTGATTCAATCTTCACAAAAGGGAACATAAATAACCTTGGTGAGACTACATCTAGAACTTTACATGCAGTTTTTGTCTCTCTATCCAAGGAAGGATATATTTGCCGGAGGAATGCAGAGGTTCACAAGGTTGACACTGGAGTTAGCAGGACTGTCCTACTGGGCCTGTATTCAGTAGAGTTTAGAAGGATGAGGGGGTGTAACAAAGTGAACATGATGGTTCTGTAGATATAGATTAACTGCACTTCAAGAAGGCATTTAATAAGATGCTGCACAAAACATTATTAATAAGATCTTGGGGTCAGGGATGTAGCAGCTTGGATAGAGGATTGGCTAACCAACAGTGGGGATCAGTAAGTCTTTTTCTGGTTGGCAGCTGTAACCCTGTTAATCTTCCTGACACGAAGGGGCAATTGAGCATGACCAATCAACGTAACCTACAAACCTTTGGATGATGCGTGGAAACCAGAGCACCCAGAGAAAACCCACAAGAGCACAGGGAGAACGTGCAAACTTCACGTACACAGTGACCGATGTCAGAATTGATCTTAAGCCTTTGTACTGTGGTCAACACACTTGAAAGGATGCAAAAGATTTATTAGAATGGTACCAGGGATGCAGGACCTCATTTATTTTTAAGGTACTACAGAGAAGAGGAGAAAGTTAGGGAGAGATTGTGTTCTTAAAAAATGAAACCTATTTCCAGCAACAGAAAAAGTGGGGTAACTAGAGGGCATGCGTTTAAGATCATTGGTGCTATGAAACAGCAGTTCCACCCACTGTGCCACCATGCTATTCCTTGGTATAGGCCACAAGAATCAAGTTGTTCAAAAACATCAGGGTGTCCTCAATTTGCAACCTACGTTTACACTTACGATACATGAATGCAGAGGGTGCTGAATAAAGAACATCCTATGTGCTAGTATATACCTGCAGAATATTAAAGTCAATGTACAATATAAATGCAAACAAAAATCATTTCTTTCCCAATACACACTTCATTATATCGCTAGAATAAAGTGAGAAACAGACATGTTTAAAAAGTACTATTAGTGAACCTACTCACAAATCATCTTGGGGCTCACCTGAACCAAGATCATATTTAGTTTTCCAATGTACACCTTCTCCTTCTAAAAATAAGAAACATATAAGTTAGTAATTGGAGGCATAATTCAGAGATTATGCATACATAGTATAACCTGGTGAAAACTTACCTCAATGTTAACAGGATCAGATGAAGTTTTAATAATCAATCCGACAACATATTTTTTAATTCCTATATGCAGTGAAATAAAAAAGTCACTAAGTGATGTATTTGGTTCATTCACAAATAGCACTTACATTTAAGATCAAAATATTAACAGATCAACCCAACATATTAACAAAGTGCTTTATACACAGCTCTAATTCATGACACAGAGAGATCGATTAGATCCAATTTTAGTCTAGATTTTTCTCCCTCTTTTTCCATTTACAGGTTACATAAAAAGATAAAAGAGACCATTCATCCCTCAAGTCTACTTCACCATTCATTACAATCATGGCCAATCATCCAACTCAATATCCTGCTCTCACCTTTCCCCTGCCCCCCACTTCCCCATAACTTTTAATCCCCTTCACCTCAAGTGCTCCATCTAACTGCTTCTTGAAAACATACAATATTTTGGCTTCAGCTACTTTGTGTTAGTGAATTACAGCCTGAGGCAGGGAATTCCAAAAATTTACTAAACTTTGACAGCAATAATTCCTCCTCATCTTGATCCTAAAAGGCCTCTTGTTCTGATACTCTGCCCCCTGGTTCTAGATGCCCTTCCCCCAACCAGAAGAAACATCACTCCTGCACCTACTCTATTTGTTGAGCCCTGTAAGAACTTTGTACACTACAATATCCCCACTCATTCTTCTAAATGGCAGAGAATACAGGCCTATCCCAGGAATTACTCTGGTGAGTGAAGTAATAAGTGTACTCCATTCTCACCATTTCAGATTTAAGATAAAATTAACAGTCAACTTCAGAGTTTGGTTAATGCCACAGATGTCATATGCCTACATGAAGCTGCATACACAAGTTCAAGCAGTGTTCCATACTTGTTGCTATTTAAAAATCAATGTAATAAACATATTTACAGTACAGATAATACAAGTTACTTTCCACAACATGCACACTGATGCGAAAATAAGATTGATAGTGTATCAAAGATAAAATACTAACTCTTTCAAAACAAATCACAATACCATTTCTTTACTAATGATCAAAAATTTGGACATTCCCTCTCTAATATCATGGAAGCACCCTCAGCAGACCAGTAGCAGCTCAAGGTTCACCATCATCTTTAAGGGCAACAATGAATTGCCAGTAAGGTGTGGTTTTGACTGTCATCCACATACCAAGAACAATGAAAATCAAATTCAGTCCAGTTTAATAAATATGTTATTCAGCTCTCCCCAGTGTCAGAATGACTGCTCAGCTGACACACAATGTAGGACAAAAAGCAGCAGTTATGCATGCCTCAAACGCTGGATGCGCAGCTATGCCACACAGATCAAGGTGATTTCAGGCTCAATCCTCAATTGCTACATTAGCAAACTTAAACCGATCTGTCTCTCAGTTTCTACAGTGGAATACCACAAAATGGTCAGATAGGAAACAATCCCCAGCCCCTCCTTTTCAGGAATATGGCCTGTCAATATTTTTTAACGCTCATGTAAAATGAATGCTGGTACTCATTCAATCAACATCCAGAATAAGTTGCTCTTTTCAGCTAAGTTAAAGTTACGCATAACCTTTGTACTATGGTCAATTCTGGTCAACATACTTGAAAGGGTGCAAAAGAGACTTAATAGAATGGTACCAGGGATGGAGGACCTCATTTAAAGAGGGTAAGAGGAGAAAGTTAGGGAGGTATTGAGTGTTTAAAAAATGAAACCTATTTCCAGTAACAAAAGGACACAGGTTTAAGATCATTCGCAAAAGATGAGGGGAGATATGGGAAATTTTTTTCCCTTCCCACAATGAGTTATGATCGGAAATGCATTGCCTGAAGGCAGGTCAAGCAGACTGAAGCATTTTCAAAAGGGAATTTGATAAATAACTGAAGGAAAAGAAATTATGTAGCCACGAGCAAAGGGCAGGGAAGTGGGACTAATTAGATAGTTCTTCCGAGAAGAGTAGCCTCCTTCTGTTTTCATTGCATGAGAGGAAATACATTGGAATCAAACATTGCTAACTGAGGAACTTACATTAATATTTAATTCTGTTGGAGGCTCAGTAGTTTCCATCCTGCTTATTAAAAAGTCATTTTTACAAAATTAATTCATGGGGCGTGTCACTGCTTTGGCCAGTATTACTGCACATCCCTATTGGCCATGTTACATTCTCTTCAATATACCTGAACAGGTACCGGAGTGTGGCAACTAGGGGATTTTCACAGTAGCTTCGCTGCAGTGTTAATGTAAGCCTACTTGTGACACTAATAAATAAATTTTAAATTAATTGCCCTTCAATCAACTAACTTGCTCCACCCTTAAGAATCAACCACATTGCCATAGATATGAAGTCGTATATAGACCAGACCACTGACAGTGGAAGATTTCCTTCCCTGAAAGGCATTACTAGACCAATTGGGTTTTTACAACACTCAATGGTTTTATGGTGATCATTTAGACTTCCACTGAATTCAAATATCATCTGCTGTGGTGGAATTAGAACCTGAATCCCTAGCGCAATAGCATTATGCCTCTGCTTCTCAATTGCAGAAGAATTTGCTGTACTGTAATCTTTTTAAATACTTTAATCAGGACTTGCCCATCAGAAAGTATAATTATTCCAATATTTAAAAAAGAATGAGAGAGAAAAATGCAGGCCTGTCGTTAACATTGATTATATGGTGCATTCATTAATGGCTTAGCAAAGTTGTAGATGGGTTGGAGGCAGTAAACTAAATTAATACCTGGAATGAGCAGGTTATTAAATAAGGAAAAGTTAGACAGATTAGGCTTGTTTCCACTGGAGTTTAGAAGACTGAGGGATGTCATGATTGAAGTGTACAAGATCTAGAACAATCTTGACAATGTGGACATGGAAACGATGTTTCCTATTGTGGGCAAGTCCAGGACTAGGGGCACTGTTTTTAAAATTAAAGCTCACCCTTTTTAGGACAAATAGGAAGATCCCTCCTTCCCCCTTCCCAGGGTAACACAACTTCGGAACTCTCTACCTTAGAAAGCAGTGTCATTGAATATTTTAGGCCAGAGGTAGATAGATTCTTGTTTTGCAGGGAATCTAAGGTTATATGGGTAGATAGGAATGTGGAGCTTTGAAAAGCAGACAGATCAATCACGATCTTAAGGTAGAAGAGTCTGGAGCAGCTGAATGGCCTACTTTTGCTCCTAATTCATATGTTTACAATAAATATTTCCCATCTGGAAGCTACTTTGTTGAGGGCCAGAGAGACTTGGGGTTCCAAGTACACAAATTGTTTAAAGCTAGTACAAAGAAGGTCAATGGAAAAGTGGCCTTTATCTCAAAGGGATCAGAACACACAAGGGAGAAAGCTGTGCTACAATTACACTAAGCATTGGTCAGACCTTATGTAGATATCAGGAAGGGCATACTGACCATGGACAAAATAGACCACATTCACTAGAATGAGAGCAAGCTTAGAGGGTTAAATTACGACAAAGACTACACAAATTGGGCTTTTACTTCAACCATTAAAAAAATTGCAGATTGTCCGATCAAAGTGGTTAAAATGTTCAAGATTCAGTAAATAGAGAAACCATTTTCAAAGATGGATTAAACCTAGAGGGGACTGCATTTTATATCTAGAACTTTACTTCAAAAAGCTATGGACTCAGACAACTGGAGCTTTCAAAACTGAGATCAAGACATTATTTCAGTGTAGCTTTCAAAGATTTTGGAGCTCTAGCAGGTATACAGCAGAATGAGGTATATGTCAACCATGATCTAATTAAATGGTAAGTAGGCTTGGGAGGCTAAATAGCCTACTGTTTTCCCCAGTGGAGTTGGGAGAAGAAGCTTTCACAAGTATGAGATGTTAATTTCAGTTCTTTACCTTCACATTGATTTCTGGGAAGAATCTTCCATCTGGTTTTTATTACATTTTCCAAGATTTGCAGTGCATAGTACTGTAATTAGATGACAAGGCAGCATGAAAAAAAAATCAGGTTTTTACTCACATTCAAAATATTATCAGCCACATTCTCTCAAAATGTTTGCCTACCATTTCTAAATTCTAAAAGTCTGCCCTTTTAAATTAAAAAATTGAAAGCAAAATCTAATCTACTACAGTACTTTACACCTGAGGATTAAGATTTCATGCAATTGCTATGTCTGCTTGCACAAAACTATAGATTTTAACAAACTGTCAAGCAGTCCTGCTGTTGGTCAAGGCTCACACCAGTGAGAAATACATCAAGTCCAGCACAACAGAAATTAAGTCTTGTAGCCTCATGCTCAGTAAACTAGTGTTTTCTTATCTATCTGGTGTTGCTCTTCAGGAACAGCAAGACAACCCACAGACTCATTTGCTGTTTAGACTTCAATTGCCCCAGGTTACTTGAGAATTGATAAATACTTAGAACTATCAAAAGTTGTCAATTATTTCAAGTATCATATTTCAACCATAGGGATCAATTGTTTAGTGAAATACAATAACATAAGAAAGTATTACACCTCAAAGTACATTGCAATGTGAGTAAAGCAATAGATTTTGATTCTTTAGACTTAAGCTTGTAAACACAACGCTGGAATAAGTGTCCAGAATGTTTTTCTATTAGAAAATTAACTCATTACACTCAAGTCATTTAAAAACTATTAGGACACTGTCTTCCCATGAGATCCAAAATTTAATAAAAAGCACATTTCTCTTCTAGGAGAATACAACTCAAGACAGCTGCAATTATCTTTAGGGTTCACAACAATAACACACTAATGTACTGAACAATGGGACTGTAGGTAATAATCTATCCTACCCCCACACCACCACCAATGAGCCATGCAATCCAGAGGGAAATGAACCTTCATGCGTCTTTTACTGCACCAAAGCCAGAGGTCCAGAACAGGTCAGCATACCAAGTGGAAGAATAGCGCATGATGGCAGGGACAGGGGTTTAAAAGTAAATACCTGTTTGAATTAGAAAAAAAAGTTGCGTGCAGTATTTTTTGAAGTGCATAGAAATGTTGGGCAAATTAATTTGAATTCAATATCTTTTGCACTTCCAACTGCACAGGTTGCATCCTCATAATAAATCTACAAATTTGTCACACTGCCAAAAATGATGCATCAGCAACCAAATCTGTTAGTAACATAGCAGCAGCTAAAAATTTTTTATGGTCAAGTTGCTTAACTCCAAGAATAAATCTATTGATAAGCAAATAAAATAGGATAATTAGGACTACTGATCCCTACAGGAGAAATAATTCATATTCCTTTCCCCTTCGAATCCTATTTATTGTAACTCAACCTTCCCCTTAAAACAAAATCATTGAACAGAATTCAGTTAAAGGGAATCAAAAGGGTAGACCTTATGGAGGCCTGCCGTCAAAGCCTAGCTGTGTCAGTTGCACAGGAAGACACCCCTTTTCTTCCTATTACAATCAACATAATGGAATATTATGATTAATGTCAAGTAGCATTAACAGTTTGAATAAAACACTAAAAATAAAATGACTGCATAACACTGAGTAAAGCCAAATATCAGCGCATAAAATTTTAGCACCAACTGATTTTAAATTTAGGTATTCAAGAGATTCTTTACCTTCAGTTTTCTCTGTTCCTCTAATCATCTCATTTGTGACAAGATACAATTTGAGAGTTTTATAAATACTGTTGACAAATCAGCTTAAAAATTAGTCATAACTGTCAGTAACAAAGCAATGCAACAGGCAACAGAACAAGGCAAACACCTTCATTTTGGATTAGGCTGAACTTTGAGGAAGTCCTATATGAATGATATTCAACTTCAGTCACAACTTTTCAGTTCAATTTGAAGCATTGCAAGTGTTAAATACAGCAGATTCCCTGCTGAATTTAGTAAATGTTGCCAATCCACCAACGCATTTGATAGATGTAAATACTTTGTCTTGTGCTAGGTCCTCATTAGCAAGTCACAAAAATAAAAAGCAAGTGCTGGAAATACTAACAGGGCTAGCAGAATCTTGGTTCAGATTTCCAGTATTTTGCAATCTTACAGAAAAATGAAACCTATTTTCAAAACATTTAATGCATCTTTTACAAAAGGGTACATCGATTTCACCAAGGGTTACTGCAGTAGATACTAAAGATTAATGCTTCCAAATAGAAAGAGCAGTGGAAGCTATGGTCAGAAATAATCAAATATTCAATGCCACTGATTATTTGGCAAGGCAGAGTGAAGATTTTTCAAAGATAACCCACCCTTATCATTTTAATACTGTAGCCCAGGATACTATCAATAGAAAAGCAGACCATAGTCATTTTTGAATTCTCTTCACATCTGTATGATTAATTTGCTCTGCTCAAAAATTCAGACAAAATATAGCTTAACTCCATGGTATGTAATTTTAATACATCCGCTCATAAAAACAGATGCCATGCAAATATCTAAATTCCTTCAAATCCAATTCAGAAATAGTTTTAAGTTTGCTTGGTTGTCTTCCCCAAAACCTGGGACTTCAAGATTCAGGTTTAGAAGATTTCTCACTTACTTTGGTGTTCATATTTTGTGAAAACTCCAGAATTGTGTCAACTCTTGTCCATGCATCAGGATGCTCTTTTAAATGAGTTAAGACCTCTTGTGCCATTCTTTGCTAAAACAAAGAATTATCACAATTATTTGGAATCAACTCACAAAACACAATACGACAGGAAGTCATTATCAATTATTCTATACAGTTCTAAAGTTAACATAAGCACACTAAATTAGCAAAACATCGGATTAGTAAATCCCGTAGGGCAAATAGCATATGCCCTTGGGTGCTAAAGAAAGTTTGCAGAGTATTAATTATCAAGGAAGAATTGCTAGCCAGTTTAAAGGCTCACAGCAACGAAAACAAAAAAACAACCATGTTTGAAGGGCAACAATAAATTTGACAAGCAGTTATAAGCCTTCTGTCTTTATCATAACTCAAAGCAGCCGCTTGGATTAAAAAAAATGATACTGCCAAACATTTCAAATTACCTGAAGAAATTTCTGATAGAAATTACTTTTCAATTTAAGGTTCTGCCAACAAGTTGACCCACTTTATTTGTTTATTTGGATGTGTCTAAACACCAACAAACAAGCTGCATCTAACCTGTGAAATTGATCAGCAGGTTTGGCAGTCTATGTAAATTTGGCAGCAGAGCATCAAATAACTGAGCATTCCCTCTCAGCCACTGGAAAACCAGTTTTGATGCAGATTTCAATTTTTCGTTTACTTTTAGCAACTGGCGCAAGAAGCTGAGCATCTTCTTGCAGTAACCAAGTAAAGCCTATTGCCAAGCTAGGTCGAGTTTGCCTGGATCGTTTTTTCAAAGGAAACTTTTCAGCATTTTGGAAGAATATGCATGTAATTAACATACAAAAGCCACTGGCTTTTGCTATCAAACAAACCCGTTGGACCTTAACCTGATGTTGTGAGAATTCTTACTGTCTTTTGTATCAACAAATGAGCACATTAAGACTTCATTCAAAATAAATCACTTCTGTCTTTGCATTACTTTTGAGCACTGTCTTAAAGATTTTGTACTGAATTCCCGAAAACAGCCAAATACCACATCGACACCAAGCCTTAATATCATTTTGGCAACTGATTTTCAAGTATCACAGTAATCTTAGTCACGCCATAATCCCCTTACCAAAATAAACAATTATAAAACCCAATGTTACTACTTAGAAAGTACAGTACAGAAACAGATCATTACACCAATATTTAGCCTTTTAAGGGAGGCGAGAGGTGACATTGCTGGGCCTCTGACGCAAATCTTTGTCTCTTCTTTGGACACAGGTGAGGTCCCAGAGGTCTGGAGGATTGCAAATGTAGTACCGTTGTTTAAAAAGGGTCAGAGGGATAATCCAGGGAACTATAGGCCGGTGAGCTTGACTTCAGTTATAGGTAAGCTAATGGAGAGGATCCTCAGGGACAGGATGTATGAGCTTCTGGAGCGCTGCGATCTGATCAGGGATACGCAGCATGGCTTCGTTAAGGGGAGGTCGTGCCTTACGAATCTAGTGGAATTTTTTGAAGAGGTGACAAAAACGGTTGATGAAGGACAAGCCGTTGATGTCGTCTACATGGATTTCAGTAAGGCGTTTGACAAGGTTCCCCATGGTAGGCTGATAAAAAAGGTGAAGGCGCATGGGATACAGGGCCAGGTATGTAGATGGGTTGAGAACTGGCTTGGGAGGAGGAGACAGCGGGTAGTAGTGGAAGGCTCTTTTTCCAACTGGAGGTCAGTCACTAGTGGTGTGCCACAGGGCTCAGTACTAGGACCTCTTCTATTTGTGATTTATATAAATGACTTGGAAGAGGGGTAGGTGGTGTGATCAGCAAATTTGCTGATGACACTAAGATGCTTGGATTGGCGGGGACTGAGGAGCAGTGCCAGGCAATACAACAGGACATTGATAGGCTGGTAGACTGGGCAGATAGATGGCAAATGGAATTTAATCCGGATAAACGTGAGGTGATGCATTTTGGCCGGAATAATGTAGAGGGGAGTTATAGGATAAAAGGTAAAACTATCCGGAGTATAGAGATGCAGAGAGACCTGGGGGTGCAGGTTCACAAGTCTCTGAAGGTGTCAGTACAGGTGGAGAAAGTGATAAAGAAAGCGTATGGTATGTTAGCCTTCATAGGAAGAGGTATAGAATACAAGAGTAGGAGTCTGGTGTTACAAGTGTATAGAACGTTGGTTAGGCCTCACTTGGAGTACTGCGTCCAGTTCTGGTCGCCGTACTACCGGAAGGACGTGGAGGCCCTGGAGAGAGTGCAGAGGAGATTTACCAGGATGCTGCCTGGAATGGAAGGGCTGTCTTACGAGGAAAGATTGAACGCACTGGGGTTATTTTCCCTTGAAAGACGTCGGCTGAGAGGGGATCTATTAGAGATATATAAGATTATGAGGGGTATAGATAGAGTAAATGGTGGTAAGCTTTTTCCACCATTAGAATCGGATAGAACGAGGGGTCACGGCCTTAGGGTGAGGGGGGCTATGTATAAGACGAATATTAGAGGGCATTTTTTCACACAAAGGGTAGTGGGGGTGTGGAATGCACTACCGAGTAAGGTGGTGGGAGCAGGCACGCTAGGGTTGTTTAAGGGTCTCTTGGACAGCCACATGAGCGGTCTGCAGATAGAGGGATATATGAGGACTGTTTAAATACTTTAATTGTTTCCACAGGCTATTTGGTCCACCTTGTTGACCAACAAGGTGCATGCATTCAGCAGGTCGTGCGAGGGCTGCTCCTGGATGTTACTTCAGGAGTGGCCTAGTGCTTCACGTCGTTAGTGTATGCTTAAACTGGACCATCAGATGGGCAACATGACAGCTCAGAGACTATCGCTGTTGCTGTGCAGACACATGGATTTGGGCCTGTGTCTGCGGGAGTTTGCGCGTTCTCCCCGTGGTTGCGTGGGTTTTCTCCGGGTGCTCTGGTTTCCTTCCACATCCCAAAAATGTGCTCTTAGGCTGATTGGGTAACAAATTGTCCCTATATTGGTCTCTACACGTCATTAAGACGTTAGGACGGCGGCGCGGGCTCATTGGGCCGAAGGGCCTGTTTCCCATGCTGTGTTGTTCTTTGTTCGTTGTTCTTTATGCTTCACATAACTCTCTTCAATTAACACCAATGTTTATTTCTACATTGGCAGTTTATCCGGTCCACTTTTGTGATAGCATATTCTACATTTAACCATTCTTTCAGTAAAGAACTCCCTCTGAACTTCCAACTGTACTTATTAATGATCATCATATCCAAGGGTTCTAATTTTGACCTCCCACAAGTGAAAACACCTCTCTATATAATAGAACTCAGAGAAAAAGAACCCCATGCCTGTTCAATTTTTCCTGGTAACGTCCTCAGAGTTTTCATATAAGCTGTGTGTTTTTTTTGCACATTCTCCAATGTTTTAATTTTTAAACATATATAATTACAAAGACCAAAATTAAGCACAAAACCCCTGGTCTGACCAAGGTTCAAAAGAAGGGTAACATTTAGCTCTCTGGAAATCTGTTCTTTTGAAAATGGCCTTATTAACTTGTGTTGCTACGTTGTAATGTAGCCAGAACTTATCTTACTGACCAAAATGCAACGCCTCACAACACGAAATTAAAGTCATATAAACTACCACTCAAAGTATGGCAAATACACATTCTTATATTTTGTCACATTCTTCCTTTTAATTAATCACAAGTTTAGAAATTTTACTTCTAATTAAAATCATTGATGCAAATTGTGAACAACGACACCAACCTCAATTCTCTTAAAGCACCACTTCCCACTAGCAACTAACCTTAACACCTCTTTCCTGCTTAGTCAGTTTGCTATTCATTCTTCTACCTATCCCTGGACTCATGTTCAGACCATAATCACAAACCTGCTACCTTATCATACACTTCTTAAAAATGTAAACATATTAATCTGCCACAAGCAAGACCTTCCCTTTTGAAATTCATGTTGACCACATTATAATATTCTTGGTTTCTGGGGATCAGATTTTGTAGTCAGTGATCAACAGCACTATAATATTTATCACATTTTTTCAGACTTTTTGGAGTATTTTGCACTGCAAAATGCAGTGGAGTTTGGTGCCCTCTTCAGGGGATCTGCAACCAATGTGAACAAAGCAAGTAGATCTCTAATCAGATTGATGAGTTCTTTTTAAGATAGTCTTTAAACCAGGAAGTGCTAATTGGATATAACGCTTAATTGCACATGTTCCTATTGCTACTATCTGATTTACTCCTAAACAATAGTGAGGGGCACTCACCATTATTTCTACTCTAAAATTCAAGTCTAGATAATTATTATATTGTCTTCCTTCATCTTTCCAATGTTAATCCAACCATCTTACAATTGCCTGTACCTATTTTAGGTATGTGTAACATTAGCTATCCATCAATCCTCTGGCACTATTCAAAAGTGCATGTGCTACCTTTTTACTAAATCATTTTAATATATGCAGACTTATATTCATTCTGGATTTAAATTAAATATGATTAATTGTTACCTGTGCACCTTCTCCATGGTACAAGCAATTCACTACATTATCCAGAAGGTTTATATCAAGCTTCTGAGTGAAGTCCAGCAGCTGGCGAGCTGCATGGTCTGCTAAAATTGTCATTATGGCTGGCATAGATTACTGCAAGAAAAAACTTGCTGTAATTCCTAAATAAATTAAAAGAAAAAAGTTGAAACATTTTACTGGGATATGCCAAGTAAAAGTCCAAAATGCCTTAAGAACACAATTCATTACTGAAACATGAAAAGTAGCCAAGATGGTAACAAAGCTGAACTTAAAATCAAAATAAAGTCAATCCTCATCATCCTTGCAAATCACCGTATTATTTAAATGTATCATATTTCTATAGAATACAAATCTATAATCAAACCAGAGGGAGAATAGATGTGAGACAAGATAAACAGGAGATTCTCTTGCAATGCTTTAACGAACAGACACTATAATTAACACAACATGGAACCAAGTATCAAGCTGCCTTAAAGTCTGTCAGTCAAGAATGTTTCCATTTGAATTACAATATCATTAGGTCACTTCTAACCACCAGATACAGTTTAAGTTCATTTGTGTCATAACTAGGCTTATATTAACACTGCAACAAAATTATGTGAAAATCCCTAGTCGCCATACTCTGGCACCTGTTTGGGTATATTGAGAGAGAATTTAGCATGGCCAATGCACTTAACCAGCATGTCTTTGGACTGTGGGAGGAAATCCAGATTCATCCAAAAGAAATCTATGAAACATGGGGAAAATGTGCAGACTCCACAGACAGTGACCCAAGCTAGGAATTGAACTCAGGTCCCTGGTGCTATGGGACATCAGTGCTAACCACTGTGCCACCTTTGCAGTTCATAAAGAATGGGAAGTTGTCCTACAAGCAACAGATTGCCTTTTCCCTATGGGTTTTCAATAATGTATCATTTATAATACTGAATCTTATAAATAAATTGGCATGCAAAGGGTGAGTTGAAAACAAAAAGTTATTTTAAGATCCCCATCTAGTTTGTTCAATTACTTGATTTCAGATGAGGTAACAATAATATTCCATACAAGCTGAACATGACTTCTCCACTTACAATTAGCCCAGCATTCCAGAATAATAATGGGGAGAAATAGGAAAGAACAAAAAGAAAACAAGAGGATTCCCACTCCTGTCACTGTGCAGTGACTCCGACTGGAATTTACACTGTGTGGATGTCAGGCAAGGACAGGACTGGGTTCAGATGTGATACCCCACAGTGAAATAGCCTGCCAACACTCACTGTCTAGGTTGGCACTGAACAGTAGCCACTTGGGCAAGATACCAGAGGATGCCCAGCGCTGTGGAACAGTACCCCCAGTACGAGTCAACATCTTCAGGAAAAGGTGTAAACTGGAAAAAATGTTGGCAAATGTACAGATTTTAAATTATGTAATGCACAAAGTTGAATCAATACAAATATATTACAAAATTATAATAAGCTGCAAAATGATCCCAAATTTGGGATGGGGAGGGAAAGTTATTATGAAAGGTTAAAACCAAGTTGACAGTATAATGAAAATTTAACACCAAACCAATTTTCCCAGCAATATTGAATGTAGCCAAATTTATTTTAAAGAATTGTCATGTCTTTCAAACAACTCAAATTTTGAATTCTCCATTATTTTACATTCTAGTCCTATTTAGCTTACAAGTAGATCAGCTCTGAAAGAAACTATCCTCTTAAGTCAAC
The DNA here is from genome assembly GCA_024679065.1 of Sphyrna mokarran. NCBI lineage: Eukaryota > Metazoa > Chordata > Chondrichthyes > Carcharhiniformes > Carcharhinidae > Sphyrna > Sphyrna mokarran. The sequence goes on along the minus strand of JAGIQG010000012.1, from coordinate 37,865,729 downwards.
CGAAAGATTTCTATATGCAGGGAATGCCTTAAAAAAATCTGGTGGAAATTCTGAGATTTAACTACGTTGCAAATATTAGTTTAAAAGACACATGCACATATTAATACAACTTGCCGCTATTCTCAGTTTTAGGTTCCACTTTCTAACTGCTCAAGTAATTTGCTAGCAAGAAAATTTTACTGAATTTATAATTTCTGTTTAATGACATTTTTATGCGAATCTGTTTTAAATACCCAAGTTCTAGCCATCTTACCTGTAAAGTGATCGTACTCGCATGATCGAGCTTGCTTTATAACTTAATGATATTAACTACACAAAGCATCCAGAGCCTTGACCTGTATCATTTAGTCAAGTGCGCTTAAAAGAAAATTCGCAATGTTAAAAAATCCGTACAAAAAAAACGTTCACCAAAACACTACATAATTACATACCAAAAAAGGAGTTACTTTTTTTAAAAAAAGACACTTCTAGGTGTCCCCTCCCTCAGACTGAGAGCATGGCGAGACCATCACGTGATGGATAGGTGCAGTGATTCCGCAGCCCAGCCTCGGCCGTTATTTCTGGAATGTTCCACTCCAGATTTCAACAAACCCGCCAGCCGGACGCGCCCTCAGTGGAATTAAAAGCTCTACAAACAAGTTGCACATGAAGTGACTAACTCCTCATGCCGGTGTTTACTATGCCCCATCCGCTACTCCAACATCTTCCACCCCACAAATCCCACCCCCCCCTTCCTCCCCGCCACTTTTTGGTGGGCGCACAACCCCCACACAGCGGCTCCGTGTGGTAACCTCGGGTCATGCAGGCCTACCCCCTCAGCACAGTTAGAGTTTGCAGGCAGGCCTCGGCGGTAGCGGCAGCAGCAGCAGCACCACCACCACCGCGCAAAGAATCTCAAAACTTATTAACACTCACCCAAAATGGTATTGTTTTGGTTAAACTGCTAGTCTCCTTCTGTCTAAATGAACGAGTCTTCCGACACACACCGACTCAGCAACCTTTTTAAAAAAAATCTTACCCGACACACAGTAGTTCGGTTCAACGGGGAGGGGAAGGGAAGGGGGCAAGAAAAAAATCAAATGGCGGGAATTTAAAAAAAATACGAGCACACACTCAAGGTCGCCTCTTCCCTTTTTTTGCTTCTTTTGGTCCAAACTCAAAAAGCAAAAAAATAAACGAAAACAGTATTGGAGCTAATCGGCCACAATTTGAAACACTCAATCCACTCCTCTGCAATTTTGTTAAAACTGTGCGAGTTAATAATTATAACAATTTAACAAAAATGAAAACAACCGCCATGCCCAATGCTTAATTTACTTTTTTTCAGAAAGATTTTTTATCTCTTCCGATTCATTTTTCGAGACCGTTTTTGTAGCAGACCGTGTTCTACTAACAACCTCGAAAGCTTCTCTGGCAAAACTAGTAACCGGTTGTAACCGGTTCAGACTGGGAGATTCCATCTCGGTTTAGTTTTCTGCCGATAGGGCGTCAGTATCACAAACAGAGCAGTCGCGCCGCCTCACGCCACGTCGTGCGTAGCGCCGCACAAGCTCGGTCAAACGGACGCCGCGAGTGAGTGCGAGCCCCCCTCCCCCTTCCTTTCCAAGCACAGCCCGTGCCCAACGACAATGCTCGCGCGCCACTGTTTGAAAGTGTCGCACCGAGTTGAGATATAGTGTTAGCTCCTGAGGGGAGTCAGTCAGTAGAGTTGGCGTTAGACTAATTAAAAAGTCTGTACTTTCCAATTTCACTTTTTATAAAGCCTCAAGGTCTGCGAAACAAAATTGATTCGTGTTTAATCTTTTTTTATATGGGGGTGAGTAATGATGTTGCTTAAAAACAAAGTTCATATAGCGTTTCTGTACTAACCTGGACATCGGAATTTGTTTAATTGTCAACTTGAACATCTTCACTTTCCACTGTCACTGCTTGGAGAATAATATTAAGCGATTGCAGCATTTAACCAGCAGGGTAACCAATCTAACAGCTAATGACCATTTATTACACCAGATATTAAGATGGGAGTCTTGAACTCTCCTGTTTTCTCACGTGTCCTCACTGAGCACTTCTCGGAGAGGCACTATCTGCTGACCATCCAACTTCCACTCCTGGCCAAAAGAGAAAATGTTGGAAAATCTCTGCAGATTTGTCGAAGCTTGAACTTTGACGTTTTGAGCCCAGATGACCTCGAGTTCAAGCTTTGACAAAGGTTCATTTGGACTCAAAACGTCAGCTTTTTTTCTCCCCTTACAGATGTTGCCAAATCTGCTGAGATTTTCCAGCATTTTATCTTTTGGTTTCAGATTCCAGCATCTGCAATAATTTGCTTTTTTTCTACTGCTAGCCTCTGTGATAGCCAACATTATGAATGGTTCTCTCTTTTCAGATGCTGTCCCTCCTTTAAATCTACCCTCTCTTCAAATCCAGCCCTTTGTCCACTGACATCATTCAAACTACTGTAACATCTCCAACTTCCTTTTCAAAAGTCCTTGAACATGTTAATAAAAGGCAAAAAAAATGTGGATTCTGGAAATCTGGTGAAAACAGAAAATATTGGAAAAATTCAGTAGGCCTGGCAGCATATTTGATGTGGAGATGCTGGTGTTGGACAGGGGTAAGCACAGTAAGAAGTCTTACAGCACCAGGTCAAAGTCCAACAGGCCTATTTGGTAGCACAAGCCACAAGGTTTCGGAATGCTGCCCCTTTATCAGGTGAGTGGGAGTTGTGTTCACAAACATGGTGTACAAAGATACAAACTCAATTTTCAAGATAATGGTTGGAATACAAATCTTTACAGATAATCAACTTTCAAAGGTACAGACAATGTGAGTGGAGAGAAGGTTAAGCACAGATTAAAGAGATGTGTATTGTCTCCAACCAGGACAGTTAATGAGATTTTGCAAGCCCAGGCAACTCGTGGGGGTTACAGATAGTGTGACATGAAGGCAAGATCCCAGTTGAGGTCGCCCTCATGCATACAAAACTTGGCTATCAGCAATTCTGCAGTATTGTGAGTCGTGAAGGCCGTCTTGGCTCACCAGGAGATCAGAAGCTGAATGTCCGTGACTGCTGAAGTGTTCTCCAAAAGGAAGAGAAAACTCCTGCCAGTTGATTGTGCAGCGGTGTTCATTCATCCGTTATCATAGTATTTCCATGGTCTCCCCAACATACCGTGTCTCGAAATGAACTTTCCTGAAGCATATCAGGTAGACAATGTTGGTTGAGTTGCAAGAGTATGTACTGTGTACTAGGTGGATGATGTTCTCATATGCGGGATTTTCTGGTGATTCCTGCTGGTAGCGTCATTTGGTCGGGCTGATGGCGACTCCCTACCACAGAGAATGCAATCAATGGGAAATTGCAACAACAATGGCAGGAAGAGAAGATCCCACTGCCGGCCAATGGTGGGCCACTTCTGCCCACAAAACATGCAGTAGGAGGGATGGAAAATCCTGCCCAATGTTCCAAGGCTGTATAATCTTTTTTGGCACTGAAGAAAAGTCATTGAGACTCAAAACATTATTTCTGTTATTCTCACTCCTAGGGCTACATTTTCTAGCACTTTTTTGTTTTATAGCCTCTCAAAATAATGCCCATCTTTCCTGGTGTTTGGGAGAAAATCCTAATAGGTTAGAGAAAATTTTAAACCATTAGGCATTTAAGATGATAATAGAAGTACTAGCACTGAGTTAAATGACTCTAAATCAGACTTACAAGCTAACAAAGGATTAATTTATGTACATGTGAATGCAGTAAGAGATTTAAACAAATGATTGTGATTTAAACGTGTGTTTTGATATTTTGAATGTATTAACTGTACTTTAGAAAGTAATTGTACACTTTAGCAAAGAACTGGTTGCTGCAAGACATGAAGGTACAGAGACATATAGACAAAACCACATTCTTAGGAAATAATGAAAACTCAGAATGTGCATGTTCTTATCAACGAGAGTTACTAACAGCAGCGTTCTCAAGCAACTTAATGAATAGGATAAGTTCATTGCCCAGATAAGACAATGTCTTCTCAGTGTGAATATGCATATTTGTCTGGTTTGACTGGTAACATAGTGGGAATACTAACTTTGACCTTTGTAGTTCAGCATCTGAAGTTGCTAAGCTATAGAGGAAGTTGAATCGGCAATAGCGGGAAGAAGTATCCAAATTTCACAGACCAATGAAATCTCGATATGTCAGAATGTATAATGCAATTGGCTAAAATATGTGTCAGGGATTATTAATGATTTATGTGTATTGAAGATGATTGATTCAAAACTAACGAAAAATGGGAGAATTTGATGAGAGAAATCTATAATCTATCCTAAGTTTTGTATGTCAGAATTATTGAAGTCAGGCTACTCTTTGTTTAGAGAGGCCAAAGACTTTTCAAAAATCTCTTCTTGCAATAGCTGGCCAAATAAAAGGTGTATCTTTACACTGGGACACTGGTTTTCATGAACCTATGTATTGGCTGAAGTTTCAGCAATACCTGGTGTCCTGGGAACCTAGCTAACACCTGGACATTCATGTTTGAATCCCTCTTATCAGGTAAACACAGTTCCAAAATGGTTCTTATCAAAGTTACAATTGATCTCTCATATGACAGTGACACAAGTAAACTTTACCTCCTTGCCTTTCTTGACTTGTTTGGAGACTTTAACAGGGTTGACTGCAATGTCTTTCTTCCGACAATATCTCTCCACTGCCATCCAATGGCCTGAATAATCACAGTGTTACAGCGCAGAAGGAGCCCATTTGGCTGATCATATCTGCACTGCCTGTCTAAATGAGCATCATGACTTAGTGCTGCCCCTTGCCTTTTTCCTGTACTCCTACACGTTATTTCTATTCAAGTAATCATCTAATTCCCTCTCAAATGCCTCTTTTGAAACTGTCTTTACCACACTTCCAATCAGTGTATTTTAGACCTGAATCACCTGCTGTGTGAAAAAGTTTTTCTGTTGTGTGAAAAGGTTTCTTCTCAAATCATATTTCCTTCTTTTGCAAATCATTTTTAAGGCCCTCTTGTCCTTGATCTTTTTAGAACTGAAAGAGTTTCTCCATATCCACACTGTTCTCTTCACTGTTTATAATACTTTCAAGTTCTACGTCATCCGCAAACTTTGAAATTGACCCCTATACACTAAGGTTTAGATTATTGACATGTATCAGGAAAAGCAAGGTTGATTCTAACACCGACTCATTGCAAACACCACTATAAATCTTCCTCTAGCCCAAAAATATCCATTGACCATTTCTGTCCATTTCCAATTATTAAGCCAATTTTGTATTCATGTTGGATACAACATTTTATTCCAGGAGCTATAATTTTTCTCAAGTCTGTTGTGTGGCACTGTATCGAATGTGTTCAGAAAGTCCAAGTACACCATGTCAATAACATTGCCATCATCAAAGCTTTCAGTTTTCTCCCCAAAAAGCTCCAGCAAATTAATTAAACACAATTTTCCCATTAGAAATTCATGTTGGCTCTTCGTGATCAACCCACATTTTTCCATGTAATTACTAATTTTATCCCAAATAATTGTTTCTAGAAGCTTGTCCATCACTAATATTAAACTGACTGGCCTGTAATTTCTTGGGCTATCCTTACAACCTTTTTTGAACAGGGACGTATTTTCCCTTATTGTCGGTGGATTAGCAGTTTAAATACATGGTTAAGGGGATAGGGCCTCATTCTGGATTTTATGATTTGAAATTTTCCAGACCTCTGGTACCTTCCCTGAGTGTAGAGAAAACTGAAAAAACAGCTCTCCTGCAATTTCCATTGTCACTTCATTCAATAACTCTTGATGCATCTCATCTGGTTCTAGTGCCTTGTCAACTTTCAGTAGCAACTGTCTAGTCAACATTCCTCCTTGTCAATTTTGAACCCTTGTCGGGACAAAGTTTCCTCATCTGTCACTATGGGTTTGGTAGCATTTAGCTCCTTGGTAAAGACAGTTGCAAAATATTCACTTAATACCTCAGCTATGTCCCTAGTCTCCATGTGTAAATTCACTTTTAAGTCCCAGATAGACACTACTCCTTCTTTTGCCGCCCTTATACTATTTACATGTCTTTGGAAAACTTTGTGATTCTTCTTTATGTTGGCTGCCAGTCTTTTCTCATAAACCTTCTTTGCTTCTCTAATGTGCTTTATCATCTCCCCTCTGAACTGACTGTATTTCTCTTGATTCTCAACTGTATTTTCAACCTGACAGCTGCCACGTGCATACATTTTCTTATCTTAATTTCAGTTTCTTTTTTCATCCAGGGAGTTTCATCTGGTTCTGTTGTCCGAGTTTTGGAACTCCTGAGAATGAGGAGAGAGCTTAGGAGAAATTCTCTAATTGGAGCATGCTGTAATGAGTTGTAGAACCAGAAAAGGTTCTATGTTGGTTGGAAAAGTATTATCCAGCCTAATCCCACTTTCTAGCTGTTAGTGCACAGCTTTGTGGGTTATGGCACCTCAAGTGCGTATCCAAGTGTTTATTAAATGTGATGAGGATTTCTACTACTATTCTTTCGGTCAATGAGTTCTAGACTCCCATTCAGTCCACTGGGTAAAAATATTTTTCCTCAATTTCCCTCTAATCCTACAAATTAATTTAAGTCTATGGTTGCTGAGACATATAAAATCTTCCCATCCTTTCTGTCTAGACCCGTTAATAATTTTATATACCTCAATCAATTCTCCCCTCAAACCTCCTTTGTAAGAAAGTAATCCCATCCTATTCAGCCTTTCATTCTAGATATTTGTGGCAACAGCTTTGTAAATTTGCTATGTACGATCTCTAATGCAATTGCATTCGTCTTGAAGTGTGTTGACAAGAACTTAAGCAGTACTCAGCTACATTCTAAATAGTGTTTTATGCAACTTCTCTGCTGTTATATGCTATCCTCCAGTTAATAAAAGAAAGTATAAGGGCACAGTTTAAAAACAAGGAGTCTCCTATTCTAGACAGACAAGAATTGGTTTTCTCTGAGAGCCTTTATTTAGTCTGTGGGTCATTGAATATTTCTAAGGTTGAGTTAAATAGATTTACATTGACATGGGAAGGTTGTTGGGGGTAGACATGGAAGTGGATTATGCCAGAATCAGATCAGCTAGATTCTATTAAGTGGCAGAGCAGATTTGAGAATCTAAATGGGCTATTCCATCTTCTAATTCATATGTGCCTACCTGCTTTGTTAACCAGTTTGTCTACTAGTCCTGGTATGTTCAGAGATCTGTGAATATGCTCTGTGTTCCTTTACACTTCTCCACATCATAGGAAATTCTTGGTAGGAAAAAGTAAAGGGAAGAACTCAAAATTATAATACCCAGAGAACTAGTATTTAGCAAATAGTGCAGTGGACTGACATATCCCTGAGTCCTGATGGACTTCATCCTCAGATTTTAAAAGAAATAGCTAGTGAGATAGTTGATGAGTGACTGTGATTTTTCAATTTTCCCTGGATTTGGGAAAGGTGCCATTTTATTGGAAAATAGTAAATTTAACTCCTGTATTCAGAAAGAAAGAGATACAGGAAGCAGGAAATTACAGGCCAGTTATCTTAACATCTGCCATAGGCAAAATATTTGAAGCTGTTATTCAAAATGTTATGGCGACGCGCTTAAAAAAAATTCAAGGCAATCAGGCAGAGTTAACTATTGTGAAAGGGAAATCATGTTTAACCAATTTTTTGGAGCTCTTTGAAGGAGTCATGTGCTGAGAATAAAGAGGAACCAGTGGGTATACTGCACTTAGATTACCAGAAAGTTTTTGATAAAATGCCACATCAAAAATTATTGTGGTTTTTAAAAAAAGCTCATACTGTAGAGGCTAACATATTGGCATGGATTAAAGATTGTCTAGGTAACAGGAAACAGAAGGTAGCCATAAATGGGTAATTTTTTGGTTGATGCGTTGTAACTCGTCATGGTGCCACAGGGTTCAATGCTGGGTCCTCAGCTTTTTACAATTTATGTAAATGACTTGGGTGAGGATATGATTGTTAAATTTGCTGAATTAGAAAGATAGGTATGGTTGTTAAATTTGCTGAATTAGAGAGCTAGGTAGGAAAGTTGTGAAGGGAGCATAAGGAGGCTACAAGAGGACATAGGTTAAATGAGTGGACAAAGGTCTGGCAGATGGAGTAAATGTAGGCAAATGTGAAATTGTCCATTTAGGCTGGAAGAATAAAAAAAATGTCATCTAAATGACAGGAATTGTTCAGCTCTGGATTCAGAGGAATATGGCTATCTTAGTGTGTGAACCACAAAAGGCTAGTGTGTAGATATAGCACGTAATTAGGAAAGCTAATAGAATATTATCGTTTATTGCAAAGGGAATTGAATGCAAAGGTAGGGAGGTTATGTTTCAATTGTAAAGGGCAATGCAATACTGAAAATGTATAGTATTGGTCTTCTTACTTAAGGAAGAGTATAAGTGCATTAGAAGCAATTCAGATAAGGTTTACTAAACTAATACCAGAAATGGGCAGGTTATCTTATGAAGAAAGATTGGACAGACTAGGCTTCTATCTGCTTGAGTTTAGAGGAGCACGGGGCAATATGATTGACCCTGCAAGACCCTTCAGAATCTTAAATATTTCAATGTGGAGAGGATGTTTTCTCTTGAGAGAATCTAGAAATAGAGAATACAGTTTAAAATATAAAGAGTTGCCCATTTAAGACAGAGATGGGAAGAGATTTTTATTTCTCTCAGATGGTAAAAAGTCTTTCGAACTGATTCCAAAGTGAAAACAGAGGTATAGGATTGCTACAGTAAAGAGCTAGCCAAAAAGCATTTTTCTATTATGTTTTTCTATTATGTATAACATTTGTTTTATTATTTGTTTTTGGGATGTGAGTGATACTTATAAGGCCACCTTTATTAAATATCCCTAGTTGCCTTGACTGAGGAGGTGGTGATAAGCTTTCTCTTTGAACCAGTGTTTTCTTATGGTGATAGTGCTTGCATAATAGTATTGGTGAACAACAGATAAATGGCAGTATATGGCCAGGATGATGAATGACTTAGAGCAGATCATGGAACTGACTATTATTCCCACAATATTGGAATTTCAGTGGGTTTAGGAATAATAAAGACACAAATTTTTATTCAATCAAAAATGTTTTTTTTTCATTTTCACATTCATTTAGAAGGAAAAAAGAATTTGGATTCCATAGAGTAGAATCCATAGAATCCCTACAATACAGCAACAGGCCATTCGTCTCATCAAGTCTATACTGATCACAATCCCATCCACACCCAATTTCTGTGACCCTGCTAATACCCCTGATACTAGGGTCAATTTAGCATGGCCAATCAATATAACCCACACATCTTTGCACTGGATGGACTTAATTCTTTCCACAACTACTATTAAAATGCACCAAAACATAGCAATTAGTTTGCAAGCAGGAAAGTCCCACAAACAGCAATGAAGTAAATTCAAAGATACTTGCTATTTTTGTTGCAATATTTCAGCATTAAATATTAGATAACTCCTCTATTTAGAATATTACTCTAGGATCTTTTGCTTCCATTTCAAAAGACCTCATCCAAAATATATTAGTCTGGCAATTTGATTATTCTTCAGACTTCTAATTCTCCAGGTCTGGAGATGCTGGAATTGTGTGACCGGTCATTTACTTTTCTAGGTAGTATCATTAATTATTTGAGGAGCTCCAAACCAGGATTTATGCTGTAATTACTGCATTATTCTGAATCACATGCTAGTCGGCTAACCAGCCTTCCAAAACCCTTCAGTGCTACCCTGAACTGTTGATCTGAATGATATGCTGAAGTCCTGGAGTGGGGCTTAAACCAATGACCTTCCAAGTCAGGCAAGACTGTTGGCACAGAACCAAAGCTGGCATCTAAATTTATTTATAAATGTACAGTGAATATATAAATTTGCTTATTAAGAATTGACTTTTTTTGTAACTTACTGTGGTTTATCAAATCACATGTATTTCTTAAAGTTCAAATGAAATCACACAATCTGAAATTAAAGTTGAAGGTGCACTTACCTAAACAGACCAGCATGTGTCATCCAATATCCATATTAATTCAAGTGACAAATTATTAGAAATATCAATTTAATTCAGCTTGGATTTCCTTCATACTAGCAGATGCGCAGCCCACTATTGCAAATGTGCACATTTGTATTTGTCCAAATAATCAATTTGTCAAAACAATTCGAAGAGAATTTGAAAATGTGTCAATGTTTATACTCCATAGACTAAGACATAATTTTCATAAATTTTTGCCCCAATTTGCAACCTGCATGTGCCAGTTCCATTGGAAGTGGACAGCACACAAATTGTTGCTCCCACCTCATTTATCTGATAGTGTACATTAGCGCAGAGTGAAAAAGCATTCCATATTGACCTTCATACCACTGCCGACATATCAGCCTTCTTAACCCCTTTAGAGCAAGTGGCACCACAACATGAAGGGTAGAGAAGGCTTGCAAGTGACCCTTCCCAACCTCTCTCCCCAAAATGACAATTCTGAGGCTCTCATCCCAAGTTCAACCTATCTGTGTCCCCCAACTATGGCGAATGCTAGCTTCGTGAACACTTATCCCAAAACCCCTCTTGGAGGCAAAGGTGCCAGGTTCACACTTCCATAGATCTGTTGTAAATGGTACTGACATGATGTAATGCCAGTGCCAGCTGAAAATTTAGTGCAGGCTCAATATTGGGAGAGAGAGCTTGCTAATGTATTAAAATGAATGTTCTGCTCACTACTAGTCACTGTCTGCTGTTTTAGTAAAGATCTATTTTTTACTCTTTGTTTCCTGTCTGATGAACAGTTTTCTATCCATCTCAATACACTATTCCCAATTCCATGCACTTTAATTTTACATGCCACCAAACTTATTGCACCCACAAGCTTGGTGGCATGAACATATGTGTGGAGGCTATATGGGTGCACAAAGTGAAATTTCCTAACTAACATTCAGAATAAAAATGGTGACTTCACTGCAAAAGTGTCAGTATTCACCCATGCCCACTAAGTGCTTATGGTTTCTTAATCTTCCTCACCCTCTCACTGCATCCAGGTATCTTCCCCTGGATCCACAGCTGAGTTTAAGGCAGTCTGCTAGCTTCTGCACCCTTTTGCCTGAGATGACTAGCAGGTGTTCCCTGGGGAGCCAGGACCTTGAGGGTAAAGGCCTACTTTTGGACATGCAGATGTTGGACTGCTGCCCTACTTGGTGTTGGGGTGGAGGTGTGACAATCACGGGAAGGCAAGTATCAGATGGGCCAGAGACACCCAAGGTCGCCTGGCGGGACGGCTCAGGCTATCTTCCTATCAATCATCTTCCCTTCAAGTCTCCCGAAGCCCCTGTGCTCCTCCATAGAACATAAGAAATAGGAGCAGGAGTAGGCCATTTAGCCCTTTGAGCCTGCCTCACCATTCAATAAGATGGCTGATTTGAGGTCAATTAGTTCCACCTTCCTGCTTTCTCCCCATAACCCTTAATTCCCTTATCCATCAGAAATCTATCTACCCGTGACTTAAATATTCAATGAGGTAGCCTTTGAGTGAAGAAGTTCCTCCTCAACTCTGTTCTAAACTGCCCCCTCCCCAACTTGTTTTGAGACTGTGCCCGCTGGTTCTGTTTTCCTTTCTAAGCAGGAATAATCTCTCTATCTCTACTCTATCTAGTCCCTTCATTATCTTATATGTCTTATAAGATCCCCCATCAGCCTTCTAAACTCTAATGAGTACAGACTCAGTCTATTCAATCTCTCTTCATAAACTGATGCCCTCATCTCCGGTATCAGCCTGGTGAATCTTCTCTGTACTCCCTCCAAGGCCAATATATCCTTTCGCAAATGAGGGGACCAAAACCACACACAGTACTCCAGTTGTGGCCTCACCAGTGTCCTGTACTGTTGCAGCAAGACCTCCCTGCTTTTATATTATATCCCCCTCGCTGTAAAGGCCAACATTCCACTTGCCTTCTTGATCACCTGCTGCAGCTACAGACTGAGTTTTTGTGATTCGTGCACAAGGATCCCCAGATCCCTCTGCACTGTAGCATGCTGCAGCTTTTCACCTTTAAATAATAATCCCTTCTACTGTTGTTTCTACCAAAGTGGATAGCCTCAGTTTGCTAATGTTATATTCCATCTGCCAGGTCCTCGCCTTCTCACACAGCCTATCCAGATCTCTCTGCACCCTCCATGCAATTTGCTTTTCCACTCATCTTTGTGTCATCAGCAAATTTTGTTACCTTACACTCAGCCCCCTCCTCCAAATCATCTATGTAAATGGTAAATAGTTGAAGACCCAGCACCGATCTCTGCGGCACTCCACTAATCATCAACTGCCAATTAGAAAAGCACCCATTGATTCCAACTCTCTGCTTCCTACTAGATAACCAATCCTCAATCCACGCTAATACTTTACCCCCAACTCCGTGTACTCTAACCTTCTGCAGCACCTTTTGTGAGGCTCCTTATCAAACGCCTTCTGGAAATCTAAAAACACCACATCCACCAGTTCCCCCCTGTCTACTGCACGAGTCACATCCTCATAGAAATCTAATAAATACGTTAAACATGACTTCCCCTTCACGAACCCGTGCTGCATCTGCTTGATCAAACCGTTCTCTTCTACGTGTCTTGCTATTTCTTCTTTGATGATGTATTCTAGCATTTTCTCAACTATGGACGTTAAGCTAACCAACCTATAATTCCCTGCCTTTTGTCTGCTACCTTTTTTAAAGAGCGGAGTAACATTAGCTATTTTCCAATACTCCGGCACTTCACCAGAGTCCAGCGAATTTTGACAAATAATTACTAAGGCATCTGCTATTACTTCTGTCATTTCTTTCAGAACCCTGGGATGCATTCCATCCTTGCCCAGGGTCTTGTCTACCTTCAGTCCCATTAGTCTACCAAGCACTACCTCTCTAGTGACAGTAATTGTATTAAGGACCTCATCTCCTATCAACCCTCTATCTTTAATATTTAGGAAGCTATTTGTGTCCTCCTCCGTGACGACTGACGCAAAGAACTTATTTAAAGTCTCAGCCATTTCCTTGTTACCCACTGTTAAATCCCCCTCTTATCCTCCAAGGGTCCAATATTCACTCTAGCCACTCTCTTCTTCTTATATTTGTTAAAAACTTTTACTATAATTTTTTATATTAGAGCTAGTTTAGCTTCATACTCTATCTTTCCTTTCTTTATCACTTTCTTCGTCATTCTTTGTTGTTTTTTGAATCTTTCTCAATCTTCTAATTCCCCACTATTTTTTAGTTGCTCTGTATGCATAGGCTTTTAATTTAATACTCTCTTTTATTTCCTTCGATGATGACGGCTGGTTATTCCTTTTCTTACAGTCCTTCTTTATCATCGGAATATATTTCTGCTGAGTACTGAAAAAGATCTCCTTAAAAATCCTCCACTATTCCTCAGCTGTCCTACCAACCAATCTTTGCCCCCAATCTAAATTTGACAATTGCGCCTTCATCTTGTCATATTCCCCTCTGTTCAAACAGAGGACACAGGTTTGGGACCCTACTTTCTTATCCTCCATCTGCATCAGAAATTCAATCATACTATGATCACTCTTCCCAAGAGATCCCTCACAAGAAGATCCCTAATTTTACCTGTCTCGTTACACAGTACCAGATCTAAGATAACTCACTCCCTCGTAGGTTCCGTTACATACTGTTCGAGGAAACTATCCTGACAGCATTCCAAGAACTCTTCCTCAAGCCCACCACGTCTGACTTGAGTCAACCAATCAATATACAGATTAAAATCCCCATAACTATCGCTGTTCTGTTTCTGTACGCATCAATTATTTGCTTGTTTATAGCCCACCTCACCTCAAAGTTATTATTTAGGGCATACAGACCACACCACCAGCGACTTTCTCCCCTTACTATTCCTTATCTCCACCCACAATGTTTCCATGTTTTGCTCTTTGGACCGTATATTTTCTCTTACTACCAGCCTGATATTAACCTTCATTAACAGAGCTACCCCACCTTGTTTTTCTTCCTGTCTGTCCTTCCTAAATGTCTAATACTCCTGGATATTCAGTTCCCAGTCCTGGTCACCCTGCAAGTACGTTTCTGTAACGGCCACTAGTTCATACCCATTTTTGCTGATTTGTGCCATCAGCTCATTCACTTTGTTTTGAATGCTTCATGCATTCAGGTAAAGTATCTTTACACCAGCCTTTATCTAGGCTTATTTGTAGAAGCTTTACTAACCACTCTCGTGCCCCCTACTCCTTTAATTAGTAGAATATCCTCAACATTAACCTGCTCAGGTACACTCTACTTCAGATTTTGTAATTTCCTTCACCCCTGCACCTTTCCCTCCCCCCCTCTAATTAGTTATGGATTAGTCATAGAATGGAGTGAGATCCACTTACTGAACTCACCAAGGTGTGAGGATCTTCACTGGTGCCAAGTATGGATGACAGCTGTGATTCATCTTCCTCAGAGGGATAGATGAAGTCCCCATCTGAATTACCGGAATCCACTGGTTCCAGGGAGCCCAAGGATGGTCTGGCCTGTTCTGGTGGTCAACCTGCAAGAGAAGGCATATGGCCTCACTGCATTACATGGGACACTGAAGGTACATTGCTTACTCGTTTGAGACTTGAAAAACGAAGTCATTTGTGTTGAAGATTTTCACATGTCCTTGCTGCTCCCACTTCACTAGCAGCGCTGGCACAGTCTTCCTTCTCTTCAGCTAGCTCAAGGGCCAGTTCCTCAAGTGTGTGATGGTTCATAACATGGGCATGACTGCAGCTGGCTGTGTATGACATTGTTTGACTCTAATTTGTGCTGCAATGACATGGATAGGGAGAGCATGGGTGGTGATTTAAAATGGTGATAACAGACTTGGGGACCTGATACCTGATGTTGGCAGAGGCCATAGTGGCTGAGTGCAAGGGATGTGCAAGATGATTCAGTTGGAAACTGGGGAGATGGTTCATTTATCCTGCCCCATCCTCTTCTGTAGTGCCCTTACACTGACCAAGGCAACCACTGCATCCCAGCATAGTGGTCACCCTGCTAGACTGCCATCTCCTGGAGCATGGGGCACAAGGTTTCCCACCTTTGTGTCACTCCCTCAAGTAGTCTGGTGAGTGCCTCCTTCGTAAAGTACGCTGCTGGCTTCTTGACTACCATCTCCTGCAGTTATTGTGGAACAAGTGCTGGAGAGCCATATATATGAAGTTCTCCAGTGCTTGCAGCAGTTAAGTCATTATGCAGCAGATGAATGAGCGGGAAGGTGCTGCTGGAGTGGTACGAAATTTGTGGGAATAAAAATTAATACTAAGGAGCCATAAGATTTGAGCTGTAAAATTCAGTCCAAAAACATGCCAGCGATATCAGCCTGAAGTATTCAATTCTTCACGCCACAAAGTAACACTCTACTGTTCTTTGGTAAAATTTCACCCAAGGTGTCACCACTACATCACATCTGCACACATAGTGTTGGTAGTAGACCAGCAACAAAATTAGCAACAGTCGGCAATTTTATCATCCTCTCATCTGTGCAGGATATATGACCGAAAAGAAACTAGTGACAAATTCAAAGTAGGAAAGGGAAAAAGGATGTAACCCTTATTTCATAATATAGATTCAAAAATTTCTCTTTTTTCAAATTAACTCTCAAAAAGTTTTTGGATCCTACAGGCAGAAATAGGACCTATAGAAGCAGGAATATCGTGCTCGTAAATGTACGACTTGAAAAGTGTGCAGAAGATAGATTTTCACATTCTTAAAGAATTCTGAACGATTCTGAGGGAATGTGCACTTGTACAAGAAGGGCAGGTTGCATCTGAACAAAATTAAGACCAATATTTTTGCTGAGAGATTAGTGCTGCTTGAAAGAGTTTAAATTATTTGGGAAGGAGATGGGGAACCAGAAAGGTGCAGAAATTAAATCAGAAGACGATATATAAACAATATTTAAATTAGAAATGAGCCAAAATTACATAAGCCAAATAGAGGAAAATAGCAAAAGTGACGAAGGCGGTTTGAATTGATGTCGATCAATGTCTCTGGTGTAACTAATAAGGTGGTAGCCATGATGTGGAGTTGCTGGCATTGGACTGGGGTAGGCAGATTAAGTAGTCTCACAATACCAGGTTAAAGTCCAACAGATTTTTTTGGTAGTATGAATTTTCGGAGCATGTAAGTAGTCTCATAACACCAGATTAAAGTCCAACAAGTTTATTTGATAGTACGAGCTTTTGGAGCATTGCCTCTTCAAGCTTATACTACCAAATAAACCTGTTGAACTTTAACCTGGTGTTGTGAGATTACTTGCTGTAATTATATTTGCCCAAATAACCCTGATCTTAATCCCGCTTAACTGATGAAAATGAAGTTGGCGGGTAAATAAAATGATAGTGGGAAGAATGCCTTGCATATCTTTCTGAATTGAGGCTGTCGCCCACAATTTTAATTTCCAGGCTTTGGGAAGAATGGAAGCCCATCACAGGCAACTGGGATCTTCATTCAAATCTGTGACTTTAACATAATTTCAATGTTGAAAGGCATAACTCCTGCACAATTTCAGAGCCACTAGCAGTTGGCAACAGCAATCAGCAATTTGTAGCAGCAACCAACATTAGGCTGGAGGTCCAGGTAAATGTAACTCAATTTTTTTTATAGTTTTGTGTCATTCTCCTGGCATAATAAGAAAACACAGAAAATAGGAGCAGGAGGAGGCTATTAAGCCTTCTCCTGCTCCCTATTCATTATGATTATTACTGATCATCCAACTTTATACCTGATTCCACCTTCCCCTCATATCCCTTGATCTCCTCTGCTCAGTTCTGTCTAACTGTTTCTTGAAAACATACAATGTTTTGGCCTCCACTACTTTCTATAGTAGTGAATTCCACAGACTGACCACTCTCAAGGTGAAGACATTTCTTCTCATCTCGGTCCTGTCCTTGTATTTTAGGAGCATTATCCCGGTTCTGGATACCCCCAGCATTGGAAACATCCTTCTTGCATCTATCCTGTCTAGTACTGTTAGAATTTTATAGGTTTCCATGAGATCACCCCTTATTCTTCTGAACTCCAGTGAATATAATCCTAAATGACACAATCTCTTCTCGTTGTCAATGCACCATTGCAGGGATCAGTCTGGTAAATCTTCTCTGCACTCCCTCTTTAGCAACAATATCGTTCGTCAGATAAGGAGACTAAAACTGCACAATATTCCACATTTGGCCTCATCAAGGCCCTGTATAACTGTAGAAAGACATCTCTGCTCCTGTACTCAAATCCTCTGGCTATGAAGGCCAACATACCATTTCCTTTTTTTTAACTGCCTGCTGCACATGCATGCTTACCTTTCAGTGATTGGTATACGAGGGCACCTAAGGTCTTGTTGAACATTCCCCTGTCCTAACTTATGGCCATTCGGATAGTAATCTGCCTTCCTGTTTTTGCTACCAAAATGAATAACTCCAAATTTATCCAAATTCATTCATCCATCACCCATTCATTTGCCCACCCACTCAATTTGTCCAAATCATTCTGAAGGATCTCTGCATCCTCCTCACAGCTCACTGTCCCATTCAGCTTTGTGTCATCTGTAAATTTGGAATATTACATTTAGTCCCCTCAACTAAATCATTAATATATTTAGAGTGAATACTGGAGTCCCAACACTGATCGCTGTGATCAGTATCACTGTCTGCCATTTGGGAAAGGATCCATTAATTCCTACTCCTTGTTTCTTATCTGCCAACCAGCTTTCTGTCCATTTCAATATACTACCCTCAATCTTTTGCATTTTACTTTTACACAATAATCTCTTATGTGTAATTTTGTCAAAAGCCTTCTGAAAGTCCAAATAAACCACATCCACTGGCTCCCCTTCCTCAACTCTACTAGTTACACCCTCGAAGGATTCCAATTGATTTGTCAAATATGATTTCTCTTCCATAAATCCATGCTGATTCTGTCCAAACCTGCCACTGTTTTCATAGTGTTTTGCTATAAAATCTTTGATCTGGATTCTAGAATTTTTCCCAGTATCGATGTCAAGAATATTGGTCTATAATTTCCTCTCTACCTTCCTTTTTAAACAGTGGGGTTACATTAGCTACCCTCCAATCTGTAGGAATTGTTCTAGAATCTATATTATCTTGGAAAATAACCTCAAATGCATCCATTATTTCTTGGGCCACTTTCTTAAGGATTCTGCAATGTAGATTATCAGATCCTGGGGATTTATTGGCCTTCAATTCCATTAGTTTCCCTAACACCACTTCTCTACTAATACTGATCTCCATCAATTCCTCCCTCTCACTAAACCATCTGTTCCCCAACATTTCTTATTTGTATCCTTCTTCATGAAGACAGAACTGAAGTATGTATTCAGTTGATCAGCCATTTCTTTGTTCCCATTATAACTTATCCTGTTTCTGACTGTGAGGGACCCACATTTGCCTTCTCCATTCTTTTTCTCCTCACATATCTATAGAAACTTTTATAGTCAGCTTTTATGTTCCCTGCAAGCTTTCTCTCGTACTCTATTTTCTCTTCTTAATCAGTCCCTCAGTCCTTCTTTGTTGAATTCTAAACTTTTCCAAATCCTCAGGTCTGTTGTTTCTCTTGGCCTATATGTATGCCTCTCTCTTGGATCTAATACTGTCTTTAATATCTCTTGTAAGTCACAGTGTAGCCACCTTTCCAGTTTAACTTCTGTGACAGGAATAAGTAATTGTTGCGGTTCACTCATGCGTTCCTTGAATATTTGGTGTGACCTATTCAGCAGCCTTTAAGTAATGTTTCCCAGCCTATCATAGCCAACTCATGCCTCATATCATCATAGTTTCCTTTATTAAGATGTAGGACCCCAGTTTCAGAATCAACTACAACATTCTCCATCTTGATGAAAAATTCTACCATGTTATGGTTGCTCATCCCCAAGGGGTCATGCACACTAGATTGCCAATTATTGGTTTTGTCTTGGGTTTTCTATCTAGCTTCCTCAGATGTCAATCAGCCTGTACCTCTGCTATTGCTTGACCTGCTTTGCTGAGGACCATTTCCTTTGGTCTCTGGAGGCAAGTAGCTTTCATCCCATTTCCCAATCCTACTTGTGAGTCATGACTTGACTTGTTTCATAATATGTCACTTTTTCATTTCCAGCGTATTGAAATCCTTAATTACGCATTTATCACATCTGGTCTAAAACAATATTCCATTTCTTAATTATTCTCTACACAAATATTTAACTTTATAATTCCATTGCACACATTCTATCTCACACTTAGTCCTGCTGACCTATAATAAACATATTTCTCAGGTGTTCTATAATGGCAAGGTCATATTTATTTCTTATCTCTGTTGGTGATCTTCAGGAGCCACGGGAATCCTTGAGGTGATGATACTTTGCTGTTATGCAGATATTTTAGGATTTTGATCCAGTAATGATAAAATATTGGTAATATATATTTAATTCAGGAAGGTGTGTGACTTGAAAGGGAACTTGGAAGTGATGGTTTTTCCATCAGCTCCACAGCAGTAGAAGTGCAGGGGACATTCAGCTGTTGAAGTGACCTTGTTGAATTGCTGCAGTGTATTCTGTAGATAGTATATTTTATAGTTACAGAGCAGTAGATGGGAAACTTATTCTGGTTGTTGCAAGATCGCCAGAGATTGTCCAGTCAGCAATCTTGGTAAGCTTTGCAATAAACTTGGGCATTTTTTTTTGCAGAGCCATAGTTGTTTTATATGTTCAGCCTAGTTCATACCTATTTTATGAAGTTGTTCATTTCAATTGTTGTCAGGTGTCAGAGCAAACAGATTACCAGATGATCAATAAAATTGTTGTTAGTGGGACTACCTCAGTTTCGTTCAGGAGTTTTGATATTGACCTCAAGTTCTGGGAGCAGCTTGCCAAGATTACTGCATCTGGAGCAAGCAAATAATAAAGCAAATGCACATCAGAAACAGAGAAAATGCAAGGAAAGGAAATCCTAAGCCAGCAACTTGTCCAAAACTCAATCATCTGTAGTTTGCTATATCCTATACTATTTGCAGTAGAACTTTTTGGGTACAGATTGGCCTTAACAGTCATGTATGTACTCACCAAAATCCTACCAATACCTCAGCTGATGAATATGGTCATCTTTGCCTTGAAGGACAAACAAGAATGTTAATAAGAGTACCAGCAAAGTATCATTTGAAGTTATTTTCTGAATTGGAAGAGGAACAAACAAAGCATAGGAACAAATTAAATAGATAATAACAAAGACAACATTGCAATAGTTTACAGGCTGCAGATGATTGAGTTTTGGACAAGTTGCTGGTTTAGGTTTGCCCTTCCTTGCATTTTTTCTGTTTTCACAATCTCCGGTTCTTTATACAATCATTGAGGAATAATTGTTAGTTCCAAAGCGTACTATTCTACTCATGGCTTATATTTAGCTACAAATTTCAGTTCATAAGTGATTCAATTATTTTGTGGAAACCGACTTTTAATCTTGAGCACAAATGTTGAACCATAATAGAATTATTTTCCCGTCCATATTATTTAATATTTTGTATATACTTCATTAAGATTCTCTTTTAATCGCCATTGTTAGTTTATATATAAAACTGAACTTCATACACTGACCAGATATAACTCAGTTGGATTCTCAGACTGTATTTTCCTGAAAATGCGAATATTACTTCCAAATATAGTAATAGTAAGGTAATATTGGAATAAAATATAACAGCTCATTTGGTCTTGAAACGTAGAGGCTTATGGGCACATCTTTGGATGTGTACTAGGCCATTTGCTCGAAATAGTAGCTCTTGGCCTTTACACAGAGCTAATATTTATTGTGAGCTTTAGGTGATGGTAACAGCAAATAAAAGCTGGAAATCCATTAGTCTGCCACTTGGTGGGTGACCTTCACAACCTATATTGTCTTGTTTGCTATTCAAAAGCCAACAAAAAAACCTAGTTATATGAGGATGATCCTGCAGTGAACTTTAAAGATGTAGATCATATATTATCTTTGTGGGAGCTGCAATCTCAAAATCCTGCTTTATAACTAACAAAGGTCATAAAGTGTCTTTTTCTCTCACACTTTTACAACAGGTTAGTAAAATGATGATGGAATTGCTGACTTGGAATGGCAGATTATTTTTCTAAACGCTTAACAAATTAAACAATAAAACAGCTCCAGTAGAGCTACATAACTATAGCAAACATTCAGCTCTGTACGAGCATTGAACATTCCACTGAAACTCTGAGGAAACTGATTGTAAAGCTCTGAGATAACTTTATTTTTTTCATTGAATCCAATGACCAATAAAGAGCTTTCAGCCAAATAACTCAGTTTCCATGCCAACATTAAAACAGCCTCTAAACCAACCCCACACACATTCACACAATTACCTCTAAATACTTATATTGTGGGGGTAGGTGATTGCAGTGCCACTGAAAATAAAACAGTGATTTCATTAAAGTTTAGTTCCATATCTCTAAAAATAATAATTCATATAAATTAAATTTAAATAGACTGAATGACTTGTACTATGACTGTAAGGAAGAAGAAGAAATGTAAAGATATGCTAATTAAATCAAGGAGATTGGAAAATAGAGATTAAATGATTTAAAGTGTATTTGGCACCGGATTGCATTTCTCATACTTAACTGAACTAATTGATTTAAAACTCAACTCCTGATCCTTGCTGAGCAGTGAAAACATGAACTTTGGATAGGAATAGAATCAAACGATGATATCCCTCAGAATTGATTGGATTGTTACACACAAACAATGATCCCTCTTGCATGGTAAGTGAAGGTTTCTGGTCGATGTTGGACTATACTGATGTAAAAATCAGTATCACCAGTGGAGGAGAAAATGGTTTACTTATTTAGAGTTAGTTCCTCTGATCCCATGCAGGACAATAGAGAACAAGACTCCTCCATCTGAACCAACTCAATATCTTTTGCCCCATACCAGCTGGTTCCTCACTCTTGGAGGTCTTCCTTAAATTTACTTCACTGGGTCTTCTTTGCCCAGTCCCATCTTCTTCTTCCACCTGGTGATGCACACTCTACTACAACTCTCAGGGAGACAAAATGCCTATCCTGCCAGCCTCAGTCATCTATCCTGCAAGTGCCTCTGACCAATCCTCTGTAGCTCTTCTTCATTGGTGATGCTGTCTCTTCATGTCTTGCTGGCATAGATTGTGGTTAGTACCATTATGGACATGTAGAATAGCAGTTTCATAATCATGTTGTTAGTGGTAGATGCCCAGGCCATTCTTGTGTGGGAAATGTTATTCTGTGGTGGATACCAATGATACTGACAATTTTATTGTAAATGTGTAACCCGTTTGTTAGAGATGTTTCTAATTGTTTTAGTTTAATTACTGTGTGTGTGTGTGTGCGTGCGTGCATGCGTGCACGTGGTAGCAATTTATACCAACCCTCTTGAGTTAAATGTGTAAATAAACTAAATGTCTGCGGTAAAACACTATGCTGCAAGTCATTTTACAAACAGACTACACAAACAAAAGATTTTGGAATATGCACCACAGCCTATTTTTAAAACAAAAAATACCTCAGCTTACAGAGAGACAGAGAGTGGTAGAATAAAGGATTTTTGTTTTGCCTTCCAATGACATGTTCTCCTGTAACATTGTGATAGTGATTTAATGAGGTTGTCCAAGAATTTAATTAAATCTGCTACATACTCACTGTTAACATCCCTGAGTTATGCCTTTGAACAAATAATAGTAAATCATTCAGTTAACTGATATTATTTAATTGTCTTAAATTACTTTTGACAGTTTCTGGGCAAGCACCATGTGTGCTTAATTTTATGTTGTGGACGCTAGCTTTGTCAAGGGATTACAGGCTTTGCTTGAAACTCAAGCTATTTATTGATAAAAGAAACTTGGTGCAGGAGTTTGCAGCCCTTGGCAGCTCCTGTCCTTACATATCTACTGTATAGTTGCTCGACGAATCTCCCTGAGAGAGGATTCCACCCTCTGGTGTGATCACTCACTTTCAGTTTTTATTAGTCCCTCAAGTCAGTTGACTCACTTCTGCAGGGGATCTGTTTAGCTTAGTGGCTGGACAGCTGGTTAGTGATGCAGAGTGACAGCAACAGCATGGGTTCAATTCCCGTAAGAAGTCTGACAACACCAGGTTTAAATCCAACTGATTTATTTGATAGTAAACTCGCAAGCTTTCGACTCTATGGTCTTCGTCAGGTGAATGAGGTGTTCTGGTCTCCAACAGCACACATACCAGCACAGACTGTTTACAGATTACTGATTAGAATGCGAACCTTTACACCTAACCTGCTATTCAAGTCTTACAGTGGCTGACAACGGCTTCATGTCACACCATCTGTAAGCCCCATGATTTGCCTGGGTTAGCAAAAAACCTCACTGTGCTGTCTGGAGACAATACACATCTCTTTAACCTGTGCTCAGTGCTCCTTCCACTTACATTGTTAGCCACTTTAAGACTTGAATAGCAGGTTAGGGTGTAAAGATTTGCATTCTAATCAGTAATCTGTCAACAATCTGTGCTGTTATGTGTGCTGTTGGAGACCAGGACACTCATTCACCTGACGAAGACCATAGAGTTGAAAGCTTGCGAGTTTACTATCAAATAAATCGGTTGGATTTAAACCTGGTGTTGTCAGACTTCTTACTGTGTTTACCCCAGTCCAATGCCAGCATCTCTACTTCAATTCCCATACCAGCTGAGGTTATCCCTGAAGGCCTGTCTTCTCAACATTGACCGTTGTGTGACGATCCTCATGTTAAATCACCACCAGTCAGCCTATGGTCATGGAAATCCCGCATTCAGGATTTATACAGTTCATAATTGAGTTTTGAACAACCTCAACTACTTCTTAATGATTCAACAGATAGACCAAAGTCAATTTCCCACTCTCTTTCAGCCTAGCTGGGGAAAGCTGGAAGAGGATGGGATCATGTTTGGATCCCAGCCTGGCATTAATTTTAGGGAGTTTCCCATGCATCGGAACTCACATCCACTGGGCTGAGAACATTCTGACCATATTGTTTGACATTGTGATTTGAAATACATGACAATTCAGTTTTGAATATTTATGGTAGCAAATATAGATAGCTACCACTAAAAATCTTATTTCGATTGTAGTGAAAGTGGAAAGTCAGTTTGGTTCCACTGGCGAGCAGAAATGTCTGAAAAGTAACCAGTCATGGCAATACAGGACCAGAGATGAGTGTACCAAAGACACACGCTGTGGCAGAAGGAAGATCTGCATACCTCAGAGACATATCACACAGCCGATTCAAGCCCGCACGAAATTATATTGAGATAGACAGACAGGCAACATCTCGAAACACTTGACAGAAAATGCAATATTTTTCAGTCAAAATGTAGTCCCTGTTAATCTAGGGATATGAGATAGTGAGATCCTATTTATTGCAGTAAGATAAATGCCTTTAAACACATCTTTAGTCCAACAGATTTATTTGAAATCATGAACTTTCAGAGCACTGCTCCTTTATCAGGTGAAGTGGAGAAAGGCACGCAGGCACAGAATATATAGGTGGAGTGGAGATAACCGGACACTCTCAGATAATCAAGAGCGTCAATGGACAATGACAGAAGCAGCTGGCCTACACTGCACTACTGTGTACTTTTAGAAATTTGCAAACTGAAAGTTTGTGATTTCAAATAAATCTGTTGGACTATAACCTGGTACCATGTGATCTCTTATCTTGTCCATCCCAGTCCAATACCGGCATCTCCACATCATATAAAAATCTGGCAGCTGTTATGATTTTTAATTTCAAAAATAAACTTTATTCATAAATAATCTGAAAAACTTTACAGAGAAGACATTTCCAATCATTACAAATAATGAAAAACAGTAACGTTTACAATTTCCCTAATTTAAATGTTATAAAAATCCGTCAAATACTATGTAAACTTCTTCTGCCACCTAGCTTTTTACGTATTTATCTAATCCGGTACCGTGACCTATCAGGGTCAATATTAGCTCAGTAAAAGCACGTTCATCCAGTTGTCAGAAGACTGTAATTTAAGCTCAATTTCAGTTGATACTTCAGTGGGGTGCTGAGAGAATGCTGTTCTGTTAGTGGTGCTGATAACATGAGATGTTAAGCGTAAGGATCCACTGCCTGAGTTTGATATAAAAGATCCCAGAACAGTATTGTAAGCAGTGTTCCAAGTGTCCTGATCAATGTTTCTTCCTTAGCATGAAAAAATGTTAAGGACATTTATGTTATTGCAGTAAGTGGAACATCGCTACCTTGTATCCCTAGGGTAACAGAGGTTGTCTTTCAGCTGAAAAATATTGCATTGTCTGTGAAGTGTTTCGAGATGCTGGTGCCTGTCAGTCTATCTTGATACAATTCCGCGCGGGCTTGAACGGCTGCGTGATTATATTCTGTGATATGTCTCTGAAGTATGCAGATCTTCCGTCTGCCACACTGTGTGTCTTTGGTACGGCTCATCTCTAGTCCTGCGTTGCCGCGGCTAGTTGTTCTTCAGACATTCCTGTCCGCCAGTGCAACCAAACTGACTTTCCACTTTCGCTTTCAATCAACTTAAGTACAATCGAAATAAGCGATATCAATGAGCATTGGGATGGAAGGATGAAGATGGCCAATTCGTCGCTGTGAATAGATAGGATTTGCCTGAAGATAACAGGTAAGAGGACAGAGAAAAGTACAACTTCATTCTGCTTCTAAATCTTGTTATTGTGCTCACGTGTCTGTGAAATATATCATGCAAAAAAAACTGGAAGCTATGTTTATTTAATGTTGGGTTAAACATCATGCGAAAATAATATAATTAAACTTTGAAATAAATTAATGAATGCAGCAGAGAAAGATTATAAGCTGGCTACATAATATTTATGTCTAAATACCTTGATCATGTTATAAATAATCTAACATTTCTCCATAGTCTGGTCCAGATACCACTGCCAATCTATTAAACAACTTTAAATTATATTAATATCATTCCAGCAAATAAGATTTCGCTTGGTTGCTATCTGAAAGTCTTTAATACATAACGGCCAGTGTAAATCCATCCTGAATGTTTCAATAAGATCAACACCAAGTAGTCGTCTTCAAGTGAAGGCAAAAATATTGCTGAACGATTCAAAACATAACTAGGGACGTCGTCACTGAGCCGAGAATTCCTAAAAAGTCGCCGCCTCTCAACAAAATCGAATTTATCTTGCTCAAATTAATTATTTCCCGGAATCATAAATCTATCCATAGCCTCAGCCCGGTCCTTATTCCGTTTTCCTGTCCCACCCTACAAATCCAACAATTAAATCTAACTCAGAATCGTCTCGTTTTCAGGAGTCCAATATAAGAGTTAAGAAATCGAATATTCTCTATCCTGGATGTCAGTTCATGATCTTCGACGAAATTCGCAAAGATTTTTTAAAAATAAATTTATTCTGTTGACAAGAGTACTGCTTGCCAAAAGGCAAGCAACCATGAACACCGAAAGAGGTAAAGGCTAACACACAAAAATAATATGGACTTGGAACGAACAAGAGACAAGTCAACAGAAATAAGTTTACAGCTGCATTAGGAAAACGAGGAAGGTGAGGAGCAATATGACCCCCAAAGTTGACAATAGTAATATTGGCCAGAATCTTTTGCAGTTACAAGGTTTTTTGGGCATTGAGATCATTTCCATGTGCCACCCTGTTAGGGTCAGCAGTGCGTGGCGGGAGAATATTCCGGAAGGGAACCAATTAGCAACATACCAGTATTTCATGCAATCACTGGCGGGGAGGTTGCCTCCAAATGTTGCCAAGTTCCTGGCACAGCAATGGACTCACGTGACACGGAAAAGTTCTGTTAATGCCAGAAAAAAAAACTTGATTGTGGTATAAATGATGTTGAATCCCTGTCTGCATCCATTGAAGATTTGCCAGTTTCAGTGGCTGGTCACCTAATAAAAATCGCTTTAGGTCAATGAGTTGTTCCAATAGGATTTTCTGCTACTTTCAGCACCCTGTCACCACCGCAAGACCCCCTCCATCCCTTCCCACTACCACTACCACCAACCACAGGGAAGTTTCCATCTATCCTCAAAGAAAATATTGAGCATGTTAAATTATTATTTTGATCAGTATTGTCTTGCACTCAGCAAGGGGGAGGGGTGCATACTGAGGTGAGCACTCCTGCCTCATAGCTCCAAGGACCCTGATTCAATTGTAACCTTAGATGACTGCCTGTGAGGAGTTTGCATGTTCTCCCCATGTCTGTGTGGATTTCCTCCAGGTACTCCAGTTTCCTTGCACAGTCCAAACACGTGCAGATTAGTGGATTGGCCATGATAAGTTGCCCCTTAATTTCCTAAAATGTATAGGTTAAATGGATTGGCCATGGTAAATGTGTGGAGTTACAGGAGTAGGGTGGGGGAGAATGTCTGAGTAAAGTAATCCAACAGAGAATTAGTGCTGGTGTGATGGGCTGAATGGTCTCTTCTGCATTATAAGAATTCTATGATTCATTTTCAAATCCTTACCACCTCAGTGAATATCAGGCTGAAATCGTCTTCCGCCACCTTCATCTCTGTCTCATGTCTTTGGGCAAGAATCTTCTGCTGCTCAACACATCCTTTCATCTTCCTCCAGCTTCTCCCTCCACCTGGATCTCTCCTCCTGGCCTCTTACCTGAGCTTGATATTTTCATTGAGAACTGTAGGTGTGATATCAACTGTCTCAATTTCTCTCCTCCTCTCACCCACTCTAACTTCTCTCCTTCTGAACTTGCTGCACTCCAATCTGTCGCATCCAACACTGACTTTTTCATCAAACTCACCAACAAGGGTGGCCTGCTGTTATCTGATGTATTGACTGCTACCTCACAGAGGCTAAGTGCCAACTCTCAGACATTTCATCTTGCCATGACCAAGACCTAACCACTGAGCATCAACCTGCCTAGTTTAAATTGAACAAAGCTGAGAATATAACTGTTCCATTCTGCATTCTTTATGACAAAGTGTCTACCAATGAGAATCCATTTGCCCACCAATCAGTATAAATTGTTGTTCTCTCATTATAATTTGGTAATTTCTTGTGATCTATCCTGCTAAGTGCGGGCATAAAAGTTTGTGGTGTCTGTGGCCACTGTCTGCTGATCACTGCTGCTCTGTCCAGTGGCAACTGTCAGGCACTGCCTGTGTGCCAGTTGGGCCTCACTAGGTGAGTACAGCCTGATTAGCAATGCCCAGCCACATCCCTGACCACCTCGGCATTTCAGTGGTGTCTAACCCCCCAGCATGACCATCAGGCCAGGTCTCCACTAGTGGACAGTCGTGATTCTTGCTGTTATTATGCTGCACCCAAAGGCTGGTGAATTCCGTATGTTGGCTTTTGAATGGACTATGCATAATTAAGTGCTACTTTAAATATGGTAATCAGACTCATGCCCTCTCTGGGCACGATCTGGTTCCTTGAAAGTGACTGGGCAATCACAAACTGTTTGGCACCAGGTGCGAAATGGATTTTTAGGATCGCACTTTGTTCTCTGGGACCAGCATGATCTACTGATGGTGCAGTAAGATCAGAGGATCATCCCCTGGATCTTTGATCTACCACTCTTCGTTGTCCTGTCTTTCAGTGCTTTTCTCCAGTTTCCTAGATATTCAGTTATGTTCGCATCAATCCCACCTAATAACTCAAATGTCATCTGCAAATATCATTACTATTGCAGTTCCCATCTCGCTTGCCCAGTTAGAACGTCCATGACTTTCAGGAAGAGGAGGGGACTTAGTGCCAGTCTTTGGTGCAATCTAATTTTAGCTTTGGAAGTTTTTTGAGAGCTGCAACTGATTATCCTGCGTATATTTTACTAGATTACATTATGTAAAAAACATTTCTCCTCTCCTAGGGCAAGCTGAGCCGCAGTGGATAAATTTCTGTGGATGCCCGTTAACTACCACTCCCACACCTGTGCCTCTTACCGAGTCATCAAGTATGAACATAGGTAGTGGATTTTATTTAACCAGAGGGATTATCACAGCCAACCACAATAGCATCTCCATGCCACATCTAAACACGTGCACTTTGCAGCATGAGTCATTGGATAGCACTCTAGATTGGGTCACTGAGGTACTTTCTCAACGCTGTAATTCAGGAATGATAAATATACTGTAGTGTGCCTATTGTTGCCACATCTAAATAAACTAACTCAGTGCAGCTTACATACCAAAATTGGGACTTTTCATGGTCCACTTTGTTTGGTTCCATATCAGGCAGAGTATTTATCAAACAAGCTATAAAAGGAGTTCGAACAGAGTGGTCTTGATTTAAAAAAAAATTTGGACAGCAACAGATCACATGTTAAAAATGTAAGCTATTAGTATCATGAATACATGATGCATGATTGGGATTTGCATCTGCCCTTCATTCTTAACTTTTCTTTAAAAAGTATCTTCCTGAAATTCAAATCCAATCATTCCTTGGGGTCAAAAGTGAACAAATGAAATGTTCTAAATAAAACTACAAACCCATGATAATAAAACAAATGCTAAATATAAGGATCAATTTTGGTCTCCTCATGAGGGCCCATAATCATAGAAACCAATCTTCACCAAATTTGATTCACTCCATGCCAACAAAACACAGGACAACTCCAATGTTCAAGAAGGGGAAGAGAGACCTTCCAGGGAATTATAGGCCAGTGAGTCTTACTTCTGTTGTGGGCAAAGTATTGGAGAGAATTATTAGGGATAGGATTTATAGTTATTTAGAGAGAAATGAATTGATTGGGGATAGTCAGCATGGTTTTGTGAAGGGTAGGTCGTGCCTTACTAACCTCATTGAGTTTTTTGAAAAAGTGACTAAAGAGGTGGATGGGGGTAAGGCGGTTGATGTGGTATATATGGACTTTAGTAAGGCGTTTGATAAGGTGGCCCATGGAAGACTTCTGCAGAAAATGCAGATGTATGGGATAGAGGGTGATTTAGCTAATTGGGTTAGGAATTGGCTAGCAGATAGAAGACAGAGGGTGGTGGTTGATGGGAGATATTCATCGTGGAGTTCGGTGACAAGTGGTGTACCTCAGGGGTCTGTTTTGGGGCCCCTGCTGTTTGTAATTTTTATAAATGATCTGGATGAGGGTATTGAGGGATGGATTAGTAAATTTGCAGATGACACTAAAGTCGGTGGAGTGGTAGATAGTGAAGAGGGGTGTTATAGTTTGCAGAGAGACTTGGACAAGTTGCAGAGCTGGGCCGAGAGGTGGCAAATGGAGTTTAATGTGGAAAAGTGTGAGGTAATGCACTATGGCAGGAATAATAAATGTGTAGAGTATAGGGCTAATGGTAGGATTCTTAATAGTGTTGATGAACAGAGGGATCTTGGTGTGTATGTGCATAGATCCCTGAAAGTAGGCAGTCAAGTCGATAAGGTTGTTAAGAAGGCATATGGAGTCTTAGCTTTTATTGGTAGGGGGATTGAATTTCGGAGCCGCAACGTCATGTTGCAACTGTACAAAACTCTAGTGCGGCCGCACTTGGAGTATTGTGTGCAGTTCTGGTCCCCACATTATAAGAAAGATGTGGAGGCATTGGAGAGGGTACAGAGGAGGTTTACCAGGATGTTGCCTGGTATGGAGGGCAGGTCTTATGAAGAGAGGCTGAGGGATTTGAGGTTATTTTTGTTAGAAAGGAGGCGGCTAAGAGGGGACCTAATCGAAACATATAAGATGATTAGAGGTTTAGATAGGGTGGACAGTGATAGCCTTTTTCCTAGGATGGAGAAAGCTAGCACGAGGGGACACAGCTTTAAATTAAGGGGTGATAGTTATAGGACGGATATCAGAGGTAGGTTCTTTACCCAAAGGGTGGTTCGGGAGTGGAATGCCCTGCCTGCAGCAGTTGTAGATGCGCCAAGTTTGGTGGCGTTTAAGAGGTTAGTTGATAAGTATATGGAAGAGAAGGGAATGGTTTAGTTTGGAGGGGCATTGCTTTTTATATTGGTCGGTGCAACATCGAGGGCCGAAGGGCCTGTTCTGTGCTGTAATGTTCTATGTTCTATGTTCTAATTTAAGCAATTACTACCCCATCAACCTCCTCTTGATCATTAGCCAGTAGGTGTTGTCGACATCACCATCAAGTGACATTTACTCACTGTTCACTGATGCTCAGTTTGAGTTCTGACAGGACCATTCAATTCCTGACTTTATTAAAGACTTAGTCCAAACATAGACAAAAGAGCTGAATTCAAGAAGGGAGGTAAAAGTGACTTTCCTTGATATCAAGGCAGCACTTGACAGGATAAGGCATCAAAAAGCCTTAGCAAAACTGGTTAATGGAAATCAGAGAAACTCTCTACTGATTGAAGTCATGTCTCATACAAAGAAAGATGGTTATAGTTGTTGGAGGCCAATCATCTTAGTCCATGGACATTGCTGCAGGAGTTCTTGAGCAAGTATCCTAAATCCAATCATCTTCAATTGCTTCATCAATGAATTTACATCATCGTGAGCTCAGACATGCAGATATTCATTGATGATTGTATAATGTTTAGCACCATTCACAACTCTTCAGATACTGGTGCAGTCTGCAATATGCAGCAAGACCTGGACAACATTCTGGTTCGAGCTGATAAGTGTGAACCTCTCTCCTCCACATCCATATTCTGGAGCCTACCATTGACTTGAAATCTAACTGGAGTGGCTATGTAAATACTGTGGGTACAAGAAAATGTCAGAGACTAGGAATTCTGAGGCATGTCAACCATCTTCAAAGCAGAAGCCAGGTGTTTGGTGGAATACTATCCCCCTGCCTAGATAACATGCAAGAAACTCAACACCATCCAAGGAAAAGCAGTCTGCTATATTGGCACCCCATCCACCAACTTAAACATTCAATCCCTCCAATTTATAGTGACAGCAATTGTGTACTATATACAAGATACACTGTAGGAACTCACCAAATATGCTTTGACACTATTTTCCAAATCTGTGACCACTACTATATAGAAGGACAAGGGCAGCAGGTACACGGGATCACCTAAATTTCCCTTCCTAGCTGTACACCATCGTGGCTTGGAACTATATTGCTGTTCCTTTGACGGTCCTAGGATTCTGCAACTACCTGCCCAGCAAATTATGGGTAAACCTGCTCTAGATGGAAGGCAGCTCACCAGTATAAGGGTAATTATGAATGGGAAATAAGCATTGTCTTTTCAGTAATGCCCATGAAAGAATAAAAATATATAAATTCACTAATTATAATGCATAAGCAGATATGAACACTTTTCACTCAAATCACTCCATGTGACTAAAATATGTATCAAATTGCAGGTTAGAAGTTCTAATTAATTGATGTTTTTTATCTTTTAGCTCTGCTCAAAACTGATGCCTGAAAACTAGTTTTCTAGTGAATGACATACATTTAGGGATATGAGAACTTAAACCACTATCAAAATAAACACAAATAGGATTAAGAACACAAAAACATTCTACGGATGGAAAAACAATCAAAGTGACTTGGAAAGGAGTGAAGAGCTTCAAGCAAGACATGGAAGCACTCAAGTATTGTCAATTACAGAATTCAAAATCCAGCTTTAATTATATTTGTGGCCATTCTGTAGCTCTTGTTACTGAAAGTTTCAACAAATCAGTTTCTATCGATACAGCTGAACAGAAGAAAGATACAGAAAATCTTCAAGTTTCACGGTAATGATCTTTTTTGTTGTTTTAATTAATCTAAGGATTTAATTTTCTCTGAATAAACAGATTTATTTTGTAGTATTCAGTAATCCAACTATTTTATTAGTTGTAGCACAGTGGTTAGTACTGTTGCCTCACAGCGCCAGGGACCTGGGTTCGATTGTCAGCTTGGGTCACTGTCTGTGTGAAGTTTGCATGTTCTCCCTGTGCCTGTGTGGGTTTCCTCCCACAGTCTAAAAATGTGTAGGTTAGGTTGATTGATGACGATAAATTGACCCTAGTGTCAGGAGGATCAGCAGGGTAAATGTAGGGTTATGGGAAAAAGACCTGGGTGGGATTGCTGTCAGTGCAGACTCAATGGGCTGAATGGCCTCGTTCTGCACTGTAGGGATTCTATGATTGGAATTCTGTAAACATTTAAACTTGTTGAAAGTGATGATCAAATTATTTGCATGCTAGCTCTATAGTAAGCTTTACTTAATTTCTAAGGCACTTGTATGTATCTGGAATTTTTGATTATTTGCATGTTGGAAAATCCATGTTTTTAAATAATACTTGATAGAACACCTCTCATGTTTCTTGGTAGGTAATGCGTTGCCTAGTGTAGTAGGAAGCCACACAATAAGTTCAAGATGAAATAATAGAGCCAGACTTTCTGTTGCTGAATAGCTTTCAGTAGCATATTTACAAAAGTATATGCATAGATATCAGGCAAGGATAAATCAAGTTCAATACCGATATTTCCCATGTTTGAACAACTGAGCAGCTTACAGGTTCTTCATTTTCTCTGGGCTAGCAGCATACATCAGTTAGTTAGGAGGCCGGGAGAAGCTAGCCTCAAAGCACAAAATCTCAGCATACAAGTTTGTTTTGGCCTAAACATGGCCTCTGACATCAGAGGAGAGATATAGTGGCAATGGAAAGTAATTCCTATTTGGAATATTCTCAGCCCCGGCCCCACCAATGCCCAGTGAACCGGCTGCTTGGTTGAATCTGGCATATAACAGCAGAATGGGGACATTTAAGGGATTTTGGGGGCTCACTTGAAAGATGGCAAATTGTGGAAATATAAAAATTACTTGGGCAGTAACAAAAGGCTGGCTGGCAAGTAGCTGGCCTATACTGATTTCGGCCATAATCTCCGCAGAAAGGTATCTGTCGTATAACTAAAGTGGCACAGAGGCTTATCACTATTATTCAAAAAGGTGACTGCTTCCTACCTCAGGTTATTCTGTAAAGTCAGAATTGGAAATTTTTAGCTCCTATTGTCTAGGATAATATGTACCATTTGGGAAAATGCAGGGAAATGACAGGAGCTATGGAATTATGCTTCAATAAGTGTCAATGCTTTCAGTTAAAAATAAAGGGCTGGGTTTAAATATTTAAACCACTGTGGCTATCATGGCTATGCATATGATGAGTGTGTAATATAGAGCAAGAAAGAGAATGTATTGTTCAGGGAATGCCTGTAATATATTCAGAAGGTGAAATTGGTGCATATTAGTGGCATAAAACAGTTTCTTAGTGTATCAGCAGCAGGTTTTACAGAGTGCACAATTTTTATTTCTCTCAGCACTTGCCCTATCAAGCCCCCTCAGAATGCTCTCACAGTTAGCACGCAACATGCACCCACTGCCTCTCAGAAGGCGACTGCCATCAGATGTTCTTCAGCACATCCAGGCATAGCACTGCAGTAGCCAGAAGAGATACTGCAGTGTTCTATCTGGAACTAAGTCCTTGATCTGTTCTCAAGGTAGGTCCTGGGGTTCCTTGGGGGTGCGAGGGTAGATTATGCCTGGGAGTCATGAGTGGGAGCAATCATAGCATCATAGGTTTGTTGGGCAGGGAATGGCCGTTGGTCCCAGAACTTGGATGGGAAGTACCCCAAATCTGAAGTGTTTTTTAAATTGAGGAACCCCCCCTATGCAAAATGGAGAAAGTTTATTTCTCTACTTCCGACCTTATTTGCACTTACCTTCTACCAGTCTAAAAATTGAGGTTTGGCAGGAAAATGCCCTTAAGTGGCCTAAGAACCTGAATGGGTGAAAGGGGGGTTTTCCGCTTGAAGCCCTGCCCTCTCAACCATGAAATTGCACCTAGGTCAGGGCAGGCATGATCCCAGGAGGAATTCTGTATTTACCTTAGAACTCGCCTTGGGAGAGCAAAAAGTTCTGCCCTTTGGCTTCCTATAAGATCACCTTTCATTCTTCTAAATGTCCAACCTGCTCAACCTTTTGTCAGATGACAACCCCTATTATCTAAAAAATTTGTCTAGTAAACCAACTCAGAATCATTTCTAATGCAAGCATATTTTTCCTGAAATGAGGAGACAAAAGTGACATAAAGGGTGTGATCTCACCAATGCCCTATACAGTTATCACAAGACTTCTCTACTTTTATATTCCATGCTTCTTGCAATAAAGGTCAATATTTTGCTACAATACAGTCTGTTCCTTCATTAGGTCATAAATTGTCAAGGTCCCAGCAATGATCCCTGCAACACTCCAGTGGTTACAGTTCGCCAAGTTGAAACTGATTCATTTATTCTGATTTTCTATTTCCTGTGGGAAATACATCACCTCTCATTCAATATTATGAGCTTTTATATTGTGCAGTAATCTTTCATCTGGCGCCTTACTGATGACTTTTGGAGATACTTACAGAGGAAATACAGAGGAAAAGCAAATCTCCTAAACCAACATGGCTGAGAAGAACATGTAGGTTGAGGGACATGAGAATACACAACCTGGAAGCTCTCCCTACCTCTTTCGAGGAACAGCTGCTATGTGTAGTGATGACAAAATCAGAACCCACCAAATTGTCAGTGAGACTGAATGGACATCCAGTTTTAGTGGAGGTTATCACAGGTGCAATCATATTGGTCATAGAGAGACAGTGTTTAACAAGATATGCACTGGACTCCAACTCTCAGCCCTGACCAAAACTTCAGCAAGGCTGAGAATCTATAGGGGCAACCACTGAAAGTAGTGGGTACTTTCAGCCAATTGCTTATGGGAAACTAATAGTTAGGTTCCCATTAATAGTAGTGGAAGGGACCGAGCTTATTAGGGCAAAATTGCTAAAAGAGAACGGACAAATATTTCCCAACTGGAAAATGGTTGCCTGAGTGAGGCTCTGAGCAAATATCCGGAAGTTTTTCAGGAAGGCCTAGGGACAACCAAAGGAGTCAGGGCAAAATTGCACATTGACTCAGAGGCTGTCCCAAAGATTTGTAAAGCCCGACCGGTACCATTTGCATTAAGGGTAAAGGTTGATGAGGAAATCAAAAGATTACAGCAGGAAGGAATAATAGCACTGGTCCAGTTTGCGGAATGGGCAGCACCCGTGGTTCCTATCTTAAAGTCGGATGGCTCAGTGCGCTTTGCGGTGATTTAAAACAGGTGATAAATCATTACTCTCAGCTAGACAAATACCCAATTCCCAGGATTGAGGACCTATACACAAAGTTGGCATTCACAAAACTGGATGTGAGCCATGCATACTTGCAACTACGGCTGGATGAGAATTTGCAAATATTCGCCACAATAAATACACTGAAAGGCCTCTTACAGTATAAAAGATTGCCCTTTGGGGTTTCGTCAGTGTGTGCCATTTTCCAAAGTACCATGGAGAGCATCCTACAGGGGTTACCACAGGTTGCAATTTAATGTCCTAAGCTAATGTCCTCATTATGGGCAAAACAAGGACGGAACATCTACAGAATATGGAAGAAGTTCTCAGGAAGTTTGCAGCAGCAGGAGTGCATCTGAAAAAGGAGAAATGCATTTTTTTAGCACTACAAGTAACCCACCTTGGGTATAAAGTGGATAAATCGAGCCTATATCTTCTGGAGGATCGGATACAAGCAATAAAAGATGCTCTGCCTCCCAGAACCATCCAGGAGCTATGGCCATTTTTAGGACCGATAACATACTACGGGAAATTCATACAGAGTAGAGCCTCCATTCTGGATCCCCTCCACCAGTTGCTAAAAAAGGGACAAACTTGGGAATGGTTTGTCAGGACAGGGCCTTCAAGGAAATTAAACAGCAACTCTCACCCAAAAACGTATTGGTACATTATGACCCCAAGAAGGAATTCATACTCACCTGTGATACACCTCCTTATGGAGTGGGCATTGTCCTGGCACACCAGTAGCAGAACGAACAAGAGCGGCTAGTAGCCTATGCCTCCAGGATCCTGGCAATGGCAGAGCAAAGACATACCCAGAAGGACTGGCAATAATCTTGGCAGTCAAAAAATTTCACTAGTATTTATATGGGCGAAAATCGTAAACCCTTGCTAAGCCTACTGAAGGAAGACAAAGCCGTGCTGTTAATAGTGTCAGCCTGGATCCAGCATTGGGCATTATTGTTGGTGGCATATCAGTATCGATTGGAGCACCAATCATAGACTGGAGTGGTAAATGCCGATGCCTTAAGCTGACTACCATTACCAGACACTCCACTATTGATACCCAGAATGAAGGAGACTTTGATGACATTAAACTTTATCATACCTTCCTGGTGGATGCACACAATATAAACGCCAGTGGACACAGAAAACCCTGTATTGGTGAAGGTAAAGCACTTGGCACAACAGAGCAGCTGGAAAGACTGGTCCATCCATAGTTCCACCAATACTGGAGCAGGAGGAAGCAGATCATGGTGGAAGATGGGATACTGCTGTGGGGAGCATAGGTCATTGTCTCAAGGCAGGGCCATTGGGACACACAGATTGGATTACAGCATGGGCATCCTGGAGTATCAAAAATGCAGTTGCTGGCCAGGAGCTACTTCTAGTGGCCTAGTCTGGATGCAGACATAGCGAAATTGGTAGGACAATGCCAGATGTGCCAACACGGGCAGAAGACACCACTTGCAGCATCCTGCACCCGTGGGAATGGCCAGACAGACCATGGTCATGAGTCCATGTCAATTTTGCAGGCCCGTTTATGCAGTTCATGTTTTTGCTGATAATAGATGCTTATTCCAAGTGGTTAGACGTCTATAAATTAAACTCGGCAAACATAACAGCAATTGTTGAGAAACTGCACACCTTTTCGCAATGCATGGAATCTCAGAGGTATTAATTTCCAATAATGGTTCAATATTCACCAGCCTAGTATCCACAAAATTTCTGAAATCAATTTGTTCTGCCACCTGTGTGCCAGGACAGTGCCCACTCCATAAGGAGTGAATACCAATTCTTCTTGGAGTCATAATGTGTCAATACATTTTTGGATGAGAGTTACTGTTTAATTTTTTCGAAGGCCCTGTCCTGGTCGGCCAACCATTATCAAGTTTGGCATCAAATACCAGAGAGAGCAATCCAGACATTAAAATCTGGGTTGAAAAAGCAGCCAGCATCCTCATTAGAGACAAAACTCTCAAGGGATCTCTCCTCATGCCACCATGAGAACTGCGCCAGCAGAGTTACTGATGGGCAGACTGTCCTGGACCAGATGAGCCTCTTGTTGCTTTTTTCACTGAGGCTAGGGGGAAAAAAACCAGAGGGCATGGGTTAAGGATGAAAGGAGAAAAATTTAAAGGGAATATTAGGGGGGGCTTCTTCACGCAGAGAGTGGTGGGAGTGTGGAATGAGCTGCCAGATAAAGTGGTAAATGCAGGGTCACTTCTAACATTTAAGAAAAACATGGATGGGTTCATGAATGTGAGGGGTATGGAGGGATATGGTTCAAGTGCAGACTAGGCAAAAAATGGTTCGGCACAGACAAAAAGGGCCGAAAGGCCTGTTTCTGAGCTGCAATTTTCTATGGTTCTAACTGGCTGTGTATAAATGTATGTATAAATAAAGTAACTTGGTGATGGGACTTTCGCTTCCATGGAGTAATAACATGTACCACTATGTTTAAACTTTTCAAATACCTCTATGACATAATCAACCATGCTAAATTGCTCCTTGGTGCCCAAAGATGTTCAGGTTAGGTGAATTGGCTATGTTAAATTACCTCTTAGTGTCCAAAGATGTGTAGATTAAGACAATTAGTCATAGAAAATGTACGGGGTTACAGGGTAAGGTAGGGGGCTAGGCCTGGGTAAGAAGCTTTTTCGGAGAGTCGGTATAGACTCATTGGCCGAATAGCCTCCTTCTGCAGGAATTCTGTGATTATATGGTTCTATGCCCTTATCCCTGGCACTGGGCAGACAACAATTTTCAGAACTCACATGCTTGGCTACAGAGAACAATATCTATTTCAAATATGGCATATGAAAGTCAATATCTAATTTTGTTCATTTCTTTATTATCAGTCTTTCATATGTCTTTTCCTATCCTTATGCTGCTACATAGTGGTATCCAAATGACTGCTGTATAGTTGGTAGATGGCTACTGAATAGAAGAGACTACTGGTGGCCTTGCAGAATGACCTCAAATAGCTCTGAGCCTGGAAGACCTGGCTGCAGACTATAGCATTTTAGTATGGGTTGTTGACTGACAATTAACAGCAAGAACATTTGAGTGGGAAGATGAATGTTCAGAGATGATAACAAGTTCATGCTTCCTGGAGCTTCTGCCACTCCAGCAAGGTGAAGCCTCAGTAATTGTTTTGTAATCCTTTAGAAGGATAGATTACTGGACTATTGTGATATCCTCCAAGCCTATTGAATTCGGATGGCAGAAAACTGACCTTGCATGGCAGCAGTTTGAGTTTTATAGAATCATAGAAATCCTACAGTACAGAAGGAGGCCATTCGGCCATTGAGTCAGCACTGACCACAATCCTACCCAGGCTCTACCCCCATATTTTTACCCACTAATTCCTCTAACTTACGCATCTCAGGACTCTAAGGGGCAGTTTTTTTTAACATGGCCAATCAACCTAACCCACACATCTTTGGACTGTGGGAGGAAACCAGAGCACCTGGAGGAAACTCACACAAACATGGAAGAATGTGCATACTGCACACAGACAGTGACCCAAGCCAGGAATCGAACCCAGGTCCCTGGAACTATACTAGTGCTAACCACTATACTACTCTGCTATTTCCATTACAATGCTCAGACATTGGGTGGCTGCTATGACATTGGACATCATGGTCCAATTCACAAGAGCGTGTATGGAATTGGCAGACACTTCCTTGTTAGACAGCATGGGCTCCACGCTCTGTGCAAAGCTCTTTGTCAAATGACCTGCTGCCATGCAAGGTTTATCCATGAATTTTGATATTAACTGCAGGTATTTTGGCAGGCACCAAGCATTTGTCCTGCCTACCCATTGACTTTTCTACAGTTTAACCATTGTGCAATCCTGGCCTCCAGTGAACTGGCAACTGCAGTATCCTTGTTTCCTGCCCTGCCTGCAGCCCACTTACATAGAACATAGAACATAGAACATTACAGCACAGAACAGGCCCTTCGGCCTTCGATGTTGTGCCGACCAAAATAAAAAGCAATGCCCCTCCAAACTAAACCATTCCCTTCTCTTCCATATACTTATCAATTAACCTCTTAAACGCCACCAAACTTGGCGCATCTACAACAGCTGCAGGCAGGGCATTCCACTCCCTAATCACTCTTTGAGTAAAGAACCTACCTCTGATATCCGTCCTATAACTCATACCCCTTAATTTAAAGCTGTGTCCCCTCGTGCTAGCTTTCTCCATCCTAGGAAAAAGGCTATCACTGTCCACCCTATCTAAACCTCTAATCATCTTATATGCTTCAATAAGATCCCCTCTTAGCCGCCTCCTTTCTAACGAAAACAACCTCAAATCCTTCAACCTCTCTTCATAGGACCTGCCCTCCATACCAGGCAACATCCTGGTAAACCTCCTCTGTACCCTCTCCAATGCCTCCACATCTTTCTTATAATGTGGGGACCAGAACTGCACACAATACTCCAAGTGCGGCCGCACTAGAGTTTTGTACAGTTGCAACATGACGCTGCGGCTCCTAAATTCAATCCCCCTACCAATAAAAGCTAAGACTCCATATGCCTTCTTAACAACTTTATCCACTTGACTGCCTACTTTCAGGGATCTATTGACACATACACCAAGATCCTTCTGTTCCTCAACACTATTAAGAGCCCTACCATTAGCCCTATACTCTACACATTTATTGTTCCTGCCAAAGTGCATTACCTCACACTTTTCCACATTAAACTCCATTTGCCACCTCTCGGCCCAGCTCTGCAACTTGTCCAAGTCACTCTGTAAACTATAACACCCCTCTTCACTATCTACCACTTGCACCCAGTATTTCTCAGAAGACTAAGGAAATTTGGTATGTTAGCTGTGACTCTCACCAACTTTTACAGATGCACCATAGAAAGCATTCTTACACATTCTTATTTGATTTGGCTCCTGATCTGCCCAAGACTGCAAGGAACTACAAAAGACTGTGAATATAGCCCAATCTATCACATAAACCAGCTTTCCATCCATGGACTCTGCCTATACTTTCTGCTGCCTTGGCAAAGCAGCCAGCATAATTAAGCGCTCCTGATATTCTCTTTTCCATCTTCTTCCATCGGGAAAAAGATACAAAAGTCTAAGAACACATAACAACCGACTCAAGAACAGTTTCTTCTCTGCTGCTGTCAGACTTTTGAATGGGCTTACCTTGCATTTAGTTGATGTTTCTCTACACCCTAGCTATGACTATAAGACTACATTTTGTACTCTCTTGTTTCCTTCTCTATAAATGGTACACTTTGTCTGTGTAACGCACAA
Source organism: Sphyrna mokarran (assembly GCA_024679065.1). Lineage (NCBI taxonomy): Eukaryota > Metazoa > Chordata > Chondrichthyes > Carcharhiniformes > Carcharhinidae > Sphyrna > Sphyrna mokarran. Next base: position 37,824,341 of record JAGIQG010000012.1, on the reverse strand, counting down.
GAAAAAATACTTTTCACTGTATGTTAATACATGTGACAATAATAAATCAACTCAAATCAAATGTTTCCCCATGTCAGATCTTGCCGCTAACCAATCCTCTAAGAGTTGATGACTGCAAGTGTGAAATCAAGTGTGATGCCTGTCTTCATCATCAAAGTCTTCTTGTTGATGATCCACTCCATGACCAGGTTGCTCTTCTTTGATACCTGATAGGATAAGTTAGGGAGCTGGAAGTTGGGGAAGTAAGAAGTGAATTTTTAAATGATCTGCAACTCATAAATCAGAAGAAATGTGGGACAGCAGGGAATAGGGTGTGAGAAGGAAGATTAGGTATGAGGATGCTGTCTTTTTCAATAGTTTCAGTATGATCAATGCCTCCTGTATGGGGTGGAGGGGGTAATGGTTTAAGGATATTGTGGCACACATTTAGCTCATTCTGTGTCAGGTTGTGTGCTACTTTGTCCTATAAGACTGAAGAGAAGTGTGTTATTGTGTGCCATACAATCTGTTTGAGTAATGTGAAAGTAATGGTTAAATAGCCAATAGTTGTGTGAGCTGTGAGGTCTAGGTCTGAGGCTTGCAGAATACAAAGTGGGAAGGGTGAGGTAAAATGTAACAATGTTAAGTTTGAGGTCTGATTGATGTAAGTTTTTGGTCTTGCATAATGGGGTGTGATAAATTCAGCAATGGCTGAGAATTGTGTGCACTTGAAGATCTTAATCACTCATGTGATGATATTGAATTTCTTGCAGTATCACACCTAGATCCTCAGAACTTGATTCCTGATGTGCTTCCACAGATATTTGACTATGTGTCCGAAAGTCTCCTTTCACTGTGGATACAGGACATTTCTCCTTTTTTTCACCTCCTCTACCAAGACTTTAAGTTTAGAATCCGAAAACTAGTGTGGAACCCACTCTTAGCTATTTTATCATTCTCCATTATTTTCCAGATTAGATTTTTTCAACTACTGTTCCCAGTATCAACTCCAGTACAATACATCTCACTTTTAAGAGGTGCAAGCCAGTTTTAAGCAGGTTAACTTCAAATTGTGTTAGCCATTCATAATACTGCCCCCACTGTTGATGCAACCAGTCAATAAACAGCATGGTTAACCCTGGTTGGATGCAGGGATCACTTAAATGGGTAGCTAGCATGAGGTTTTTATGTCATCTGCAATCAACATAAAATCTCTACAGTGCAGAAGGAAACCACCAAGTTTGCACCGATTCTCCAACAGAGCGTTTTACCTAGGCCCAATCCACACTCTATCCCCATGACCCGACACATTTGCTCCACTAATCCCTCTAACTTATACATCTTGGACACTAAAGGGCAATTCAGCATGACCAATTTACCTAATCTGTGCATCCTCGGACTGTGTGATGAAACTGGAACTCCTGGGGGAAACCCATACAGACACAGAAGAATGCAAATTCTACACAGGCAGTCACCCAAAGCCAGAATTGAACTTGGGTCTCTGGTGCTGTGAGGCAACAGGTGTTAACTATTGTACCACCATGACACCCCGATTTATCTTAATCTTGTATTGTGATTTTCATATCCACTGTTGTGTTTGTCCAACTTAGCTCTCTAAATATTTTACCTCGGATGCTTACTTCATGGAACAATCTGAACATTTTATTTGTTTTCCTAATCTAGGTTGTATTTTAGGATTCTGATATATCCTCCTTGTGATAGTTTTGCAGTGACACAAATTTTGCTGTACTAATATGATGAGGCTGTCAATTTTGCTGGTATTATAAGGGAAAACTGACAGCAGCTATTGACATTCATAAATGTTGGGGACAATTCCCCCACCTCACTGTGCAAGCTTTCTAGTGTAGCAGATGGGAGAATCTTTACAAAAAAATCACTATAATTCTCACAATACTAACTAATAAAAAAATTAGGAGTAACTGAGTTTTTAACAGCATAATAAATTATAATTATAATGTAATAACCCTCCGGCTATGAAAAATTAACTTTATAAATGTGGGCTGCGATTCTCTGAAAAATGTTCGAAGTGTCGAATTCATGGGAAAACTGGTGTAAATAATGCAGGATTTTTCAATGAGAATTCAAACAAGAATCTCCCACAGTCTGTTCAGTGCAGAGGTCACAATCAAGAATATCATTAAAAACTTGCAGGTATGGCCTATTCATGCCGGAGGCTGACAGTTCGGGGCCCCCGAATTGTCAGTCTGCAGTTTGCTGGTCAGCTTAATCGCTGGCCAGCCCAGGACCCTCACTGTGTTGCCCCTTCACTCTCCCCATGGCCTGATCACATGCGAGTCCCAATCCCCCTGCCATCCCTGAGTGCCCCACTCTCCAGCGTTCCAGCAACGACGACCCTCCCCCATCCCCCACGTAGACCGCACTCCCAGGTGGCAGAGCCCACCCCCAGGGGGCAGAACTCCCGCCCCGCTGACGTCCTCCACCTCTCCGCAGACCTCCAGGGTGACCATCCCTTCTCTCACTGCCCCTATCACTGGCTTCCCTCAGCTGCAACTGATCCCCATGCAGAGCAGCAGCAGGACCTCCCCCCCACCACCCCTATGTTTTTCCCCTAGGCCCTGCCCCCTTGACCATGCCCAATACCCATGGGCATGTTGTCCTCTGGGCAGTGCCAGAAGGCACAGACTGGCACTGCCAGAGTGCCCATTCCCAGAGGGCACTGCCCTCCTGCCACCCGACTCTCTGGGGAGCCCCAAATGCCCCCATCACTCCAGCATGGTCAGGCTGGTAGTCCCCCAAAAGTGAGGAGCTAGTCTGAACCCCGTTGAAGTGAAATACTCCTACTGGGATGGGAGATGACAGCAGGCCTGGAGAATTCAGTCCCAGGTGCACTAATTAAATTTAGACTGTATTTTAAAGGCTATTTAAATATTAGTCCTGCCTCCCACCCGATTTTTGTTACTGTACAGATGCTGCCAGAAATCTGGGCCTGGGAGGCGCAATGCAGCTCAAACAGTCATGTGAATCCCATGAAACAATTAGTATGGTGGGATAGGAGAATCGTCCCAGTGGAATCTTATTCCTTCAAAAGAAAATTAAGGTGCAAGATTTTTCAAAATGGGAAGTTAAAATAGGTTTCTTTCATTTTTACAAACTTATTGTCCCATGTGAATGTCTCAATTTTTATTTGCTTTCTTTACAATAATTTTGCTAACTTATAGTTCCTGTATTTTATTTCCTACTTTGCAGTCTGCATGTTTCATGCCCTTGGATAGTTTCTGGCCATTCTTCACTTCTCAGCAAAATTTGCACCATTATTCCCCGATTCTCAACTTGGGTCACTGTCTGTCTGGAGTTTGTTCATTCTCCCCACGTCTACATTGGTTTCCTCCCACACTCCAAAGATGTATGGGTTAGGTGGATTGGCCATTCTAAATTGTCTCTTACTGTCAGGGGAACCAGCTAGAGTAAACGCATGGAGTTATGGAGATAGAGCCTTGGTTTGGATTGTGTCGATGCAGACTTGATGGGCCAAATGACCTCCTTCAGCATTGTAGGATTCTATGATTCTATTTCAGATAAAAGAGTAACAAAGTTGAAACAATAAGGTAGCAAATAGGAACATAAAACTGAAAGGATTGTAGTTCTGGAGATAAGTATTTCTTTATTTTGTTAGTGGTGTGAAGTCACTTTTTAAGCTATTTCCCACCCAACCTCCTTTTTCCCTCAGAGTTGCCATTGTAAAAGTTGCTGGGTAAACCAATGGAAACATTTTATTATAAATATCTGAGACACTACAATATACCTAACACAGTCACCTTTGTAGTGTCAGTATTTTATCTGGGAAGATAGCATAACTCTAGATTTAGGTCATTCAGCCTTTTATTTTAGATGAAAGTTGATCCATTCCTCTATTCCTGACCTTTTTTTCACCTTAACAATCAAATCCAGCAAAAATGCATCAATCTTAGTTTTAAATTTCAATTGCCCCAATGTCCTCAATCTTTTGGCGCAGGAAGTTACAAGTTCTGACTATTCTTTGTGTGAAAAAAATGTTTCTGATTTTAACCTTAACTCAAGCTCAGTTTCAGTTTTAAGGTAATGACAAATAAATCCCAGTACCAATCAGTCGCTGCCTCCATTTTCAAATAGATGTATTAGAGCAGGTTTTCGATGAAAAGATTGGGGTTGTGAGGGTCAGAGTAGGAAAATTGCAACAGCCATTCTTTGGTGAAATTCTCTGTGCCCAATTTTATTTGTAAGATGCCATCTATGTTGTTGGAGGAAAGGAATTCTTTCAAGACAAGGCCAAGTGAATATTTTTTACTTTAAGGTACAAATCCCTGAGCAACTTACAATTCATGTATCCGTATTCAGCATATTTGGATATTAGCTACTTCTATTTTTAGTTCAAAGTGTTTTTCTTATAGATGTACTTAACAATCTCTCATTGTTATAGATCTGAATTATCACTAAAAGTTAAGTCCATTGATGATGGTCAGAGTGATCTGCAGATCCGTGAACATGCTCCATGGAAACATTGTCGTGTCGTGATAAGAATTCATCCACAGGACCGGAAAAATGGTTAGCTGCAGCAAACATTTCTGTTAAAATTTATACAGCATTCGGTTTCAACACTTGAAATTCTAGAGTTATTTCCTGTCACATTATTTTCTTCTTTCAGATGAAACAAACAAATGCATTAGAGCTGAGTGGCCAAACCGAATAGTGGTTAACACGGGGAGGGTAGGTAACAAAACAGGTTCTATTGGAAAAAAAAAGTGGTAGATGAGTTCAATCAACAATCTGAGGACAGTTAATGTTTGCAAATCTTTTAGGGTCACCAGCCTCACAGACTGGATTTCGATGCTGTTTTGGATGAAAGCACTTCTCAAAGGGATGTGTATGAAAGTGTGGCTAAGGTAATTTTTCTATTTGTACAAATATTTCAATTATTCATCTAATACAACATTTTATATGCTTTAAGGCCAATTTAAAGCTTTAGCTATACTCGAGTGGCATCAGCTTGAAAATGGTGTCGGGTCACTTAGCCTGGTGAACCAATCACCACCATCTTGCATAACTCTCAAAGGTAACATAATGTTCTGTTGTTCTCCCAGCCCCTTGTGGGAATTTGCACTTTGGGGATATAATGGATGTGTCTTAACGTATGGTACCCCTGGAAGTGGAAAAAGCTGGGAATCTTTCAGGAAAACAACGGGATATCATTTCCAGAGCAGCTGAAGATCTCTTCAACAGTATCCATTCTGAATTGGGCAGACAGAGTGCCAATTTGTAATATGAAAATATCAACCCTACAATATACCAGAATGCTAAATGTAGTTTTGAGATACAAAAGGGTGCCTTGCCCATTTGTATCAAAAGTTAAAGGGATCATTGGAGGTCAATCAGAAAAAGGTAGAAATCTGATCCATGCCCTTCTCTCCTTTCATCTCATCCGTATACTTTCATTCAACTTTCATCCAAGGGAGACTGTATGCTGCCTCCCCACTGGATATACTTACTTCCACCATCAGGAGAATTTAGTGTGGAAGCTGTCTGGTATGCTATCTTCCATATCCAGAAAGCTGCAATCATGCATCCATTTGATACCTAATAGCTCTTGGGCTGCAGATAAATGTGTTCAAACCTCAAAGTGTACAGTGCGCGTGCTGACTATCTGCCTCTAACCTGTTATACCCCTCAAGTTCAATCACAATATAAAGACTTTAAAAGTCTTTATATTGTGATAGAAATGAAACAAGTAAATATGGATATTTTAGTAAAGCTGCTTATGATGCCACAAAGTAGTAAAATGCAAATTTTCATCTGTGGTCCCACACAAGGAATATTAACAATTTTGGGGAGAGCAGTAGAAGGTACCATAAAATAGGTAGGGAGGATAAGTCAACCTTCACAGCCTTTGTACAGTTTCTCATGGCTAATTAAGGAGTGCCTTGGTAGAGATCAATTGTTTCCTATTTCAATTGTGTAATAGTACAGTGTAGTGCTACTGCTGTCTAATGGGGTGGAATTGGCTAACAGGTGGATTGTCAAAAGTTAATTTTATACATTTTGTATAAAAAAAGAAAAAAAATGAAGTGTGTATTTTTAATATTGTGAAATACAATACATTACCTTGGTAACTCGCAATACAACACTAATGCTAAGAAGACCTAAACAAAACACGTTCAAGATAAGGTGAATATTTGGACAGAAATAAAGAGAATAGTGGGAAATGAGTGGGTAAGTGTTATTAATACTATTTTCTCATTAGGAATTGAGCTGAAAGATCTGTTTCTGTGTTGCAACTGCTATGATTGCTATGTATACGTCACTCTTGATTTTTATTTGAATTTGGCCATGCTTATTGATTGAATTTTGCTGGTTGTCAGTCATACTAATAAACAAAGAGTGCAGATCTTTCTTTAGTTGAGAAAGGAAGAAAACAGCTACAGCTGGTTCTATCATTTAGCGCTACATCACTATCAGATTATCATGCACTAATGATACTCATGGCAATAAACAACATACTTTGCTAAATAGTGCAAACTCTCAAAGGTAACAATGTTCTGTTGTTCCCCCAGCCGCTTGTGGAATTTGCACTTCAGGGGTATAATGGATGTGTCTTAACGTATGGTACCCCTGGAAGTGGAAAAAGCTATACCTTGCAAGGTGGGAATCTTTCAGGAAAACAACGGGGTATCATTTCCAGAGCAGCTGAAGATCTCTTCAACAGTATCCATTCCAATGTTCTGCTTTGTATCTTTTTGCAGGATATAAACTTCTTAAACAATTGAATTATTTCTGTGCATATATCTTACAAAATTAGTTGGTTATAATGCTGCTGCAATGGCGATATAAAATGTGCAAAGTGATCTATATTATTTCTCTCAGTAGTCAATACATTCATCTTGTCTATTCTGTTGAAGTGAACAGTTTTTAAATATCTCATTTTCTTCTAAGCTATTCTCTGAAAACTTCAGTTTTTATTATTCACGTTTTGCTTTGGATTGCATAGGTAATACAGCAAAGAAACGGGCATTTGGTCCAAGTAGTTGTAATGCTTGAACTTTTAGTAAGTAATGGCACTGGCGAAGTTGTAGGATTATAAAATTCTTGAACTAACTTTATTAAACAATGTTTCAAAATCACAAGGATATGAATGCTGTAGCACATTGATAGCTGATTTAAGGGAGTTAATACCCAAACTAATAATTATGGAGGAAAATAATAGCCACATTAATAACTGTCCAGGTTGTGATGTGGAGATGCCAGTGTTGGACTGGAGTAAACACAGTAAGAAGTCTGACAACACTAGGTTTAAGTCCAACCAATTTATTTGATAGTAAACTCACAAGCTTTCGGGGTTTGCCTCTTCATCAGGTGAACGGAGAGTTCTGGCCTCAGATAGAGCATATAACAGCACAGACAGTTTACGGATTACTGATTAGAATGCGAGTCTTTATAACTAACCTGCTATTCAAGTCTTAAAGATGCTGATAATGTGAGTGGAAAGAGCATTAGGCATAGGTTAAGGAGATGTGTATTGTCTCCAGCCAGTACATTATGTGAGGTTTTGCAAACCCAGGCATGTCATGGGGGTTACAGACAGTGCAACATAAACCCAAGATCCTCATATGTGCAGAACTCACTGAACAATCACTGAACCAACTCCATGATGACACCAACGAGTTCCACCCAACCAACATGGTCCATCTGTCACATGGACTATTCTCCAGAATCAATTGCATTCTTGGACACATGCATCTCCATTAAGAACGGTCAATTTAGCACCTCATTCTGCCGCAAGCCAACAGACAATCTCACAATGCTCCACTTCTTCAGCCTCCATCCTAAACACCTTAAGGAAGCCATCCCCTACGGACAAGCCCTCTGTATACACAGGAACTGCTCAGATGAGGAGTTTCGTGACAAACACCTCTATATGCTGAAAGATGCCCTCATAAGAACAGGATAAGGTGCTCGACTCATCAATCAACAGTTCCGATGCGCCACAGCGAAAAACCGCACCAACCTCCTCAGAAGACAAACATGGAACATGCTGGACAGAGTACCCTTCGTCGTCTAGTACTTCCCTGGAGCGGAGAAGCTACAACATCTTCTCCAGATTCCTCAACATATCATTGACGAAGGTGAACATCTTGCCAGAGCCATCCCCACATCCCCACTTCTTGCCTTCAAACAACCGCACAAGCTCAAACAGACCATTGTTCGTAGCAAACTACCTAGCCTTCAGAACAGTGACCACAACACCACATAACCCTGCCACAGCAACTTCTGCAAGACATGCGGATCATTGACATGGATGACATCAAGACATGTGAGAACCCCATCCACCAGGTACACAGCACATACTCTTGCAACTTGGCCACTGTTGTCTACCTAATATGCTGCAGGAAAGGATGTCCCGAAGCATGGTACATTGAAGAGACCATGCAGATGCTACAACAACAGATGAATGAACATCGTTCGACAATCACCAGGGAAGACTGCTCCCTTCCTGTTGGTGAACACTTTAGCAGTCATAGGCATGTGGCCTCTGACCTTCGGGTAAGCATTCTCCAAGGTGGCCTTCACGACACACAACAGCGCAGAGTCGCTGAGCAGAGACTGATAGCCAAGTTCCATACACATGAGAACAGTCTCAACCGGGATCTTGGGTTCATGTTGCACTATTTGTAACCCCCATGACTTACCTGGGTTTGCAAAACCTCACTGTACTGTCTGGACTCAATACATCCCTCTTTAACCTATGCCTAATGCTCTTTCCACACACATTGTCGGCATCTTTAAGACTTGAATAGCAGGTTAGTTGTGAAGACTTGCATTTTAATCAGTAATCTGTAAACTGTCTGTTATATGCTCTGTCTGAGGCCAGAACTCTGCATTCATCTGACGAAGGGGCAAACCCAGGAAGCTTGTGAGTTTACTATCAAATAAATTGGTTGGACTTAAACTTGGTGTTGTCAGACTTCTTACAATGAAAGGGTTAACAGGGACAAATCACAAAGCTTGCACAATGTTTATCTACAGCATAATAAGCAGCTAATTCCAGATACCTGACCTTCAGATAACGAAGAGAGAACAATATTATGGTAGGAAAAAGTCTTTGAATCATGCATTGGATGAGGGAATGATCCATGTTCTAATATCCAGACACAGCTGGAATGTCTAAAGATACAGGAAAACAATACAATACTCAGTTGAGACAAGTAAAAAGCTCACATCAATTGGATATTATAATTAAGCAAGTGTAGGTTGATTGTGATTGGTTTTAAAATCTGTACTTTTATATGGTGTAACCTTTTATGATTGGATGGACACAACACCTTTATTTTTATTGGTATATGCTAATTACTTGCAATCAAAGCTTAGACTTTAATTGCCTTTGTATTTATGATTTTTTTCATTCTGAATGGTCTGAATGTCTTCATTCAGAGTGCTATAGATATAATAAAATCATTCTTAAACCACTCTGTTACTTTGTCTGGGTACTTGAGGGAATGATAGTTTTAAATACAACAAGAAAAACCATAGTAACAGCCTCTAACAGATTTGGTGACAGGAACTGGCTTTCGCTAAGTCTGGTTGGGGATAGCAGTGAGCAGGAATCATCTGATTGATACTGTGAGCTGAGCTATTCTCTACCTAGCAGCAACAGCAGTTGATTTATTGAGTGAAATTGGAACCCAAAATGGATCAGACAAGGGAAGTGAAAAGTTAATGGGGGACCCTGAAGATTTTGTGAGCACGTGGTGATCAGCAAGATCACGAGCCATGGCAAAAACTAAGAAGGTGAATGCCAACAAGTGGCAGCCAAAAAGGCAGAACTTGAATGCATTACTAAATAGGGAGGAGACGCAGTAAATTTTTCTTCAAAGCAAATCTGAGAAAGCTAAGCTCTCTCTTAAATCAGGTACCAATTAGCATCTATTTAGAGGAAGGGTTGTACTGCGGTTATAAAGTAAGGAGTTCTCCTTGGTTTATTTGGATATTCATACATTTGTTTATTTTGGTTTTGAACTCAAGGTTTTTCCATCTTGGGAAATAACTTTACAGATTTTTAAATACAGGAGTTTAGGAGGTAAAACAGAACCACGAGAATGTTTACAGAATTCATTATTGCTTTAAAGTGGAGCTAAGTTTCTCTGCTTTAATGTTTTCTGCATAATTTTCTGATCATAGTTTGTGATTTAAGGCAAATAGATGAAAAAAAGTGCAATTGATGAAGTTTCTTTTCATAAGTTATGGACCTGGATTCGTATTTCAATCGCCATAAGCATGATTACAAGATATTTTGAGAAACCAGATACTTAATTAATTAAAATTGAGATTGTTTTAATTAAAATGATTGATTAAAATTTGGGATATTTGAAATGATTATGGCAAACCTTGTGTTGGATTGATCTTGGATTAAAACTTCTTATTGGGTCATGACATAATAAGAATCATGAAAAGGTTGACTCTGAAATTAGAAACTGGGGAAGGAAAGAAGAGGCAGAATGATATCTGGATCATAGGTGTTGACATAAAGGCACCCATCTGAGAACTTTACTCAAAGCCTTTTGAAACTAGCAGAGAATTAACTCTGTCTGTTAACAAATAAAGATTTTTTTTAATGCAGGAACTGAGCCTTGCAAAATGTTAAAGTTTTGGATTATCAGATGTGTTCAGACTAATTAACCCATTTTGCCCCCAGGCAGGATGGATCTTCTCTTTTTGTTTTGCAGGTAACTGAAAATAAAGTAAGATACGCAGTAGCTTCAAGACATTTGTAAATTTATTTATAGACCTTTAGTAAAGCAGCAATTATCAGCCTGAATCAAAATCTGGTGAAAGAGGGAAAGCATCTAGTAAGGAGTTACAAAAGATATGATGGGTAAAGAGTGCAAGGTTGTATTCACCACTATTGAACAGTTTTTAGCAACAGCACTGGTTTTAGGGGGCTGTCAGATAATGATGGGAATTATTATACTGTTAGCAACTCAACAGCATTCTAGTTGGATTATGTGGTTCAAGGTAGATGTTCAAAGTTAATAAATCACTAAAGTTAACAATTACAATACTGGGAGAAGTGGCTCTATACACAGAGTTAATTTAAATATGGGAAGGTTGAAAACTGAACTCAATGGGAAAGCCTGCTCCTGTCATCCAACTGGCAGATTATTATAGTTAGGGATGAGGGAAATAACCATGGGATTAGTGAAGATTGAAGGAAAAGACCATATATGGGATGTGCAGATGAGATAAAAGAAAGTGAACAAGGCGACAGAAGAGCTGTTAGAGGGGATGTGATAATTGAACAGAGTAGGACAGATTTAAAGCTGGGATTCATTTGATGGATAATAAGAACAACAACGGTGATTAAAAAAGAGACATTTAAAGGGATTCTAAGAGAAAAATAAAAAGAATAAAAACACAGTTTAGCTGGTAGCTATGGATGTAGAAACAGATTTTTGTTTAAAGATGAGATAAGGTAGGCATTAATAGACATTTGAAAGCCCACAACACTATTGTTTGAATTTGGAACAATTCTGAGATAGGAAAATGTGTGGTTAGCAAGCTACCATAAAAATGATACTATTTCAGACAAAGAACAAGCAATCAAAATAGGTTACTGCCTGAAATCAGATGGAAAGTTTGATTTCTGTTTTAAGGATATTATGAAGCAAACAGTAGTATTAAGTAATTGAGACAATAAAGACTGGAATTTAAACAGCAAAAGGGAATTGGGATATTGAGTCCAATTCAATTAATTGGAATATTTTAATTTGGCACTGATGTATATTCTAACGAAAGGGAAGTATAGATGGGCTAGTAAATTGATAGCTCTCTCTTGGTGATAGTTTGTCCTTGTCTATGTTTTTAAGAGAGCAGAATTTGATACCCAAGGCATCTGGCACATACGTGGATAGATGGGCAAAGACTTCAAAATCTTTTGAAAAGATTGCCTGAGAGTCAAGATGTTAGCATGATATTGAGATACTGTATAAGTGTGCAGATGAGTTACATGTGAAGTAACTAATATGTAAGAAATTGGTCCACATTGGACCCACTTAAGTGTTTAGAAGAGCTTGCAATTATACATTTAAGAACAGATCACAGACAAATGCAACACTTCACAAATAACATGGCACGAATGGTTAATAGGACAAGGTGAGTCAAACTCTTAAACAATCAAGGCACTGACACACTCCATAGAGAAACTGATTTCAAAACAATTGGACAAAATTTTAAAATAAGTACCTGTCAAAAAAAGGCAAAATTAGAATGAAAGAGTAAATAATTTAGGTTTCAACAATTTAAGGGCCTAGTGGAACTGGAGTGCAGTGGTGATTCAAGAGGGAAGTAAAAGGGGCAGCCCGTTCATAACATCCTCTGAGATGGAACTCAGATAAAAAAGAGTCAGAGGGCAATTAGGGTATTAAAAGGATACATCATTCAAATATTGGGTTTGTTGAAATATTTATTCAATGTCATGGAACCTGGCTTTGAGGACCAGTATTGCCAAGAACTAAGTAAACATGTCATAGATAAGACTTGATTGTAGGGATATTAAATGTTGCTGGCTTAATACCTGTGGATATCAAAAACCTACCCAATATCCAAACATGGTGGAGTCTCCTCCAGATGGGCTAGTCAGGATTGGGAAAGGTAAAACCTTACTACATGATGTGACAATGGTATTTCTAGGAATAACTTAAATGTTTCGGGCTTATAAATAATATTACATTCAACATGCCACAATCATCCTATTGCAGTTAAATGGGCAGAGGTCCAACTGCAGAGAATAATTGGTGATTATACTTACAGAATTGCTTCTGAATCATGGATATAAGATAAAAGGAATATTCTGGGAGATATGGGGGCATTATTTGGGAATGCAAACTTGGCAGCAATTAAATACACTTGTCTGAACTGAATAGCTATTTGTCCTGGATTGTCATAGAAGTTGGAAAGGGACTACAGTATGGAGCCAATGGAGTCAAGTATGCACTTACCGCTGTTGACCTACAAGGTGAGGGACTCGTAGAAACATTTAGTCATGTAGCCAAAGGAATGATCCATACCATTGATGGCCAAGTCAAAGGGCAGGCATGCAACAATCTTGCCAGAGATCTGATAGATGAGATTAGGTCTGACATTGAAGATTTGAGATTTGCAACCATTTCCCAACATTCCTATATAAATGCAATGTCCTTAACATTCACTGGGACAGACATGAATTAGTTGTCACTCGACCAGGTGGAGAACCAGTGAAGAGGCTATAAAATTCATTATGGTTGTACCACAGGAAAATATGTCCAATGAAACCTTCAAGGATATCTACAGATTTGAATCATTAGGGATTGCAGATGGGGGCTAGATACGCTGGATCAAAAGGGTACATGACCCATGAGGAGGGCCTGGCGCATGTGAGCATAGTAAGAAGAGTCACAGCACTAGGTTAAAGTCTAACAGGTTTATTTGGTAGCACAAGCTACAAGCTTTCAGAGCACATATGTGAGCATGACAAAATGCTGTTCTGAATCAGAGCATAAATAGCATATGCTTATCAGACCCTCAAGCCTCCAGGGAACACCAACAAATAATTGCTGATATTTTACATAGAAGTTAGGAGCAGGAGGAGGCCATTTGGTCTTTTGAGCCTGCTCTGCCATTCATTACGATCATGGCTGATCATCCAAGTCAATAGCCTAATCCTGCTTTGATCCCATTTGCCCCAAGTGCTATATCCAGCCAGCTCTTGAATACATTCAATGTTTTGGCATCAACTACATTCTGTGGTAATGAATTCCACACGTTCAACACTCTTTGGGTAAAGAAATGTCTGCTCACTTCCTTTCTAAATGATCTACCCTGAATCCTCAGACTGTGACTCCTGGTTCTGGATTCCCTCCACCAACAAGAAGATCCTCCCTGCATCTATCCTATCTCAACCTGTTAGAATTTTATAAGTGGTTATGCAATCTCCCCCCCTCCCCCATTCATCTGAACTCCAGCAAAAACAATCCTACAGTAGTCAATAGCTCTTCATACATCAGTCCCATCATCTCCGGAATTAGCCTGGTAAACCTTCAAGAGCAATAACATCCTTCCTCTGAAAAGGAGACCAAAATGCACATAATATTCAAGGTGTGGCCTCACCAAGGCTCTACATAGCTGCAACACATCCCTGCTCCTGTACTGGAAACCTCTCGCAATGAATGTTAACATGCCATTTGCCTGCTTGACCATTTGCTGCACCTTCATGCTTACCTTCAGTGACTAGTGCACAAGGAGATCCAATTCCCACTGCATACTTCTCCATCCCAATTTATAGCCATTCAGGTAGTAAACTGCCTTCTTGTTTTTGCTTCCTCGCACTTATCCAAATTATACTGCATCTGTCCAGATCATTCTTAAGAATCTCAGCATCCTTGTCACAGTTCATCCTTTCACCCCAACTTGAAATCATCTGTAAACTTTGAGATGTTACATTTTTTCCCTCGTCCAAATCACTAATATATATCATGAATAGCAGGGGTCCCAGCACTGATCCCTGTGGCACCCCACTAGTTACTGCCTGCCAATTTGACAAGCACCCATTAATTCCTACTCTTTGGTTCCTCTCTGCCAATCAGTTTTCTTTCCATCTCAACACACTTCCTCCAATCCCATGTGCTTTAATCTTGCACGATAATCTCTCGTCAAACACTTTCTAAAAGTCCAAGTATACCACATTGGTTCCTCCTTGTCAACTCTACTAATCATGTCTTCAAAGAATTCCAACAGATTTGCCGTTGAAGAAGGCACTTAAAGCAGTGTAGGTGGTGCGCTCCAGAAACAAAGATAATATTGGGAAGTTTACTTTGTGAAAGTAATCACAGTTTTTGACACTCGTTGACAGTGGATGGGTTACCAGGAAATAACAGGTTACATGTTTCGCGCCTGATGGGATGACTCGTTATACACTGATAAGACACTAGGGAAAGTGGTCGACAGACCATGAGGGAGGCTATGGAAATTATCCATGAATATGTCAGACACTCTAAGGAATAGACCAAAAAAGGGTGTATCCAGGTGAACGTAGATATTCAAATTGTTTCCATCTGGTGGCAATCAGGAACACATCATTGGTGGGACATATTTGTTTCAGGAATGTCAGGGAATGGTCTAACCAATTAGTGAGAAATCATCAAGATAGGGATGAGTGATAATGCTATTATGGGCCTTTCTAATGTGCTGTTATCAAAGAAAATCAACTAAACTGCCAACACTGGCAGAATCTCGCAATGCTCCTATGGTTCCTTGTAAGAAGTACAGTAAGAAGTTTCACCACACCAGGTTAAAGTTCAACAGGCTTGTTTGGAATCACAAGCTTTCAGAGTGCTGTTCCTTCATCAGGAGGTTAATTCACAAGTACAGCATATATAGGTAAAGATACCATTGCAAGCTAATTACAAATTGGAATGTGAAAAATGGTTGAAATGCGAGTCTTTACAGGTAATCAAGTCTTTGCAGTGTGTTTGGAGAGAGGGATAATCACAGATTAAAGAGGTGTGAATTGCCACAAGCCAGGATAGTTTGTAGGATTTTGTAAACCCAGGCAAAGTGGTAGGTGTTACAAGTAATATGACATAAACCCAAGGTCCCAATGAGGCCGTCCTCATATGTGGGGAACTTGGCTATCAGTTTCTGTTCGGTGATTCTGCACTGTCGTGTGTCCTGAAGGCCACCTTGGAGAACACTTAATCTGAAGGCTAGAGGCTGAATGTCTTTGACTGCTGAAGTGCTCCCTGACTGGAAGGGAGCACTCCTGCCTCACAATTGTTGCATGGTATTCATTCACCCATTGTCGTAGCATCTGCATGGTCTTGCCACTGTATCACACCTTAGGACATCCTTTCCTGCAGCATATGCAATGGACAATGTTGGCTGATTCGCATGAATATGTACAGTGTACTTGGTGGATGGTGTTCTCACTGCAATGCTGCTATCCGTGTCGAAGATCTGGCACGTCTTGCAGAGGTTGCCATGTCAGGGTTTTGTGATGTCGTGTTTGCTGTTCTCCCGAAGGCTGGGTAGTCTGCTGCGAGCAATGGTCTATTTGAGGTCGGGCGGTTGTTTGAAAGCAAATATTGGGTGTGTGGGGAAGGCCTTGGTGAGATGTTCATTGTCATCAATGACACGTTGAAGGCTTTGCAGAAAATTTCTTTGCTCTGGAGAAGCACCTGACGACGAAGGGTATTTTGTTGGTCGTATCCCTTGTTTGCCTTCTGAGGAAATTGATGCAGTGGCAAGTCAGAACTACTGACTGATGAGTTGAATGCCATATCCTGAGATATTGAGAGCCATATATGGCAAGGGCTGGACAATGGGAAGGTCTGTTGACCTCAGGTGGGATTTTATGATTTTGGGACAAGTGAGACTAAAATCCAGCCCAATGGGCCAAATGGCCTACTTCTGCTCCTACATCTTATGGTCTTATTTGCCATTGTGCAAAGTTATTGTCATCCTCTTGAAATGTGTTGCAACTCTCCTCAGTATTGACTATCCAGCCTCCCCTAATTTGGTGTCATCCAGAAATTATGTGACTATGCTTTTGATCCAAAGTCCAGTGGACCAGGAAATGTAAGTGGGAGAGCTATATCAGGATTTGCAGCTGGAATCCAACCAATCACGGTTTTCGCAGGTCATTTTTCATGGCATAATCAGTCTTGCACTGGAAAACAGGGCGAAGCTGATTACAATATTTAAATCTTCATTTGAATGTCATCTGAGAGCCCAGGACAGTATTGTGTAGGCTTGCTAATGCTTCCTACCTTGCAGTGTAGTTCCCACCAGCAGGGATTAAAGCTGATCCACAGTAGTAGGTTTTTCTGGGGGTAGGAGTTTGTAGATGATGAGCAATATGCACCTTGTAAAATCTGACCCATAGACAATTTTTGGAGGCTGCACATCTACAACATCCAAAAAGGAAAACTTTCTATCAATCGATAATTGTAAAAAAGCTAAACAAAAATGAGGACATGTGGAATTATGATTAAAATAAGAAAAAAGTACTCTGGAATAAAATTGATAAAACATTTAGAATCTCCAAAACATAATACCAATTTTTTTGCTTCTAAAATGAAAACATTTAATGATAACCAGAAAGATTTGCATTTATGTAGCATCCTTCATGAATACCGGTGTGATGACTTCAGCTAGGCTAATGAGGTTGGCTTGCTAGAATATGAACTATCTAATGAGTCTTTCTCACTGGACACTGTGAGGACTGGGGTATAAACTTTTGATTTGATGTTTTCAGTTTCCTTTCAATTTTGTTTTTTGTTAGGGCTGTTCCCCTTTCCTTTTGGGGAGCCACCCCTTTTACTTTATCCTAATGTAATTTGAGTTTGTTTAATTGGTTTGATGTAAAAGAATGCTCTAATCATCCAATCAGAATGTTCTCTCATCCAAATGAAAAAAGAAAAGAAAACTGATAAGTCATAATTGATGGTTAAATCAAGGTGCCTCATGCTCCCAGGTGTATCAGTCTCACAGCCTGCATTCAGCAGGGAGCAACTGGAGAGCTGGTTATGTACGGATAAAGTAATGTGGTGAAGGGATTTTTGCCTCTGTTCAGTTATAATAGAGGTGATGAGGAAAAAGGAGTATCCTAAAGGAACTTGCTGAACAACCACATATTGAGGGTAGGCCGTTGTTGAGAAAACATGCTGCTGTTTGGGAAATTGGACTCTTTTGACCCTGCAGTGGAGAACTGGGTCCAACATGTGAAAAGGATAAAGCATTTCTTCAGGAAAAAACACATAATCTCAGACAAGAAGCAAAAGGTTATCTTGCTAACTGCATGTGGATCAGCAGCTTTTGCAATTATGTGCAGTTTAACTTTCTTGGAGGCACTGGATACAAAGTCCTTTCAAGAGTTGTCCAACTTAGTTCAAGAATATTATGATCCTAAGCCACTCCTGATCCTGAAGAGGTACTGTTGTTGCTCCACATTAAGAGAAGCAGGGGAATCAATCACCAGTTTCCTAACAAAGTTAAGATGTCTGGCGGAGGCTTGCGAATCTGGAGACACTAAATGAGATGTGGAATTAATGATATGACTATACAGAAACACCTGTTTCTGGAGGTCCTGTTGGATTATGAACAGGCATTACAGCAGGCATTGTCGTTAGAAAAGTGGTAAGAGGAGCGCATGAACCCAAAGGTGTCCTGATGGAGGTAGAGGCCAACACCAGGGAGACTGGGTTAGGGGACTATCACTACGAAATCAGCCAGTGTGTAGTGACTCTGCGGAAGGATTTGGATATGACACAGACCAAGTCCGCCTATAGAATGGCACCTAGACAAAGTCAGGTTAAGTCCAGACTGATAGCAGTTCCTGTAGAGCCCTGCCTGACATGACATTGCCTTAGTTGTCAGTGTCAGATTGCACAGTGGAAAAGCAAGTTGCTTAAACCAATATGGCTGAAAAGAACAAGTAGGCCAAGGGACACAAGAATGCACAACCTGGAAGCTCCCTATATCTCTGACGAGGAACAGCTACTGTGAGAGTGATGACAATACGAACCCATCAAATTGTCAGTGAGACTGAATTGACGTCCAATTTAAATGGAAGTCAACATAGGCACAGCCATATCGGTCATAAGAGAGACTGTGTGTTTTAACAAGATTCACCCTAGACTCCAACTCTTAGCCTTGACCAAAACTTTGGCAAAGCTGAGGACATATACAGGAGAAGCACTGAAAGTAATGGGTACAATCCATGCGTAGTTGCTTACAGGAAACAATTAGAAAGGCTTCCATTAATAGCAGTGGAAGGTTTGGGACCAAGCCTATTGGGGCAAAATTGGCTAAAAGAGATCCAGCTGGATTGGACAAGTATCTTGCAGCTGGAAAATGGTTGCCTGAGTGAGGCTTTGAGCAAATATCTGGAGTTTTTTTTGGGAAGGCCTAGAGACAATCAAAGGAGTCAAGGCAAAATTGCACACTGTCCCAAAGATCTACAAAGCTCAACTGGTACCATTTGCGTTGAGGGAAAAAAATTGATGTAGAAATCAAAAGATTATTGCACAAAGCCATAATAAAACCGGTCCAGTTCATGGAATGGGCAGCACCTGTGTTTCCTACTTAAAGCTGAATGGCTTGGTGCACCTTTGCTGCAATTTCAAACAGATGATAAAACACTCAGCTAGACAAATACCCAATCCCAGGATTGAAGACCTGTATGCAAAGTTGGCTCCTAGTCACAAAACTAGACATGAGCCACGCATACCTGCAACTATAGCTGGTTGAGGATTCGCAAACATTTGTTACAATAAATACACTGAAAGGCCTCTGCCAGTATAAAAGGTTGTCTTTCGGGATTTCATCAGTGTGTGCCATATTCCAAAGGACCATGGAGAGCATCCCACAGGGGTTACCACAGGTTGTCATTTACCTAGGTGATGTCCTCATTATGAGTAAAACAAGTGCGGAACATCTGCAGAACCTGGAGGAAGTTCCCAGGAGATTTGCAGCAATGGAAGTGCATTTGAAAAGGGAGAAATACATCTTTTCAACACCACAAGTAACCTACTTCAGATATAAAGTGGATAAGTCGGGCCTACATCTTCTGGAGGATCAGGTGCGAGCAATAAAAGATGCCCCAGCTCCCATAACCATCCAGGAGGTATAGTCATTTTTAGGAGTGGTAACATACTACGGGAAATTCATACAGAATAGAGCTTCCATTCTGGATCCCCTTCATCAGTTGCTAAAAAAGGGACAAACTTGGGAATGGTCGGCTGACCAGGACAAGGCCTTCAAGAAAATTAAACAGCAACTCTGATCTGAAAATGTATTGGCACATTATCTACCTAAGAAGGAATTGGTACTCACCTGAGACGCATCCCCATATGGAGTGCGTGCAATCCTGGGGATTGCAGTTCTGCCAATCCTGGCAGAACTGGTAAGAGTGGCCAATAGCATATGCCCTCAGGACCCTGGCAATGGCAGAGCAAATATATGTCCAGATTGAAAAGGAAGACTAGCAGTAATCTTTGCAATCAAAACATTTTACCTCTATTTATATGGGTGAAAATTTATGATCGTAACAGATCACAAGCCCTTGCTGGGTCTAATGAAGGACGATAAAGCAGTGCTGCCAATAGCATCAGCCTGCATTCAGCCTTAGGCATTATTGCTGGTGGCATATCAGTATCGATTGGAGCACCAACCAGGGATTAGAATGGAAATGCTGATGCCTTAAGCCGACTACCATTATCAGAACCCCACCATTTTTACTTAAAATGGCGGAAACTGTGATGACATTAAACTTTATGGATAACATCCCAGTAGAGGCACATGATATATGTCAGTGAACGCAGGAAGATTGTGTATTGGTGAAGGTAAAGCACCCGGTGCAAACAGGACAGCTGAAAAGATCAGAACATCCACAGTTCCAACCATACTGGACCAGGAGGGAGCAGATCATGGTGGAAGATGGTATACTGCTGTGGAGAGCATGGGTCATCGTCCCAAGGTGGGGCAGTAAGGATATATTGGCTGAACCACACTATGGGCACCCTGGAGTATCGCAAATGAAGATGCTGGCCAGGAGCTACCTCTGGTGGTGTGGTATGGATGCAAAAGTAATGAAACTGGTAGGACAGTGCCAGAAGTGCTAACAGAGGCAGAAGGTACCACCTCGCTGCAGCCATGGGAATGGCCAGGCAGACCATTTTTGCAACTTCATGTTGATTTTTGCAGGCCTGTTTATGGAGTCCACATTTCTGGTGATAATAAATGTCCATTCCAAGTGGTTAGACATCTATAAATTAAACTTGGCAAACATGACGGCAACAGTTGAGAAACTGCGCACCTTGTTCACAACGCATGGGATCCCAGAGGTATTGATTTCAGATAATGTGTCAATGTTCACCAGCCTAGAGTTCACAAAACTAATGAAATCAAAGGGGATCAGGCACATCAAGACAGCACCTTTTTATCATTTGGCATCAAATAGGCTAGTGGAGACAGAAATCCAGATGTTAGAGGCCAGGTTGAAAAAACAACCAGCGGCCACATTAGAGATAAAACTCTTAAGATGGTTATTTGACTATAGGACCTCTCCACATGCCATCTTAGGAGCTGCGCCAGCAGAGTACTGATGGGCAGATGGCTCTGCACCAGATTGAGCCTGTTGTTGCCAAACCTGGGAGGAAAGTTGGAAAGTCACCAGGAACCTCAATGCAGGGGCCATAACAACACTCGCCGAGAGAGGCACTTTGAAGCGGGTGAGAGAGTTTGGGTCAGAAGAGTCCAGTATCCTACGAAGTATGCATAGGTGAGGCAGTGGTAAGGAAACACCTGGACCAGTTCCGGGCCTCAAGTCCTCCACCCGTTCTGGAGCCAAGTCCACCTGTAGCCCCTTAGGGACAAGCAGAGTCTCTCTTCACAAGTCACTACTGCCTTCCCTGCACCCATGATGGGGACCTCAGGGTCTGAAATGGACACAGGGAACGAAGCTGCAGCAATTCCTCTACCATCTGAAGTGGACGAGAAAGCAGACCTCCAGCGTTCACGGCTGAAGAGTTGGGCACTTAACTGTTACACACCGCTGACATCAGAAGCCAAGTTGGAGGATCCTGACTCCGCGCTCAAGCGAAGAAAAAGACTCCTGAGGGAAGCAAACCAAGGGAATTCCTCAGACTTTGGGGGAGAAGAGTGACAACTTCAGCCACGCTAATTAGGTTGGCTTGCTAGAGTATGAACTACTTGATGAGTCATTATTGATGGTTAAAGCAGGGAGCCTCATGCTCCCTATTTGAAGCAGGTATGTCAGACACCCAGCTTGCATTCAATAGAGAGCATCTAGTGAGCTGGCTGTGTACAGGTGTATGGTGTAAATAAAGTAACTTGGTGATGGGACTTTTGCCTCGTGGAGTTATTACAACCAGATAACTCAAAGCACTTTTACAGCCAATGAAATACTTTTTGAAGTGTGGTCACTTTCGTAATGTAGAAAACAAGGCAGCCAATTTTGTGCACAGTAAATTCTCACAAACCACATGATAATGATTGATGGATAAATATTGGGTTGGGAACCATGGATAACTCTTCTGCTCTTCAAAATAATGCAATTTGACATTTTTTATTATAATCAGGGTCTACGTTTAATAGATCATCTGAAAAGCAGTCTCTGACGTGCAGTATTCCCTCGGTACTGCTCAGGTAAATCAAACTTGATTTTTGTGCTGAAGTCTGGGAGCAGGATTTGAGCTCACAACCTTCTGATTCAGAAGCAAGACCAACATAGTCACTTTGACATTTTGTTAATAACCTATTTTACTCTTTTATAACCGAGTAATTTGGTAATTGTTTAATTTTGATAGTATGTCACAGCTAATAAAATTAGAGGGAAAATCAAGGGAAACAAAAATACATCAAGTTATCATATTCTTGATTACTCTAGAATTGAAATTATTATATTTATTTGCAAGAAAAGCTTTCCTTAACACTTTTTTTTACAGCTGTTGAGAAGTCAAGTTACAAGATCACAGCATCATACATTCAAATATCGAATGAAAAAATATACGATTTATTAGTAAGTGTACCATCATTTGACAATAGTTTTTAAAACAAAAGTAGCTGAATAGAATTTAAAGTTTGAACAGAATTGTTCAAAAAGATATACTGATCTTAATATTTCGTATTAGTAGCTCAACACAACAACATTGTTGAAATTTGTAATTTTTTTCTAACCTGAATTACTATTTCACGCATATGACAAGTCTTTTGTACCAACAAATCTAGCAAAAAGCAGATAACTTACAATTGTAAGGATGTTTAGGATCTCACCAAGAGGCTTGTATGGTTAAACAAACTGCTTATTGGTGACCTATAAGTATAAGCATTTCCATGCATAAATGCAGTTTCCATACTGGCTTCTTCCAGACTCTTCCACACACAGTCTACCATCATGTAATTTTTCGTGGTCAGCACACCAGTTCCACATATGAGCTCTTGATCTAGTGAACATTTCTTTACACTGTACCTGCCCCATGTCAACCTCCCTGCCCCTCAACACCTATCCCCATCTCCCTGTTCCCTTCAAAACCCCATCACCCTTCAATTCTCTGACTTTATAAATCAGTGTGGAGACTTAACAATTTGTCTAGATCTCATTCTTGTCATGTTTGGAGGAATGATAGTCTCAATTGCTTGGGTTATTTCTACTAGTTTGTCATTGAAATTATAGTATTCTGTGATCTGTGATGTGATGTCTCCATTTGATTGGCTTTTTGTGCTCCTGGGAATTGTGTGTTCTCTGTCTCTGCTTTGTTTAGACACTATAAGTTTGTACTATTCCTTCCAAAGGGAATGTTCACTCTGTTCATTCCCATTGTGGACTTGGATTTTATTTTCTGTGAGACCTACTATATTCTTGCTGGATGTTGACTTTTCAAAAATGAAAGTAATTGTGCTACTCACAGCTTTTCCTTTGAATGTCTTCTCTTTTCTTCCAGCTGGGTTCTTCAACCTAACAATACCCATGTTCCTCTTCTCTCTCAATTGGATAAGTTACAAAAGTGGTAGAGAACACTTTTTTTTTCTAATTTTTGACCTGGAGTTGCACATTTTCTGCTTTTTGTTGTTTCTCTGCACAAAAATTCTTCAACTTTTCCTTTTACTCTTGTAGTGTTTCACTTTGCAATTTGACCTCTGTATACTTCTTCATCACTTTTTTTCTAGGTGCTCATCCTAACCATTTTTTCAGCACTGTAGTCTCTTTTTTGACTTCCTTCTGGAGTATTGAATATTGCTGAGTTATTTTTGCCAACCTGATCTTCAGTTCTTTCACAGTGACATTAAATGTGTCCTGTTGTTCTTCATAATATTCCACAGACCAACCTTTGACCCAAGTGATCCTTATAATGTGTGAAGGCCTTTCAAGAGGCTTTTTGAAACTCAATTGCTTCATTTTTGAGTTTTCTTGTAATTCAATATAGCCTTCACCAATTTTTTTCTGATATTTAGGCATTCTGTTATTCAAGACAGTCTTTAATGCCTTTGCATTTGATCTTGAAGGACAATTAAATATTCTTTCAATTGTTTCTTTTTCTCGTGACTTTTTACCAACTCACAGTGCTTCAGTGTATTACTTTGTTGCTACTGATAGTTCACCTTCTTAGCTTTTCATGTTTATTCAGGGTTTTGTACTATTATTTTTCAGTGCAGCAACTTCTTTAAGTATATTTGTACTTCCAGTTGTGCCTGGCTCTACTTCTGATTCTTTCAACTTAGTTTTGACATGAACATTTTCCTATGGAAGAGTTTGATTTTCTTTTTGCAGCATTTTTTTTCCTTTGCAATACCCCAGATAGCTAACCTTCATTCAGAGCCCATTGCATTCTCCTCACTGGCCCTTTTTGTTGCAGTTTGGGTAATGTGTTGGTATGTGCAAAAAACAGTTATTTTCAAGCTTATTGGTAGCTTCTTGGCCTCATCTTTCTTTTGCATTAAATTCTTCTGTTTATGCACTTCATTGCACTGACCATTTTATGATTTGCTTAGGAATTGTCTCCTTATATCACTAATTCCACATTAACCCTTGCTGTGATGAACAACCTTATAATACACTTTCCTGTGACAAAGCTTCACATTTCACTTCTTCTATAGATCGTTTTCAAAACAACATTATTTTCAATGTCAACCGTTACAACCGAAACATCAAAGAACAAAGAACAAAACAGCATGGGAAACAGGCCCTTCAGCCCAACAAGCCCATGCCGCCACCCCAATGTTCCCACCTCTACCCGTGAACCCTGTCTATGTTTATAGATCTATGGATTAAAAACCCCAAATTTGAGACAATTTAGGGAGAATTTATTTTGCCAATTAGCCTAAAAGCACATCTTTGGGATGTGGGAGGAAACCGGAGCACCCAGAGAAAACCCACGCAAGTATGGGGAGAATGCTCAAATTCCCACAGACATAGGCCCAAATCCATGTATCTGCACAGCACAGCAATAGTTACTGAGCTGTTGTGTTGCCCATCAAATGGTCCAGGTCAAACATACACTAATGATGTGAAGCACTAGGATACTCTCGAAAAAAAAAATCCAAGAGCAGCCCTCTAACGATCCATCGCGTGTATGCCCCTTGTTAGGGCAACAAGGTGGACCAAAGCACCTGTAGAATAGAAACAAGTACATCAATGTCATCATCTATTTACACACTTCCCAGGGACTCCCAAGGCTCATGATCCCTATTTTAAACTTGCTAAACATAGCCTATCATCATTTTCAGTTCAGCTGGCAAAAAATTGAGATTCTTGCAGTTTGGGATTTTAAGTAACTATTTACATTCTCTACCGTTCCACAGTAATTATCAAATGTAGGATCACACAATGTAATCCAAAATCTGAACTTCGTTGATGCTACTCTTGATGTAAAAAAAATACTTGATAAGAGATCCAGATATAACTGGTAAGGCTAGCATTTATTGTTCCCCATCACTGCATCATATCTTTCGACAACCAATCGGAGAGCCATAATAAGTGTTTATGCTGAGATAATGAGCAGTGTTTGACAAAAAATTGTACAGCAACAAATTATTCATTGTATTTCTATGTTTCAGAATATTCAACATTCAGAAAAAATTCGGATACATGAAAGTGATAACAATGTGTCTGTTGAAGGACTTACAGAAGTTGATGTCGCCTCTGTAGAGGATCTCCTTCAGGTTTTTAGAAAGGGAGCTTTAAACAGAAATGCAGGTACTTTAGAAGAAGTATGAATAATATTCTTTTAAAGGAAAAGAAAAATGCATGAAGATCTAAAATTACAGATATTGAGTCTAATTTAATATTTCATATGTAATAATATGAAAAGTGTATTTGAGGATCAGAATTTGAACCCCTTTGACTAAGGTCATGGTTACATAGTTGGCAGCAGTGATTCCTGTGCTCCTATGTGCTTTATAGATTTGGACAACATACAGTAGACACCTCAAAACACTGGGTAAGTCCCACCAGTAGTGCCTTTGCACAATCTTTCAATCTGAGACAAATTGTGTGGTCCAACAGCAACATCCTGTGCCTAGCAAATATTGAGGTCCTAATTCTATTATTATCATTGGTATCTTAGCTTAGGTTGTCCTTGGTTTGGATTGACAGAGACTGCTGAAAGCAGAGGAACTTCAACTTTTATTAAACATTTTTCTATGTACAGGATAAGCTTGCCAAGAGGCTTTACATAGAACTATTTATCTGCATGCTCTGTTCTCATCTGATCTTACATTACTGATGACATAGACCGTTTACATCAACTGCTTACACTGTAGGGAGAATTTTACCATCCCACTTGTCACAGGAATTGTAACAGGTGAAGTACGGACCATGAAAAGGTACATTGACCTTGGGTGGAATTTCCTGGTATTAGGGTGAGCACTGCTAGAAAATTTCACCCTATATCTCCCACCAAGTCTCTGACTTTCCTAGATACATTGGGTGGGACCTTGAGCCCATTCTGTCTGTCAATGAAATTTCCAGCATGGGCTCAAGATGTGATGAAATCCAGAAGTTGGAATCTTGCTGGTGAGATCACAATTTTAAATTTTCGCCCCACCTTACCAGCAACATAATCAATTTCTCACCCACAATGGGCATGAACCTGATTTACATACATTTTAATGGATTTTAATATGATTAAAATGCCTTCTGCCAGATATTGATCTTTTGCCATATAATCATCACTGATGTGGGGTCATGTTTACAATAGATTCAACCAGATGTGAAGCTCTTATGGCGTAAAGGTGAGTATAGCCCCCAGGGGAGAGGGGGCTGACCAGCCTGTGCACTGACAATGCCCCCTAGCACTAACCCAGGCACAGGTTGGCACTGCCAGCTTGCTGCCAGGCAGGTAGCAAGATCCAACTGTGTCTGGCTACCTCTAGGCAAACCCCACCTGCCTACAAACACCAAGGTGAAGACAACATAAGACCAGCAATCTGGGCCTATAAACTGCCCCAGATCTCAAAGATTGGACACAGTATGTCTCTTCAAACCGAGAGTATGAAAGCATAGCAGCCCAGTTCTCAAATTCAGCTAGGAAGTTATCCTCAGTACCTCTCAGAAGATCGGGCGCACTCCACCTCTCCGAATTGGCTAGGATGTGTGACATAGCATACTACTGGATTTCCAAGGACTGAAGGTGAGTCTCCACTGAAGAAACTGACCGACAGGATTCTTTCTTCTTCTTCATCCATTATCTTTTAGATATTTGAAGTTCATCAAAATGAGGATCAATGATTTGCGCCATGGAGCTTAGACTATTATCCACAACTTTACCCACAGTGGCAGCCATCTTCTTGATGCCTGCAACATTGCCTGAGTGTGAGCTCACTCACCAGCTAAATCATCACGACGAACAAAGTCCTGGCTTGACTTGACTTGGTTCCATGTCACTCCAATTTAACAAGGATCTCCCAGGAACATAGCACAGAGTATACACTCCAGGACCTCACTTTAAAGTTTTGAAGAGATGTCACTACTACTCCATGCCAAACGTTGAAGGAATTTTGCTACAACTTGTTGAAGAAAGTCTTTACTACTGGATGCTGGCAAGTGAAGTTTGTTGAAAATAGAAATTTGGTGACTATGATCTCGGCTCAACTTGAAGAGTACAGATGTTTTGCCAGTTGACATTTCTACTGCTCCAGAATAGTATCACAGCATGTGATAGTCAAAGATCTACCAAGAGTGGAAGTAATCGTGGATGATCCCCTTGTCTATGGATGTGGGACTATGATGCAAGAAGCCATCACAAACATGATCGGAATCTAGTGAGACTGCTAGAGAAAGCTGGGTAGACGAGCCAGAAACTGAATGCTCTCAACAGAAATCCAAAGATGTACAGGTTAGGTGGATTGGCCATGCTAAATTGCATCTTAGCAGGGTAAATGCATGGGTTATGGGGATAGGGTCTTGATGGGATAGTGGTTGGTGCATTCTTGATGAGCTGAATGGCCTCCTTCTGACTGTAGGATTCTATGATTCTACTCAACCTACTTGGCAGCTTGGAATCTGTGTGGAGAAATTATCGCCTTGGTCCTTCATAGCAGACAGCTGATGAGGAAGATTTGCTTTCACAAATCATGTCATGAACTGAACAACCAACGGACCCTGTGGTCAACAATTCCCCACTGAAGACAACAGACCAGTGGTAACATTCACCATAGCAATGACATTCTTGGAGAGGCAACATTACCCCAGAAAAGAATGGAGACTAGACAAGCAGTCAAAAAAGCTCACATGAAGACCATTAGAAAAAGTGAGCATTTTTAAAGATTATGGGTGGAAATTTCTATATTGTGCTGAGGTGAGAAAACTGACATGCAGTTCACAGCTAGGGTTTCTCTCCAGATCATCCAGCACTCTATGCAGAGAAATCTGGAGGTGTAGCCCACACTGAGAAGCTGACATAGCAGAGCCAAAAAAAAGCCAACAGCCAGGACTCCTAAGATCAGTTTGCTGTTTTTAAAGGGCATTCTAATCTTCAATAAAAAACAAAGGAACTTTGTTCCCTCGACATGCGACAACACCCCCCCCCACCTCATAAGGAACACCCTCCTCACATGCACAAGAACCCACATATACAAGGGATATCCCTCCTACCCCTTTTGTGGGGCATTGCCAGGGTAGTGCCCAAGCATGTCTCTCTCACCTCCTGGGGCTATACTTATCTATGCATCTTCAGCAGATTCCCTTTATCTGGTTGGTATTTTTGAAAAGCCATTGTAAACCTTGCTGATATGACATCATGTTGGCAAGATTGGAATTCCTGATTTGGAGGGAATGATTTGGTAGGGAAGGCCACTAGTTACATGCAAATATATTGAAAAATCATTCATGACTTTCCTGGGACAGAACCTCATTATGTCACCAGCAGGAGGAGGGAAAATTGGAATACGAGATTTTGCTGACAAGATTCTCATTTTCCGAGTCTCAAGATTTTGTATCTGCACTGGCCACGAGTGCGTACAGCGATGTAGGTGCAAAATTGCAGCGTAAGTGTGCAATGCATGTGTAGAAACAGGCTAAAGTGGGACAGACTATAATAAAACAAACATTTATTATATATTTTTGCACATATGGTGATTTTCATTGTAATCATGCATGTGCATTGATTTGATTTATTGTCCCATGTATTAATATACAATGAAAAGTATTGTTTCTTGCATGCATTACAGACAAAGCATACCATTCATAGAGAAAGAAAGGAGAGAGTGCAGAATGTAGAGTTACAGTCATAGCTAGAGTGTAGAGAAAGATCAACCTAATACGAGGTACGTCCATTCAAAAGTCTGATGGCAGCAGGGCAGAAGCTGTTCTTGGATTAGCGCACTGTGGCTGTCCACAGATTCTGTGGATAACAGAGATAGTTACGTTATCTCTGTCATCATTTGTATAAAGGCTTGGCAGCATCTGCCACTTGGAGCAGATATGTTAGTAGATGGTTGTTGCTGAGTCTGTGGCCAATGATGAGAATGAAACCATCTATAAACTCGCACTTAATCATCTTTCTCAGATTCTTTTTCCCCCTCCTCTCAGACTTATTCTTATTCACTAGTTGCAGATGAATGCTGCAGTGAAAACTTAGACTACTCTTATGCAAGGTCAGCTTGCTGGTTGCAGTTTCAGTCTGGCACCAATGCACTAAGGGGTTTCTCGAGTGTCATAGTAGCGCAGCAATCTATACTCCAACGCATTCCAACACATACTCCAGCACATTTGGATCACTGAAGCATTGGCTTCATTCTGAAGTTCATATTGTGGAGGTGATCTTACCAAAAGAATTCTCAGTCCCAACTGAATGTGAAAACGGGAGAAAATTGCACCGGTTTTTTGGGTATTTAAAAGTCGAATCTTCCCACACTCTATGAAAAATGTATTGATAAACTTGAAATTTGCCAGAAGAAGGAGTGAGCAAGGCCTAAATCACCCAAAAGCTTGCTGATAGCAACAGAGGGCACAATTGCGCATTTGTGGGTTTCTGTGTCTGAGTGCAGAGACCTGTCAGTGCCTCTGCTGCTCTCACCTGCCTCTGTGGCCTAATCCCAGCACCCCTCCCCATTGCCACAGGACCTTACGGCTGAATTATGAATTCCATCAAGCCCCAGCTCCTTGGTACAGCCCAGTGCCTGATGGGCGCTCAGTGTGCTGGGCTGGCACTGTCAGGGTGCCAGGCTGGCAGTGTCAGGCTGGCACTGCCCAAGGGACACCCTCCATGGCCCCAATCTCCTGGGCTGCCTCATTGGCCTCCAGATCTACCAGCAAGGCATTATGTCTGGATGCTGTTGATGAGGGCCACACATGATCCTCACTGGAGAGAATCTTCCCCGGCATGGCTGCAGAGGCAAGTGACTACAGACAATTTTGTTCTAGTCTTGTTAATTCCATTTAGACCACAAGATCATAAGACATAGAAGCAGAATTAGACCACTAGGCCCATCGAGTGTATTCCGCCATTCAATCATGGCTAATATTTTCTCATCACCATTCTCCTGCCTTTTCCCCATGCAAAGTAACTATTGAGTTCCTCTGCCATTGCTTTGTTTCCTATTGTTACTTCTCCAGCCTCATTTTCCAGTGGTCCAGAGGCTCTCTCTTACCTTTTATGTATTGAAAAAAATTCTTCTTATCATCTTTTATATTACTAGCTACCTTACACTCGTATTTCATTTTCTCCCCCCTCCCCCTCTTATTGCTTTTTTAGTTGTCCTCTGCTCGCTTTTAAAGGCTTCCCAATCCTCTGGCTTCCCACTAATCCTTGCCACTTCGTATGCTTTTTCTTTGCTTTTAAGATGTGCTTGACTTCTCTGTCAGCCATGATGCCTCATCCTCCCCTTAGCATGTGCCTCAATTCTTGGGATGAATTTCTGTTGTGTCTCCTGAATAACTTTCAAAAAACCCTATCATTGCTGTTCCACTGTCTTCCCTGCTGGGCTCCCTTTCTAATCAACTCTGGCCAGCTCCTTCCTCATGTCTTTTATTTTTATTTAATTGTAATATTTGATTCCAACTTCTCCCTTTCAAACAGCAGGTTAAATTCTATTATATTGCGTTCACTACTCATTAAGGTTTCCTTCACCTTAAGTGCCAAATCAAGTCTACCTCATTACATATCACCAAATCTAGAATTGTCTGTTCCCTTGTAGGCTAAGTCACAAACTGCTCCAAAAAAAACAACTCTCAGATATTCCACAAATTCCTTTTCTTGGGATCCACTAACAACTGATTTTCCAGTACATCTACATATTGAAGTCCTCCAGGATTATTCTAATATTGCTTTTTTGTAAGCCTCTTCTATCTTCTGATTTACTTCCTGCCCCACATCCTAACTACTGCTAAGGAGACTGTATGTAACTCCCATCAGGATCTTTTTACCTTTGCAATTTCTCAACTCTATCCACACAGATTCTATGCCTTCTGATCCTGTATCTTGTCATCGATTTCTTGCTATAAATTGAACTTCATTTCTTACTAACAATGCAGCCCCTCCTTTGCCCATCTGCCTGTCCTGATCCCCTTGCAGATACATCTCTGTGGTGCCTACAACATCATACTGGCCAATTTTAATGTGCGCAACAAAATCATTTACTTTATCCTGTGTGCTGCATGCATTTAGGTACAACACTCTCAGTCTTCCAGTCTGCCTTGGCCAACAAGGGGCATACGTGCGGTGGGTCATGCGAGGGCTGCTCTTGGATGTTGCTTTGAGAGTTGCCTAGTGCTTCACATCCGTTAGTGTATGCTTAAACTGGACCAATTGACGGGCAACACAACAGCTCAGTGACTATCACTGTTTGCAATGCAGTTACAGGGACCCAGGTCGGATCTTCGGCTTGGGTCGGTGTCTGTGTGAGTTTGCACATTCTCCCCGTGCTTGCATGGGTTTTCTCCAGGTGCTCCAGTTTCCTCCCACATCCCAAAAATGTGCTTTTAGACTGATTGGGTCAATAAATTGTCCTTACATTGGATCTCCCTTAATCTGGCGCACATATAATCCCCTAAATAAACATCCATTTATTGTGGAGTCCACTAGAGGTAGACAAAAGTTATAGATAGAAGAAAGACTTGAATAAAGCATTCACTGAGTGTTAAAGTGGGCGGCGTGGGCTTGTAGGGCTGAAGGGCCTGTTTCCTGTGCTGTTCTTTGTTCTTTGTTCTTGCGCTGACCACCTCTCATTACGTTTTTTGCTCTGCCTGGAGTTAAATTCCTGTCACTTTCTATACTCTCTGCTCTATTATGTGGTCTGGAAACTTTACTAACCTCTCCTGAGCCCTCAGCTCCATTAACCTGCACTTCTACCCTCTCCTTCAACATTGATTTTCTAATTCTTCATACAACTGAACAACACCCCCTTCCACCGCACCCCCCCCCCAAAACTATTCAGTTAAATATATTTAAATAGTATATTCAGCCTCATGCCTTTTCCAGGTGCAAGACTTATTTTGCAAAATATTCAGTGCTGATAAGATCATGAGACGAGAAATCAGAGACAAACCTGATTCATTGGCTCTCTTGTAGTCTTATCGGCTTGCCCTGCCCATCGGCAGGCAGGGCAAGAAGGTAAGATTGCGACCAATATGTCTTCTAATATTGTGATTCTGCCAATGCCCTAGAAATTGCCTACTGGGGCTACCAGGCTGATTCTGGGGATGGCAGGACTAATATTTGAGGAGAGATCATTTCACTGGAGTTCAGACATATGAAGAGGAATCTTCTAACAGGACCAGACAGGATAGATGCAGAGAGGATATTCACCATGATGAGAGAGTGCAGAACCAGGACCACAATGTGAGGATTCAGGGTAGACTATATAGGACGGAGGAGACATTTCTTCACCCAAAAAGTAGTGACCCTGTGGAATTAATTACCACAGGAAATAGTTTATGCTAAAACATTGAATGTATTCAAGAGGTGGTTGGATATAGCATTTGGGACAAATAGGATCAAAGGTTATGGGGAGAAAGCAGGATTAGGCTATTGAGATGGATAGTCAACCACGATCATAATGAATTGCGCAGTGGGGTCAAAGGGCCAAATGGCCTCCCCCTGCTCCTACCTTCCATGTTTCTATGTTAACCAGTCAGCCAAGTCTGCTGCTGTTCATGCTGAGATGGTACAGTTCACAACTCGACTTTCTGGGCATAGAGCTACTCAAAATCATTCTCCAAACCCAACTCCAATCTCTGCTACTGAAAATCAGCTGGTTTTCCATCAACCACTGGGACGGCAAAATATGGAACTAGGACCGGCAAGGCACATGGAAGGTAAGCATAAAAAAAATGCACAAAGGTGGTTAATTGTCTTTGCATCCATTGTGGTATGGTTTTGTTAATAAATTTGATTTGAAATGTTTATTTTATGATACATTTATTTTTGTATTATGTCCATTGTCAGATGTTGAGATAATCAATCACTGGGAAATGGTGGTGAATGGGAAAGGAGGTGACAATTACATGTATCTAACTTGGTTGAGTTTACAGTCAGTTATACCAGGAATGGGCTGTCAAAATTATTTCCTCCCTTTCTCCTGCTCTTTGTCCAATACTTCTGCCTCTCAGTTGCTTGCTTTATAGCTGGTGTCATGATGGCGAGATTGTGCAATACACAGCATAGAACGTAGAACATTACAGCGCAGAACAGGCCCTTCGGCCTTTGATGTTGCGCCGACCAATTATGAAAAAAAAGCAATGACCCTCCAAACTAAACCATTCCCTTCTCTTCCATAAACTTATCAACTAACCTCTTAAACGCCACCAAACTTGGCGCATCTACAACTGCCGCAGGCAGGGCATTCCACTCCCTAACTACCCTCTGGGTAAAGAACCTACCTCTGATATCCGTCCTATAACTATCACCCCTTAATTTAAAGCTGTGTCCCCTCGTGCTAGCTTTCTCCATCCTAGGAAAAAGGCTATCACTGTCCACCCTATCTAAACCTCTAATCATCTTATATGTTTCAATAAGGTCTTCTCTTAGCCGCCTCCTTTCTAACGAAAACAACCTCAAATCCCTCAGCCTCTCTTCATAAGACCTGCCCTCCATACCAGGCAACATCCTGGTAAACCTCCTCTGTACCCTCTCCAATGCCTCCACATCTTTCTTATAATGTGGGGACCAGAACTGCACACAATACTCAAGTGCGGCCGCACTAGAGTTTTGTACAGTTGCAACATGACGTTGCGGCTCCGAAATTCAATCCCCCTACCAATAAAAGCTAAGACTCCGTATGCCTTCTTAACAACCTTCTCGACTTGACTGCCTACTTTCAGGGATCTATGCACAAATACACCAAGATCCCTCTGTTCATCAACACTATTAAGAATCCTACCATTAGCCATATACTCTACACATTTATTATTCCTGCCAAAGTGCATTACCTCACACTTTTCCACATTAAGCTCCATTTGCCACCTCTCGGTCCAGCTCTGCAACTTGTCCAAGTCTCTCTGCAAACTATAACATCCCTCTTCACTATCTACCGCTCCACCGACTTTGGTGTCATCCGCAAATTTACTAATCCATCCTTCAACACCCTCACCCAGATCGTTTATAAAAATTACAAACAGCAGAGGCCCCAAAACAGACCCCTGAGGTACACCACTTGTAACCGAACTCCACGATGAATATCTCCCATCAACCAACACCTTCTGTCTTCTATCTGCTAGCCGATTCCTAATCCAATTAGCTAAATCACCCTCTATCCCTTACATCTGCATTTTCTGCAGAAGCCTTCCATGGGCCACCTTATCGAACGCCTTACTAAAGTCCATATATACCACATCAACTGCCTTACCCCCATCCACCTCTTTGGTCACTTTTTCAAAAAACTCGATAAGGTTAGTAAGGCACGACCTACCCTTCACAAAACCAGCAGACCAGTACAAAGCTTGGCATCCATTCTATTAACTGCAACTTCAGGAAGGTTCAGCTATGGAAGCATTGTTTTGGCATACTGATGAGTTGCAGTATATTAGATTGTGTGTGAGGCACCCTCTCACAGGGATGTACATCTTAACGTGTTAATCATTAAATTATAGTGATTTATACTTGAATTTTGTTATGTGGTGAACAGGTTTCACAGGCTTCCTGAGACCTGCCAATGCACAGAGTCAAGAACACAATGGAATTTGAGGGAGCTGAAGATAACAAAATAAATAGTGTAATCTCACAGCTTTCTTACCTACTCATGAGAAAGGCTTTGTACTATGAGGTAATTAATTAGAATCGTACAGTACAGAAGAGGCCGAACAGCCCATTGAGTCTGCAGACATGTGTGAAACACCCAATTGGCCACTAATCCCATTTACTAGTTCTTGGTCTTGAATGTTATGTCATGCCAATTAATGTTGAAAGATAAAGCACTGCAGCTAAATTCCTGACCAGTCCCCTGGAGATAACAGCCTACATCCTTATGATCCAAGATGTGGCTTCAAAGATAGTAAACATAGAATTATAGAATCACTACAGTGCAGAAAAAGGCCATTCAGCCCATTGGGCCTACACAGACAACGATCCCACCCAGGTCCAATCCCCACATATTTACGCTGCTAATCACCCTGACACTAAGGGACATTTTAGCATAGCCAATCAACGTAACCTTCCTGGAGAGCTACGCTGGATATATCTGCAGGATTTCAGTCTGAGGCTCATAAATGCATAAGTTAAAAGGTTTGTAACTTGTTTGACTGGCAATTATGTCAACTTTGCCACTGATGATACTGATCAAAGTTGTGTTGGGTTTGGGGGCTCCAGTAGGCTTCCTTCAGGTGTAGGGCATAATCAATTGCACATGTATTGTAATTAAGGTATGCCTTGCTCACTAAACGGTCAGTAAGTAATACCTACTTAAATTGTGCCTGAGCCATCTGTGAGAAATGCAATCAATAAAACTTAAAAGTCATACAATGATGGCCATATAACAACCAGGGGTATATTGAACAAATTATCAGGATGCTGATCCATTTCAGGTACCTGGATAGGTCTGGTTGGCTCCTTCAGTATGCATCAGCCAGAGTCTCTAGAATGGTTGTTGTGGCTGCGTTCTATGTAACATTACAAAGCAGCAAAGTTTGGAGGAATAAGATGCAGAAATAAGAACTTCTTCAGAAAATTCTGAGGAGGAGGCAGTAAATGATGTGGCTGATGCATGAGCAGTACTTAACTCTTATCTGGAATGCCTTCACTATTGCTTAGGTTCCACCAGTTTGCTCACATATAAAAAGCACTTTTTCACGAACTTCCACCCCCATCAACCCCCCCCCCCCCCCCCCCCCCCACCACCACCACCACACCGTCAATCCCCTAATACAAAATAGTCCAGCATTCAAAAGTTAATTTATTAGTGACAAGTAGGCTTACATTAACACTGCAATTAAGTTACTGTGAATATTCCTTAATCACCACAATCTGATGCCTGTTCAGATACAAGGAGGGAGAATTTAGCATGACCAATCCACCTAACCAGCACATCTTTGGACTGTGGGAGGAAACCAGAGCACCCAGAGGAAGCCCACATAGAAACAGAGAAAATGTGTAGAGTCCATACAGACAGTGATCCAAGTCAGCAATCAAACCTGGATCCCTGGCTCTGTGAGGCAGCAGTACTAACAATTGTGTCACTATGCCGCCCAAGCAATTCATTCATTGTTCAGAGTCAATTCATGTCTTGCCATTCATTACAAGTGAAAGACTACTTTTCAGACAGTAACCCAAAATGGGCAAGGGAGGAAAGTGGCTGAAAGAAATATTGGACTATAAGTTCATCTCAGACAGTGGCTCAAAATGGGTGCATCAGCTCAGCTGCTCTTCAGAGGCAGCTCTTGCTATTCATTTTCATTGACTGCAATGAAACAGAATATCTGTTATGGGAGACCAATTCTGTATTCTACTCCCTTTGCATCACCACTCAAGATGAATTTGTACTCTAATATTTCTATGGTTCAGAAAAATTTAACAATCTAACTTTGTATAACATACCCATATGCAAATCCCAATGAAATATAAAATTGCACTTCCATATAGTGTAGCTTCGGCAGAAGTAGAGAGACAGGCAGATCATATC
This sequence comes from Sphyrna mokarran, assembly GCA_024679065.1. Classification (NCBI taxonomy): domain Eukaryota; kingdom Metazoa; phylum Chordata; class Chondrichthyes; order Carcharhiniformes; family Carcharhinidae; genus Sphyrna; species Sphyrna mokarran. The sequence continues at coordinate 37,787,249 of JAGIQG010000012.1, read as the reverse complement.
CCTGTTTTACTGCTAAAATTCTCAATAAACCGTGCATGGGCAGCCACGCACTGGTCTAAAAACTGCTGTGGACTTGATTATTAACAACATGTACGTGACACATGGAGGGAGAGTATTTACTACTTCATCAGCTGAAGCTTTGTGAAGCTGTGATGCCACACATGGCCAGGTTTCAACTGGCGTCTGATCTTCTCAATGCAGCCTGCCAAGCTATATAGCAATGGTTGACAATGGTTGGTAGCTCACCCAATGGCAGCACATAGAGCTGGGAGGGAGAGAGAGCTCTGGAAGTGAGAGATGGAGGAGAAAACATAAGAACATAAGAAATGAGAGCAGGAGTAGGCCATCTAGCCCTTAGAGCCTGCCCCATCATTCAATAAGATCATGGCTGATCTGAAGTGGATTAGTTGCACTTTCCCACTTTCTCCCCATAACCCTTAATTCCCTTATCTACCAGAAACCTACCTACCCGTGACTTAAATATATTCAGTGAGGTAGCCTCCACCACTTCAACAGGCAGAGAATTCCAGAGATTCACCACCCTTTGAGTGAAGAAGTGTCTCCTCAACTCTGATCTAAACTGCACCCCTCCCTCCTATTTTGAGGCTGTGCCCTGTAGTCCTGCTATCCTTTCTAAGCAGGAAGAATGTCTCTACCTCTACCCTACCTATCCCCTTTATTATCTTATATGTCTCTTTAAGATCCCCCCGCAACCTTCTAAACTCCAACAAGTACAGACCTAGTCTATTCAATCTCTCTTCATAGTCTAACCACCTGATCTCCGGTATCAGCCTAGTGAATTTTCTTTGCACTCCCTCCAAGGCCAACATATCCTTCTGCAAGTGCGGTGACCAAAACTGCACACAGTACTCCAGCTGCAGCCTCAGTAGTACCCTGTACAGTTGCAGCAAGACCTCCCTGCTTTTATATTCTAGCCCTCTTGCTATAAAGGTCAACATTCCATTTGCCTTCTTGATCACCTGCTACGTCTGCAGACTGGGTTTTTGTGATTCGTGTACAAGGACCCCCAGGTCCCTCTGCACCGTAGCATGCTGCAGCTTTTCGCCTTTTAAATAATAATCCCTCCTACTATTATTTCTACCAAAGTGGATAACCTCACATTTACTAATATTTTACGCCATCTGCCAGGTCCTCGCCCACTCACTCAGCCTATCCAGATCTCTCTGCAGACTTTCCACAACCTCCACACAATTGTTTCCACTCATCTTCATGTCGTCAGCAAATTTCGTTACCCTATACTCAGCCCCCTCCTCTAGATCATCTATGTAAATGGTAAACAGTTGAGGCTCCAGCACTGATCCCTGTGGCACTCTATTAGCCACGAACTGCCAAACCAAAATAGCACCCATTGATTCCAACTCTCTGCTTCCTATTAGATAACCAATCCTCTATCCACGCTAACACCTTACCCCCAACTCCGTGCACCCTAATCTTTTGCAGCAACCTTTTGTGAGGCACCTTATCAAATGCCTTTTGGAAATCTAAAAGCACGACATCCACTGGTTCCCCTCTGTCTACCGCACTAGTCACATCTTCATAAAAATCCAATAAATTCATCAAACACAACTTCCCCTTAACGAATCTGTGCTACGTCTACATGACCAAACAGTTTTTTTTTAGGGCCTCGCTATTTCTTCTTTCATGATGAATTCTAGCATTTTTCCAATTACAGACATTAAACTAACCTGCCTTTTGTCTGCCACCTTTTTTAAACAGCGGCGTAACATCAGCCGTTTTCCAATCTTTTGGTACTTCCCTGGAGTCCAGCGAATTTTGAAAATAATTACTAAGACATCCGCTATCACCTCTGCCATTTCTTTCAGTACCCTGGGATGCATTTCATCCAGTCCCGGGGATGTGTCAATCTTTAGTCCCATTAGTCTATCAAGCACTACCTTGCATTAATCGCTTTAAGGACTTCATCTCCTACCATCCTTCTATTTTTAATATCCAGCAAACTATTTGTGTCCTCCTCCATGAAGACCGACACAAAAAACTTATTTAAGGCCTTAGCCATTTCTTCATTGCTCACAGCTGAATCCCCCCTCTCGTCCTCCAAGGGTACAACATTCATTCTAGCCAGTCTCTTCTGCTTTATATATTTGTAAAAACTTTTACTGTCTTTTTTTATATTTAGAGCTAATTTAGCTTCATACTTTACTTTTCCTTTCTTTATCACCTTCTTAGTCATTCTTTGTTGTTTTTTAAATCTTTCCCAATCTTCTAATCGCTCACTATTTTTAGCCGCTCTGAGCGCATCAGCTTTTAATTTAATACTCTCCTTTATTTCCTTCGATAACCACAGCTGGTTATCCCTTCTCCTACAGTCCTTCTTTACCATCGGAATATATTTGCTGAGTACCAAAAAAGATTTCCTTAAAAATCCTCCACCGTTCCTCAGCCATCCTACCAACCAATCTGCGACCCCAATCTACATTTGCCAATTCTGCTCTCATCCTATTATATTCTCCTCTGTTCAAACAGAGAACACAGGTTTGGGAGCCTACTTTCTCATCCTCCATCTGCATCAGAAATTCAATCATACTATGATCTCTCATCCCAAGAGGATCCCTCACAAGAAGATCCCTAATTATACCAGCCTTTATCTAGACCTTATTTGTAGAAATGCTACTAACCTCTCTCATGCTCCCTACTCCTTTAATTAGTAGAACATCCTCAACATTTACCTGCATACGTACCCTCTCCTTTACTTTAGGTTTTGTAATTTCCCCCACCCCAATTAGTTTAAAGCCCTCTCTGCAGTCCTAGTTATACGATTCGCCAGGACTCTGGTCCCAGCACGATTCATCCCATCCCATCTGAACAGGTCCCATATACCCCAATACTAGTGACAATGCCCCATAAATTCAAACCCATTCCTCCCACACCAATCCTTGAGCCACACATTCATCTCCTTAATCCTATTTACTCTGTGCCAATTTAAAAGAGGCTTGTTTGACTTCCTGTAATGTAATTTGATGTAATTGGACTGATGTTATCCCATCAGAGATGTGACGACTCATCTGTACTTGAGAGAGATGATGAGTGGGAGAGTTAGGAAAGTAATGATTCAGGAGATATAACAATCGTGAGGAAAGAAAGTGGCAAGTTGGGAGGGATGGCAAGTTTGGAGACATCCAGTGAGCCAGACAAGTCATAGGACGGAGCAACGTAGGAGCATAGGATTTGGGAGCATGGATAGGCCATTCAGCTCTTCAAGTCTGCTCTGCCATTCAGTACCATCATGACTGACCTACACTTTCCTATCTGAACCCCTGTAACCCTTTATTCCCTTGTCTATCCAAAATCTGTCTAATTTTGCCTTGAGTAAATTCAGTGATGTAGCCTTCACTGCTCTCCGAGGAAGGGAATTCCACATACTACTGACCTGCTAAGAGAAATAAATTCTCTTCATCTCAGTCATAAAAAAAAGATTTCTTATTTTAAACTGTGTCCCTAATTGTAATTACCCTGACAAGTGGAAACATCCTGCTGGTATCTGTCCTATCAAGTCCCATTCCAGATCATATGAGTCAGGAGAGGGTGAGCTGAAGGTAACTTAATATTGGTAAGAGTTAGTAAGTGAATTTTTTCATTAGATTCAAAGCATCCAAGAGGATTTTAATGTAAAAATTACAGGTCAGAAACTTAATCCACCCTGATTACATGTTTACTAATGGGAAAGTGATTTTTGTTTTTACATTTATGTTTAGCGCACTTTTTTTTAGGAGAAATTATTGGCTCCATCATCTAGCTAGCAATTTAGCTTGGTCTCGTTCCAGTGGCTATAATTAGTGGTTTCCTAAATCAAAATGAGCTAATTTTTTTCATGTCAAAACAAAACAAAAAATGTTTAATTTTATGTTACAATGAAAGGGAATTTTGTTTTGCACACACAAAGACACTACGTAAAATCTTTTTATATGTCAAGTCAAGCGATATAATCTTTAATTTCAAGCATAAAGTGAAAAAAATTTATTTCATGCATGATTGCTAATGATATCATATTTGTTTCTTATGTTATGAAAATAGATGGTTTTGTTTCATATGGCCTATTCCTGCTCCTATTTATTGTGTTCTTGCTGTTATAGAATATAGAATATAGAATCTCTATTGTGCAGAAAGAAGCCATTCAGCGGATCAAATCTGCATCAGCTCTCCGAAAGAGCATTTCACTCAGATCCTCCCGACCGCCCTATCCCCATAACCCTGCCTATTTACCATAGCTTTACCTCATTTACCTAACTTGCATATCTTTGAACAAAAAGGGGAAATTGAAAATGGCCAATCCACCTAAACTGTACATCTTTAGACTGTGGGAGGAAACCGGAGTACCTGGAGGAAATGCATGCAAACATGGGGAGAACGTGCAAACTCCACGTAGTCACCTAAGGCTGGAATCAAATCCAGGTCTTTGTGAGCCAGGAGTTCTAACCTCTGTGTCACTGTGCTGCCCCAAATAGTAAGTAATGCCATTGTTTGTTTTAGAACTCAGTACTTATTTCCAGTGCACTACGGAGAAAGTACTGCATTTTAGGAGATGTAGAAGCAAGGCCCCAGTTTCCTGCACAAGTGAATGTAAAAGATTCTATAGCACTCTCTTAGAAAAGGACTGGAGTCTTGACCAATATTTATTCCTCTATTAACATAAACACAGATTTTCTGATCACGCAAATTGCTATGTGCAAATTGGCTGCCATATTTCCTACACTACAACATTGAGTTCACTTTAAAAATACTTCTGGACGGTACAAGACTATTGGTCATGAAAAATACTTTATAGATACAATTTTTTTTTCTCCCCAGCTTTGTGCATGCTATTCAACCTGCTTTGACAAAGAGTCATCCAGTCTCAAAATGTTAGCTCTGTTCTCTCTGCACAATTACAGTCAGACCTGCTGAGATTTTCCAGCATTCTCTGTTTTTGCTATTGGACTGCCAAGTGCCCCCAGCATGTTACTAACTTAAAATGAAATATGTTTAGAAGAAAATCCGCATAGACACAGTAACGTAACGTGTGTCTTTTTTTTCAGGTGTGTCTAAAGGGGATTTCAGTAACAGCAGTCACACGTTGTTTTACATTTCTATTGTTCATACAAATATCAACACAGAAAAATGTAAGAATTCATGCTAATATATTGTTCTCTGTAAATTTAATTTCACATGAACTAAGCTGTGCAAAATATGGGTCTGTATTAAAATGAATTTTGTATGTGTTTCACAGAATTAAAACTACATTGAAACATCTGCACATTTTCTAATTGCACCTTGTTTCCTGTGAATAACGTATGAGATTTATGTTCATCCATCCTATCCCACATAGTTATGGTACCTTGACCAGTTTGGAAGTTCCTGTCTTTGTTCCTGAGTCAATTAAAGAAATTCTAGGAGATCACTCTTGTCCTAAAAGTTTCCTGCAGTATCTAACTTTTATAAGAAGTGATCTCTGGTCCAGCCGGAAATAGGTTCAGCTTTCAATTAAAAGAATTCAATGAAATAGTGTCTATTTCATAAACTGACAGCCTATCCCAGTGATCAAGTATTCTCTTGAAGAACAATCACCTACTGACATCTAATTGAGTTCTGGATTTATGCAATTTACAATTGATTTTGATTTGATTTGATTTATTATTGTCACATGTATTAATATACAGTGAAAAGTATTGTTTCTTGTGCTATACAGACAAAACATACCATTCATAGAGAAGGAAATGAAAAAGTGCAGAATGTAGTGTTACAGTTATAACTAGGGTGTAGAGAATGATCAACTTAATGCAAGGTAAGTCCATTCAAAAGTCTGAAAGCAGGAGGGAAGAAGCTATTCTTGAGTTGGTTGGTATGTGACCTCAAACCTTTGGAACTTTTCCCCAAAGAAAGAAGGTGGAAGAGAAGATTTCTGGGGTCGTTAATTATGCTGGCTGCTTTGCCAAGGCTGTGGGAAGTGTAGGCAGAATCAATGGATAAGTGGCTGGTTGACTTGTTTTACTTGTGACTCCTTGTTCTCAATTACATCCTTAATTGGAAAAAACAGTCAAGCTTCACACAGCTTATTCTCTTCATGATTTTATAAATCTTAATCAGTCATTTCAAGTCAAAACTTCTTTAAAATGAATCCTTTTAGCTCTTTTAGCTCATCTAAGATGCAAAAAATTGGGAGTTAATCTAGTGTCCCCTACCCCACCCCTTTGCTCATTTTTCAAAGCCTCAATAGCACCCATTACTTGAGAAGATCAAATCAGGACAGAGTGAGGTAGGGATTCACTGACTCCATTTGTCACTGGTAGGAATCCTAATCACCCGCTGAATGAGCCATCAGGCCTAAAATGGCATTCCGCTGGCCATGAATGCATTTGGGATCCAGTGGTTCCTCTCCATTGGTTCTGATCAGATTTCCTCTCACAATGATTGGGAACCCAATAATTGTATAAAACCCCTCATTGTGATCTCATTAGCGGGCTTGATGGCCCATTTAGCAGCCTCTCACTATTCACCCATCTCCCCGATAGGAACTGCACAGTATGGTCATGACCTTCATGATCCTGGTGTGTTGGGGTTCAAAGGGGGTCAAGGAGGGAGGGCCCATATGCCCCTCTGCCACAGTCAGATTCCAAGGATTCTCGGGGTTGGATGGGCTCTGGCTGGGATCAAGGGATTTGCCTTGGCACTGTAATCCGGGATGAGGCTCTCGTGGCTAGACTACCCTTCCAACCCTAGGAAAAGCGCTTTTCAGCTCCAGGATAGTGAATGCTGGATACTATCCTGCGGTAAGTTATTCATGATTGTCTTTATCCCCTAAAACCTTACCTGGTTACTAATCTATTTGCCCCCTGGACAGCTGGAAAGCTCCCAAATCACCACAGCAGTCAATGCTCTTTAAGTCAGTCACTTTCACTAAGGGGCACGGATTCCCTTCTCCACAGTTGTTTACTCATGCCCATGCCCATTTTTTTTAACACAGCATTTATTTCAAAGCTCTGAGCCTTCATATAAAAATAAGAACTTTTGAAATACCTCCAAACTTTCTGAAAACCTTTGTTTCCATTAAATCACAGTCCAGTCCTTTTAATCATCCATTGATTGACAGCTTAATGATTTTTTTACTCTTCATGCAGCCAGCTGTGTTTATTTACCTTTCCTTCATGCCTGAATGCATCTCATGTATACCCTATTGTATCTAACTGCAATATTTACACCAGAGAGGACATAAACACCACTTAACTAGTTTGAGGTTGTCTATAGCTGCTTGTGCTTGCAGGATAAAATTATTGCCCACGCAGTGAATGGTAACTGACACAGAGGGATAAAAAGAACAGCAATATTAGTTAATAAAAAGAGAAACTTAACTGTCAACAAGAAAATAATGCAATCGATCAAAAAGCAAAAAGTATAAAAGAAAAGAATCCACAACATTTAACCAAATATGTTTTTGTATTTAGCTGAAGAAAAATGCATAACAGCAGGCAAGCTTACCCTGGTAAGACTGCTCTAAGTTACATTTTTGAAAGGTTTTGTTATATTTGATGTTTGATAATATTCATTTTATGTGTATTTCTTCTTTAGGTGGATTTAGCTGGATCTGGTCAAGTAAGTAGAATTTTCATTGGCAAATACTATATAAAGAAATCTAAAAATACAAAATACATCAAGGAGAAGAAAGCAAAATTATATTGATTGCATTTTCATTTTAGTATCTCCTATATAGATGTAGAAATCAGAATAATTAATTGCTAATTAATTTCAAATCAAACTTATCTATCAACTAATTGATATTAGACTTTAAATTATTTTATTCATTATTGTTATGAGGTTTTGTTTTAAAGAAACAGTTTCTAATTCTTTTTCTGGCTGGACTTTAAAAAGCAATAAACCATAATACTATTAAGACAATGCAAGGCTGGCAGCCTGTCAAAATATGCAACTTCCATTTCATCCAAGTGGACAATGAGACTATTGTGATTGCCAAATCTGCTGGCAATGTCTTTGCTTTGAATCACTCAGATTTGTTGAGTTGGAGTGTGAGTTAGAAAGAATCTGATACACAAGCAAGGGGGCGGGGAGAAATTTCTGAACAGAGGGATAAAAAGAGCAGCAATATTAGTTAATAAAAAGGGAAACTTAACTGTCAACAAGAAAGTAATGCAATTGATTGGAAAGTAAAAACTATAAAAGAAAAGAATTCACAATATTTAACCAAATATGTTTTTATATTTAACTGAAGTCAAATGCAAAATAGCAGGGAAGATCATAGAGAAGATCATAGGGAAGAAAATTCAAGATCATAGGGAAGAAAATGGAGATGGTTCTGTTAACAGAATATCAGATGCTAGGAATTAAATTAAAAAGCATCAGGATGTCACAGTTGATAATCTTGGGATTACTACCAGACTCTTGAGTTAATTGACAAAGGGATAGACAGATCAGGAAGGCGAATGTGAACTGAAAGACTGGTATAGAAAGTTCCATGGGGTATTAATACTGAGACAGAAAGGAGTTGAATGGGTCCAGTGTCTTGGAGAAAAGATAAACAGTGCTTTGAATAGGACTTTACATTAATAAGATAGGGGGTAGGATCTGGTGAAAATCACATAAATCAGAAGATATAATAAACAGGTGACAAGAGTAAAGAACTGATATAGTTCCAGAAAATTAAAACAACTGTTAAAATGAATGGAACAATTAATAATTCAAATTAAAGGGGAACTGAAGGTAATAATTCTTAGCAAAGAACCAGTTGTAGCAGGGATAGCTGAAACGTAGTTACATAGAGAACAGGATTGGCTGTCAAATTTTGCAGTCGAGTATCCCGCATTTGGTGACATTGCAGGTTTCAACACACCCGAAGTGCAATGGGCTAGCCTCGTCCTTGGTGAACCACCTGCTTGATCATAGTTTCACCCCTGCCAGGCTGTCAAATATTACTAGGCATTACATATTTAAGATGTAGGGAAAAGGAAGAGGAGAGGATTTAAAAAAATCAGAATGTGTCACTGGGAAAGTCAGCACTTATTGCCCATCTTTGAGAATGTGTTGGTGAGCTCTCTTCTTGAGTATAACAGGATGGGTTTGTAAGCTATTTCAGAGGGCAATCATATAGTTTTTGGGTCTGGAGCCACATATGAACCCAGATCTGATAAGGACAGCAGGTCAACTTGTCAGAAGGAAACCTGTGGTTTTAGAATGAAAATTCAATGGTTTCGTGGGCATGATTCTCCCATTGCACCCCTTGCAACCTTTCTGGCGAGTCGGGCCAGGAGATGTGCATGTTAGCTGTTTTGTGGGTTCCCGATAGTTTTTACATCTCCCAGCTGGAGAAAAATGGCGCAGCCAGGAACCCATTGAAAATCGGTGGGCTACTGTTTAGCATGACCTTACATATCTTTGCATAACATTTTTGGAATCCACATGGCAATCTGCACCCGTGTTTGGCGTGATGTAATTTTGGTGCGAATCAGACCGGATATTTTCTTGAACTCGCGTGAGGAGCTAAGTGTTACTAGCGGGAGATGTTGCAGGCAGGCCTTGGAGATCCTGGTGGTCTTCCTCTGACTGCCTTCAGGTTTTGGCCCATTGACGAGTGACATCTGTGGGGGGAGGGGTGTGTGTTGGGGGGCGCTTCCATTTCCTCACAGCTCCTTGGGTGAGGTTCTGTCAGGGACTCCTGCTCCTCCCCACACAAGCAGCGCTGAAGTTGACTTTGGGAAGCAGCCTTGAGGGCTCTCGCTCCCACCCTCTCCCACACCCCTACCCCCTGCACCCCCATCCCCACCCCCTTGCCCCTCCTCCAAGCAGTGCTGAAGTGCACTATGAAAAGCAGTGTTGAGGGCTCCCACACCCATCACTCCTCCTCCAAGCAACACAGTAGGTGCCTGCACCCCCACTGCCTGTGCCCCTTCCAAGCAATGCTGAAGTTCACTGTGAGAAGCAACACGAGGGCTCCCATTTCCCCCACACCTCCTCCAAACAGTCTGAAGATAATTGTGAGAGGCAGCGGTGAGGGCTTCTGCTCCCAGCATTTCCCCATCCCTCTCCAAGCAACACTAAAGCACACTGTCGGAAGCATCCTTGAGGATGCTTCCCCCTCTACCCCTCCCTCCAACGATGCTGAAACTGACTGTGAGAGGCAACAGTGAGGGCTCCAGCTTCCTCCCATCCTCCAGAGCACCTTGCAGTGGCATTGTCTTTCTGTGGGATGTGGTCAGGGACTCTACTAAGTGCTGGTGTTCGGGGTGGGGAAGGAATGTACCATGTGCTGTCTGAGGCCTAACCATATGAAGAAGCTGCTGCTCCAGGTTGGATTGCAGAGGTTCAGACCTGGACTATATGGAATCTGCAGTCACTGGGCATACATATGCTGCTGATTTGCAGTCTATCCCTGCCCTGTGACATGGACCAGGGACATATACCTGTAACAGATGCTGCAGTTGTATACATAGCAGTGGCTGAAAGGTGTGCATTGCCACATTTGCACACTGACCTGTATAACCTGTGCCAGTATTTGTCATGATGGGAATCTCACACAACCCTAATTGGGCCACATATGGCACCTTGGATTGTATTGGGTTGCCAGCTCCCACAAGTAGGGGTTCTGGCCCAAGTGTGAGATTGATGGTGCTGGGTCTATGCAGCTAATAATAATAATCCGTCATTCTATGCTCTTTCCAACTTCACTGTGCAGATGGATCTCAGTTTGCTTGATCTGGAGCTGGCCATGTTGGTGGCAGCAGAGGCAGAGGAGGAGGAGGTGGCAGCGGCTCATGAGGTGACGGTATGGAGAGATCACCGCAAGAGCAATCCCTACCAGACCTTCAGGAAGGAGGGTCAGGAGGTGGGTGGCAGGGTCCCAAGAGGTTGCACAGTAAGTGGAGGGTGCCAAGACCAAGAAGGTACGGGCCCCACAATTCCTTCACGGCTCTCTTGGAGGAGATGTGCCATCGCTGGCTGCACTTGTTCAAGACGACAATGCATCATGTTTGTGAGGTGCTCTCTCACCTGGCACCTTGGGAGACCAGTGGCCACTCATTCCCTATGGCTCGGCAGCCTCAACTTCTATGTCTCCGGATCATTCCAGGATCCTACTGGCAATCTAACTGGGATCTCCCAGGCTTCTGTGCACAGATATATGTGGCAGGTCACAGATGCTCTGTATGCCCGGGTAGGGCAGTACGTTAATTTTGATGTGGGCTGTGCACAATAGAGGCCAGGGCTGTTAGCTTCGTATCCATCATCAAGATCACGAATGTGCGGGGCCCAGTGGATAGCAGGCAAGTTGCCTTGTGGGCTCCCATCCAGGGCTGCAGCAATTTTTGAACTGGAAGGAGATCTACTCCCTGAATGTTCAAATTGTTTGTGACCACTGACTCAAGACCATGTAACTCGATACACGCCACCCAGGGAGTGTCCATGATGGCTTTGTGATCCAGCAGTCAGACATCCCTAGGCTTTTTGAAGACCAGCCCAGGATGGCAACTGGGTGACAAGGGCTGCCCACGAAGATAATGGCTGTTGACACCTGTGTGGATGCATCAGACAGAGGTGGAGACCTGCTATAACAAGGCCCATGCAGCCACCCAGTCTGCTGCTAAGCAGTGCATCAGCCTGCTAAAGTTGCTGCTTGGAGTGCTTGGGAGGTTGGGGGTCCTTCCAGTATGATCCTGGATGTGCTTCATGCATTGTTATCGTTTGCTGTGCTCTGCACAACATCATCCAACAGCGGGAGACCAGCTAGAGCAGAAGGAGAAGGAGCAGCAAGGGGGCAAAATGGGCATCCCATCACATGGAGAGCCAGGGAAAAGACAGCAGGTGGCCAGCAAGGAAGGGCAGTGAGGGACACCTTGATCGCAGCCTGCTTCATCTAGCTGGTGCAGTGCAGTGAGGAGGGTGCAGCCAATGCACATCTGTCACATCCCAGGAGCATATGCAGCTGCTATTCCCTCTCCAAATCAACCTGGGCCCTCAAACCACCACATCACTTTTCCCCTGTTCCTATCATCCCACCATCCTTTCCCCAGAAACATCTGACCCTATCAATGCATCTGGGCTGACAATGGTTGCGAGTCTTGTTTGAAGGCTGGAGAATGATGACGACTTGCTGTTGTACACACTGGGATCCTGCTCCTGATGCAATTCAAGTCTGACTCCTATCTGTACTCTGAATGCATGCTGCCACCCTGTAGCTGTAAGGGTTAAAGGCACATGTTTTTTGGCTGGGGGAGGGGTGGGGGAGCACTTGTCCCATGATCTTGTGGATATTGGGGAAGGTAGGGCAGGCAATCTGCAAGACTCAACAGACAACACCTCTATGTTTGCTCCAGAGCAGCGGAGGCAACAGCAACACCTGAAGGGCTGGGTTCTTTTGGGTCCAGAACTGGGAAAAAGAGACACACAATAGGGGGAGGGAGGCAAAACATTCCATACAGCATCTCACTTAAAGGAGGACCAAGGTTCAGAGTGCGCTTCTGCTCACTTGCACGCTGGATGTCTACCAGGTGACCATTCCGGATGGCCCATCACTCTCTACCAGCTCCATGGCAAGCTCCTCCATGCTACTTAGTTGCTGCTGGTCAGGTGCACCATCACCAGTCTGTATCTTCTTCTGTGCATCATTGATTTTCTTTTCTGTTGTGAATATAAGGTGGTAACAAGTATTAACATGTTGCAGTGCATGGTGCATAATACGTGCCTGTGACTTGGATGAGGGGAAGGGATTAGATTCTGTTCCTGAGGGACGGGTCACTTGTTGCATGGCCTTCAGATGTCTAAGTATGGTTGGAGATCCATGCCAAGCATGTGCATGGTTCCAAGAGGGATGCTTATTCACCCTTGCTCTTGCAAAAGATAATTTATTTGCCTCACTGCCTGCCAGAGCACAGTGTCAAGCTCCTAGCGTTCATCACTTCTGCCATCTCTTCCCACAATGCCACAGCAGATGCACCCCTTGGGTTGAGGACCAGGGAACAGACATTTATGCCTCTCCTCAGCATCTAGCAGGTGCTCCTGGCCTGCCTCCAAAAATCTGGGAGCAGGTTTCCGCACAGCCATCTTTGTGGTGAGACTGGGTGTGTTTCCATTCCTGCAGCTTATGTACAGCTCTAGCTTATTAGGGGAAAACACAGTAAGAAGTCTCACAACACCAGATTAAATCCAAGAGGTTTGTATGAGAGCAAAAGCCACTAGCTTTTGGAGTGCTCACTGCTACTTCATCAGGTGAATGAGATTTCAGTTCACAAACAGGGCATATAAATACACAAATTCAATTTACAAAAGTTCCGCATACATGAAGATGGCCTCAACCAGGATCTAGGATTCATGTCACATTATTTGTAACCCCCACAATTTGCCTGGGCTGGCAAAATCTCACTAACTGTCCTGGCTGGAGACAATACACATGTCTTTGATTTGTGCTTAACCCTGTCTCCACTCACATTGTCTGTACTTTTAAGACTTGATTATCTGTGAAGATTCACATTCCAAACATTATCTTGCAAGTTGAGTTTGTGCATTTATATGCTCTATTTACGAACACAACTCCCACTCACCTGATGAAGGAGCAGTGCTCTGAAAAGTTGTGACTTGTGCTACCAAATAAATCTTTAACCTAGTATTGTGAGACTTCTTTCTGTTATTAGGGGAATGCAGGTGCATTGAGTGTGGCCAGTCAAGGGCCTGTTAGGCTACATTCAGTTGAGTGTCATTCATCCCTTGTGGTTCTGATTGGCTGCCATTCAATAGGCTGCTGTGCCCAGAAGGGTGCAATACTCAGGCTCCTAATTGATTAGCTGCTGTGTCCAGGGTGGGGGGGCCTCCCATTCAAGAGATTGAATGTTCACAAGCTGGGGTTGTGCATGTCAGCACAGTACTAGTTCTCTGCAGGGCGGTAGTGAGGACTGTATATTTAATGGATAGGGGGATTGCGTTCCCGCATTATTTGGATCTGTGGGGGAGATGGTGAGGTGGGGGTGGGGGGGGGGGGGGGTGGGGGGGTGGGGGCATGAGGAGGCCAGTGATATGTGTGGGGAGATTGTGGATCGAGGATCGTGGATCGAGATTGTGGATGCCAGCAGTAAGGCCAGTGATGTATGGGCAGGGTTGTGGACTCAGTAAAGTTTGACAACACCAATTTTAAATCCAACTGATTTATTTGATAGTAAATCTGCAAGCTTTCGGCCTTTGTGGCCTTTGTCAGGCGAATGAGGTGTTCTGGTCTCCAAAAGCACACATATCAGCACAGACAGTTTACAGATTGCTAATTAGAATGCGAATCCTTACACCTAACCTGCCATTCAAATCTTAAAGTGGCTAACAGCAGAAGTTAGAGCGATGCGTATTGTCTCCAGACAGCACAGTAAGTGAAGTTTTTTGCTAACCCAAGCAAGTCATGGGGGTTACAGATAGTGTGACATGAAGCCAAGATCCCTGTTAAGACCGTCCTCGTGTGTGCGGAACTTGGCTATCAGTCTCTGCTCAGCGACTCTGCGCTGTCGTGTGTCGTGAAGGCCACCTTGAAGAACATTTACCCGAAGGTCGGAGGCCGAATGCCCGTGACTGCTCAAGTGTTCGCCCACAGGAAGGGAACTGTTTGCTTGGGTTAGCAAAAAACTTCACTTACTGTGCTGTCTGGAGACAATACACATCTCTCTAACTTCTGCTGTTAGCCACTTTAAAACTTGAATGGCAGGTTAGGTGTAAGGATTCGCATTCTAATTAGCAATCTGTAAACTGTCTGTGCTGATATGTGTGCTTTTGGAGACCAGAACACCTTATTCGCCTGACGAAGGCCACAAAGGCCAAAAGCTCACAGATTTACTATCAAATAAATCGGTTGGATTTAAAATTGGTGTCGTCAAACTTTACTGAGTTTGCCCCAGTCCAACGCCGGCATCTCTACATCAGGGTTGTGGATGCCAGCAATAAGGTCTGTGATGTGTTTTGGGGGGTTTGTGGAGGCCAGTGATGAGGCCAGAAACGCATGTTGGGAGGTTGTGGGGGCCAGCAATGAGGCCAGTATGTCTGTTTCCATTATTCAACCTCATGCATGGGAGTGTGGAAACTAAAAAATTAATAATATTCAGTCTTAAACATGGAGAGGAAAACATGCTACTCAAAGGCATGAAAGAACATGGTGCTTAATGGTGATACTACTTTTCTAAGAAACTCACTATCAAAAAAAAATGGCATTGCAAAATACATTTGAGAAATGTTTCTAATGTTTGTTGCAACAAACACTTAGTACAGCCACAAACTACAGAATTAGTGCAACAGCATCAGATTAATCACCAAACTTGATAAGCAATTCTACTGATGCCAAATAATGCCTGCCTGAGATCTAACAATCACAGGTGTATTGTCCAACCACCTTTCTCACATGCACCTTTGTTCATGATGCTAATCACTGTGACAAGATTGAATGAAACTTCAGGCAATTGAGGATCCAGACAGAAATTCATTTCAGGGGTGTATTTCTGACCCTTAAATGAAAGCTGGACCTTGCATCACATCGATTAGCCATTGACTATTTGAGACTTGGAGGTAGATAAATGCAAAATATATTTACAACAGTGAAAAGTATATATAGTGAATGAACACCCATGCTATCAGTGTGCATTTAAAACATTTTATTTTTTTCCATTCTATCACTATATCTAGGTGCAGCCCTGTAACAACTCTGCCCGATGTTCTCTAGCTTGTCTCTGCATCTTCAATATTTCTCTCAGGACTGATTCCAAAGGTTCATTATCAGACTCAGTTTCAGTAGGAACCTGGTTTTCCAGCAGTCTTCCAAAGTGTCAGAGCCTTCAGTAATTTCTGGTTTAGTGTCTGAGGTGCCTTAAATCTCCATGATCTTGTTCTGATCTCTTTCTGAGGCTGAGGATATTCCACACTTTCCCTTCTTAGTTTGAGTGCTCTTCTCCTAGGTGGCTGTAGACCATTACTTGACTCCATTTTTTCTCTTCAGGATCTGAGTAGTAAGCCCAAGTTTCCACTAGTTTTCTTTCCAAGGATATTAAGGCTTTCTTAACGGTTTATGATTTCCCCTTATGGTACCACAACTTGTCTCAATCATGTAGGAACTCAGTTATAACATCTGGATCCTGCTGTCATTTGATACTTCCTTTGAACATATTCTGTTATGGAGTCATATCTCAGTAATATTAATCTGTACTATTGGATTCTGGGCATCACAATTTTGTTCACATTCAAGACAGTGACTAGCAATTTCTGGCCTGTTTTAAATTTGAACTGCCATTCCATCACATGGTCTGAAAATTTTCATATCCCAAGTTGCTAATAACACTTCTTTTCAGAGGAAATTAAAAGTTGTTTAATCTTGGTCCACATTCCAGCATCACTGTTACCCAAATTTGGTAAGAATGTGCCCACTTGATTGACCATCTCAAGAAATCTCTAAAGTTCAATAATATTCCTGGGTTGTGGAAGCCATCAGATTACTTTTGCTTTTTATCAATCAGCTTGTACAAAATGACCTAAATATTTGATCACAGATTGGCAAAGTCTCATTTTTCTTTCAATATTAGCTTGTATCTTGTAAGACTGCTCAAACTCTGCAGTCATGTTCTTCTCTCATTGTGTCAATATGAGCTATGTCATTCATATGGCACATTAATCCTTTTAAGCCTTCTAGAGTTTCACACATTTGCCGTGATTTTACTGGCTTGCCTTGCCCATCAGTGGTGGGGTGAGCTGATAAATCATGCAAGAGCTGAGAAACCAGGCTCATGCCCAATTTTTGGATTTTTGCAATCTTACCGGAATCGGTTAATCGGCACATTCAACCTCCTGCCCATTTCTGGCAAGAGGCTGAATAATTAATTCAAAAATATTTAAAACAGGATTTACATTGATTTAATGAGCCTGGGAAGGATCGTCCCAGCCCACTCGCCTTTGTGGTCTCACTGAAAAAGGTTCTTTCCAGCAAGAACAACATCCCAATCCCCACAAACAGGAAACATAGAACATAGAACATTACAGCACAGAACAGGCCCCTCGGCCCTCGATGCTGCGCCGACCAATATAAAAAGCAATGCCCCTCCAAACTAAACCATTCCCTTCTCTTCCATATACTTATCAACTAACCTCTTAAACGCCACCAAACTTGGCGCATCTACAACTGCTGCAGGCAGGGCATTCCACTCCCGAACCACCCTTTGGGTAAAGAACCTACCTCTGATATCCGTCCTATAACTATCACCCCTTAATTTAAAGCTGTGTCCCCTCGTGCTAGCTTTCTCCATCCCAGGAAAAAGGCTATCACTGTCCACCCTATCTAAACCTCTAATCATCTTATATGTCTCGATTAGGTCCCCTCTTAGCCGCCTCCTTTCTAACGAAAACAACCTCAAATCCCTCAGCCTCTCCTCATAAGACCTGCCCTCCATACCAGGCAACATCCTGGTAAACCTCCTCTGTACCCTCTCCAATGCCTCCACATCTTTCTTATAATGTGGGGACCAGAACTGCACACAATACTCCAAGTGCGGCCGCACTAGAGTTTTGTACAGTTGCAACATGACGTTGCGGCTCCGAAATTCAATCCCCCTACCAATAAAAGCTAAGACTCCATATGCCTTCTTAACAACCTTATCGACTTGACTGCCTACTTTCAGGGATCTATGCACATACACACCAAGATCCCTCTGTTCATCAACACTATTAAGAATCCTACCATTAGCCCTATACTCTACACATTTATTATTCCTGCCAAAGTGCATTACCTCACACTTTTCCACATTAAACTCCATTTGCCACCTCTCGGCCCAGCTCTGCAACTTGTCCAAGTCTCTCTGCAAACTATAACACCCCTCTTCACTATCTAAACAGTTGTGTTGGCCTCACCAATAGAACAGGAGGCCATTGAGACCCTCTGAGGAAGTTGAGGACAAGTGTCAGGGTGCCCTTGAGCAGTGCCAGCCTGTCATTGCAGCCTTGCACCCTGGCAATGTCCACCTTGGACCTTGGCATTGCCCACTAGGCATTGCTGGGCTAAGACTTGACAAGGTGAGGCACATTGGGAATGGGGATTATGGGGCAGGCCTGAAGGGCAGGACGAGGCCAAGGCAGCCCAAATGGGGAGGAACGGGGGGCTCACTGAGCACTCTGCAGGTGATTGATATAGGGCAGGAGGGAGACCAGCAGTGCACCCTGCAAGTGATTGGTGCGTGATAGGTTAGGGCGGCAGCCTGGCTGGTGGTGATATAGCTAGATAGTCTAGGGCTCATGATCGGCCACCCTGGAATAGTTGGGGTGGGTGCTGAGTCGAGGCCGTCTGCAGCAGCAGAGGTCTGACACATCTCTTTAAGAGCTGTCAAGCTTCTGCTGTTGCAATTGCACATGTGCAACACAGAGCGCAATAGCTCCCTGTACTGCTAGAACAAGCTGGCTAGTGGGTTAAAATCCCACCCACTGCCTTTAGTGGCTGTAAATGGCCTAGCCCATTTTTTTATGTCCAAGTGCATAAAATTGGGAGTAAAGATTCACACAAAAAATTGATCTGAAACTCTCCCACGTTAACGCTAGCTAGACACTTTAACTTTTCCTCACAAAATCATTGTTATCTGGAAAATTTCTGGACAAATAATGACTGAAAGGCATGATAAGTATAGGCCGCAATCTAGACTCTTAGTCCAGAGGCAACTGTCAAAATATACAGTTTGTGCACAATTTGGTGAATAGAGTATTCTTGGCTAGTTTGGCAATACACTCATCCATTTGTTATGACTCATTCCTGGGCAAGGTTCCTCAATTTGATTCTAGATGGGCTATCCCCAAATTGTCTGCCTCCATCTCTGAGCCAAAATCTTCATTGTCCAGTTAATAGGCACCTGAATTTTTTAGAGGGCTGAGTTTGTCATCATCATATGTGGAAATACACACATAATAAAACATGGGATGCAGCCAAAAAGGATGCATGTGATAAACTCACAACGGCCAAAATTTTCTGGCCATTCATACCAACGGATCTTTTGTTCCTATAGATGATGCACCCATGCTGCAGATTTCCAGTGATGGGGGTGCATTCAATAGGAAATCCCATTGACAACAGTGGGGCCAGAAGATCCCGTTGCCGACCAATGGCAAAGCACACAGCAGAGCATGTAGAAAATCCTGTCTTTTGTCTCAGTTCTTAGGGAAATTAACAAGCTGAACATGGCATTAGAGGGAGAAGTCATTAAAGATGGTGATAATTGATAAATCAAATTTAGAGAGGACGAAGTCCTTAAATCAAATGGATTGCATCTACGAATATTAAAAAAAGAGTTAAGGAAGATATATCAGAGGCATTATTTTATATATATATAAAGCTCATTAAAAAAAGGAACAACTAATATCATTGCTATATTGAAAAGAAAGATAAAAAGCATATTTAAGGAACTAGAGACTTGTTAATGTAACATGATAGTGGAAGTTTCACTTAAAGAAAAACACCTAGAAATTGAAAATATAATTGAGAAAGAAAGAATCAAAAAACATATATTTTTATAGCACAGTTCACAACCTCAAGACATCCCAAAATGACATACGACCACAAACCTTATTTTTAAAGTGTAGTCACTATTATAAATGTAGACATGGAAACCTATCAGTACACAGCAAAGTCCCACAAAGAGTGACATATGATATTGGCTTAATAATAATTTTCCAGTGGTGCTGACACCAGGAATATGGTTTCATTTAAGGAGAAGCTAGACAAACATTACAGAAGTTAAGGAATAGAAGGATACGTTAATAGGGTGAATGATTCAGAATGTAATGACTCAGGGTATAAGGAAGTCTGACTGAAAAGGAACATAGTTTATTCCAGAATGCAAATTAAATAACTACCGTTTTGTACACACATTAATCCCAGTCCTGAGCCACCCTTATAAAAGACTCAGGTAATGATTTCTAGCTGTGTGGCCACTGCCTGTTACCAGAGGAACTCAATGAACCCCACAGGCAGATGAATCAATGGTTCCTTATGGAGGTTATCAGCTCCCTTTGCATCCCCCCCCTGAGTTTGACGACTTCCCATGATGATGGGGCTTTCTCCATCTCTTTGCCCACGGCCACATCTCCATTGCTTGTTGGGTCTGGTCAGTGGTGGGGGCATGTAATGGATCAATTAACACATTTTCCAGGAAGAGTGTTGAAGAGCCATGACAGGCTGCTTGTTCTTGGTGTCAACCTCTGACTGGGTGTTCACTGTCTCTGTTTCCATGTCCGAGCCAAAATTTTCATTGTGCAGGTGATGAGCTCCTGAGGTCTTTAGAGGGCTGAGTTTCCTATCATCATATGTAGCACAATCCTATAATTACAAAGGAAACATGTGGGCTTTGTATCAAGAGGACCTGTGCTTTGCTTTTCATGCCATTTTTGAATGACTGGATCGTCTGCTCAGCCAGGCTATTTAAAGACAGGTGGTAGGGTGCCAGCAGAGTTGCCAAGTTTGTTATGAATTTTCCAGAATAATTTATGAGACCTAAGAAAGACTTCAACTCTGTTGTATTTCTTGAACTCAGTAAGAATTTAGCAACACCAATTTTAAATCCAACTGATTTATTTGATAGTAAAATTGCGAGCTTTCAACACTCTAGTGTCTTCGTCAGGCAAATGCAGTGTTCTGGTCTGCAATAGCACACACCAGCACAGACAGTCAGAGATTGCTGATTA
Organism: Sphyrna mokarran; assembly: GCA_024679065.1. Lineage (NCBI taxonomy): Eukaryota > Metazoa > Chordata > Chondrichthyes > Carcharhiniformes > Carcharhinidae > Sphyrna > Sphyrna mokarran. The sequence goes on along the minus strand of JAGIQG010000012.1, from coordinate 37,766,564 downwards.
GAATGCGAATCCTTACATCTGACCTGCTATTCAAGTGTTAAAGTGGCTAACAATGTGTGTGAAGGGAATCCTGAGCATTGGTTAGAGAATTATGTATTTTCTCCAGACAGCACAGTAAGTGAGGTTTTTTGCTAACCCAGGCAAGTTACGGGGGTTACAGATAGTGTGTCATGAAGCCAAGATCCCTGTTAAGACCGTCCTCATGTGTGCGGAACTTGGCTATCAGTCTCTGCTCAGCGACTCTGCGCTGTCGTGTGTCACGAAGGCCCCCTTGAAGAACATTTACCCGCAGGTCGGAGGCCGAATGCCCATGACTGCTGAAGTGTTCGCCCACAGGAAGGGAACTGTTTTGCCTGGTGATTGTTGAGCGATGCTCATTCATCCGCTGTCGTAGTGTCTGCATAGTCCCCCCAATGTACCATGCTTCGGGACATCCTTTCTTGCAACGTATTAGGTAGACAACGTTGGCCGAGTTGCAAGAGTATGTACCGTGCACCTGGTGAATGGTATCCTCACGTTTGATGATGTCGTCCATGTCTATAATCCGGCATGTCTTGCAGAGGTTGCTGTAGCAGGGTTGAGTGGTATTGTGGTCGCTGTTCTCCTGAAGGTTGGGTAGTTTGCTGCGAACAATGATCTGTTTGAGGTTGTGCGGTTGTCTGAAAACAAGAAGTGGGGGAGTGGGGATGGCCCTAGCGAGATGTTCATCGTCATCAATGATATGTTGAAGACTCCGGAGAAGATGTCGTAGCTTCTCCGCTCCGGGGAAGTACTGGACAACAAAGGGTACTCTGTCCACCGTGTCCCGTGTTCGTCTTCTGAGGAGGTCAGTGCGGTTTATCGTTGTGGCACGTCGGAACTGTCGATCGATGAGTCGAGCACCATATCCTGTTCTCACGAGAGCATCCTTCAGCGTCTGGAGGTGTCTGTCACGATCCTCCTCATCTGAGCAAATTCTGTGTATACGGAGGGCTTGTCCATAGGGAATGGCTTCTTTAATGTGTCTAGGGTGGAAGCTGGAGAAGTGGAGCATTGTGAGGTTGTCTGTCGGTTTGCGGTACAGTGAGGTGCTGAGGTGACCGTCTTTGATGGAGATGCGTGTGTCCAAGAATGCAACTGCTTCTGGAGAATAGTCCATGGTGAGTCTGATGGTGGGATGGAACTTGTTAATATCATCATATAGTTGTTTCAATGATTGTTCACCATGAGTCCAAAGGAAAAAGATGTCATCAATGTATCTAGTATATAACCTTGGTTGAAGATCTCGTGTGGTGAAGAAGTCTTGTTCGAACCTGTGCATGAAGATGTTGGCATACTGAGGTGCGAATTTGGTCTCCATGGCTGTTCCATGTGTCTGGATGAAAAGCTGATTGTTGAAGGTGAAGACATTGTGGTCCAAGATGAAGCGGATGAGTTGTAAAATTGCATCCGGAAACTGGCATTTGTTGGCATTGAGTACTGGGCAGTTGCAGAAATACCATCATCGTGGGGGACGTTGGTGTAGAGAGCCGAGACATCCATTGTGACAAGGAGCGTCCCTGGTTCTACTGCTCCATGTGTGCTGAGTTTCTGTAGGAAGTCCGTAGTGTCAAGACAAAAGCTGGGGGTTCTTTGTACAATGGGTTTCAGGATGCCCTCGATATAGCCAGAGAGGTTCTCACACAGGGTCCCATTGCCCGATACGATGGGACGGCTGGGTATGTTTGCCTTGTGTATCTTTGGGAGGCAGTAGAGATCTCCAATGCGGGGAGTATGTGGAATGAGAGCCCGGAGGGTGTTCTGAAGGTCCGGATCAAAGGTTTTGATCAGAGTGTTGAGTTGACGAGTGTGTTCTTTGGCCGGATCTGCTGGTAACTGTCTGTAGTGTTTCTCATTGTTTAGTTGTCGGTACACTTCTTCACAGTAGTCCGTTCTGTTCAGTATGATGGTGGCACCTCCTTTGTCTGCTGGTTTGATGACAATGTTCCGGTTGGTCTTGAGAGCACGGATGGCCTTGCGTTGTGCTTGGGTGATGTTCGGGACTGTCTTGTAAGTGCGGTTGATGAATCTGGTGTTCAAGTTCCATCCCACCATCAGACTCACCATGGACTATTCTCCAGAAGCAGTTGCATTCTTGGACACACGCATCTCCATCAACGACGGTCACCTCAGCACCTCACTGTACTGCAAACCGACAGACAACCTCACAATGCTCCACTTCTCCAGCTTCTACCCTAGACACATTAAAGAAGCCATTCCCTATGGACAAGCCTTCCGTATACACAGAATTTGCTCAGATGAGGAGGATTGTGACAGACACCTCCAGACGCTGAAGGACGCTCTCGTGAGAACAGGATATGGCGCTCGACTCATCGATCGACAGTTCCGACGTGCCACAACGATAAACCGCACTGACCTCCTCAGAAGACGAACACGGGACACGGTGGACAGAGTACCCTTTGTTGTCCAGTACTTCCCCGGAGCGGAGAAGCTACGACATCTTCTCCGGAGTCTTCAACATATCATTGATGACGATGAACATCTCGTTAGGGCCATCCCCACCCCCCCACTTCTTGCTTTCAGACAACCGCACAATCTCAAACAGATTATTGTTCGCAGCAAACTACCCAACCTTCAGGAGAACAGTGACCGCAATACCACTCAACCCTGCCACAGTAACCTCTGCAAGACATGCCGGATTATAGACATGGACGACATCATCAAACGTGAGGATACCATTCACCAGGTGCACGGTACATACTCTTGCAACTCGTCCAACATTGTCTACCTAATACGTTGCAAGAAAGGATGTCCCGAAGCATGGTACATTGGGGGGACTATGCAGACACTACGACAGCGGATGAATGAGCATCGCTCAACAATCACCAGGCAAAACAATTCCCTTCCTGTGGGCGAACACTTCAGCAGTCATGGGCATTCGGCCTCCGACCTGCGGGTAAATGTTCTTCAAGGGGGCTTTCGTGACACACGACAGCGCAGAGTCGCTGAGCAGAGACTGATAGCCAAGTTCCGCACACATGAGGACGGTCTTAATAGGGATCTTGGCTTCATGACACACTATCTGTAACCCCCGTAACTTGCCTGGGTTAGCAAAAAATCTCACTTACTGTGCTGTCTGGAGAAAATACACAATTCTCTAACCAATGCTCAGGATTCCCTTCACACACATTGTTAGCCACTTTAACACTTGAATAGCAGGTTAGATGTAAGGATTCGCATTCTAATCAGCAATCTCTGACTGTCTGTGCTGGTGTGTGCTATTGCAGACCAGAACACTGCATTTGCCTGACGAAGACACTAGAGTGTTGAAAGCTTGCAATTTTACTATCAAATAAATCAGTTGGATTTAAAATTGGTGTTGCTAAATTCTTACTGAGTTCTTACCACCCCAGTCCAACGCCGGCATCTTTACATCAGTATTTCTTGAAGGCAGAGCCCCTTTTATGGCTTCACCTTCTCTTCAATAGGATGTAATCCATGTCAACTCTATACCTTGTTTACCTGGAACACACATTTTTCTCTTTTTAATCAGATGCCAGCATTAACAAAAAGCTGCAAAATCTCCAAATGTTCCTTTGAAGTAGCTCCTGAGATTAAAATGTCATCCAGATAGACTGCCACTCCAGGCACCTTTGGAAGATGTTCTCCATCACCCTTTGAAAAATGGCACTAGCCAAAGACACCCCAAAGAGCAAGCAAGTATGCTCATACACTCCTTTGTATGCATTTACGGTGACATATTTCCTGGATAACACCTCAAGCTTCAATTGGATGTAGGTGTGTTTCATGTGTAATTTGGAAAATGTATAATTCTCAGCCAGCCATGCATACAAATCTTTAAAGTGTGGCATAGGATGTCTGTCTAAATGAGAGGCTCTGTTGAACATCCATTTATAATCTTCACAGAGACCAACTGAATTGTCAGACATTGAAACTGGGACTACTGGCCCAGCCCATTCAGCAAATTGTATTGAGCAGATAATGCCAAGTTCCTCTAGACCTTCCAATGCAGCTTCTCTTTTGACATCTCAGGCATAGGGGACTTTGTTCTTGGTATAGGAGTCAACCAAGACTGAGAAGGTACCATCTATTCACTCTTGAATTTCCTGGTCTCCTCTTTCCATGTTTTCATGTGAAATGGACAATCCTATGGCTTTTTTGAGGTCCAGATTTGATTCAACTATTAGCTTCCCTGGATTGCAACATTATTAATTCCATGTATTAAAGAATCCCTTAACAATTCCCGAAGTGCTGGCCTGTGTTCACGGTGCCACATCAATTTTTGCAGTCTCATCAAGAATTCCCCAGGGACTTAATTTGCTGTGTTAAACCTATAGCACTGCAATATAACTGATGGTTTAGGGTTGTAGTAGCCTGTTTTGTACCAATTTGTCAAAGGATTTTGAATCTGGGGTTGCTGGCTAGGTTAAACTTTTTACCTTATGAAGTGAAAAGTTGGGGCCCCACAAGTGTACTGGGGCTAATCCTCCATAGTCACTTTATATATTTCCAGTTTCCAAAATAATGGTGTTTTCAATATCTTGAAAATTTTTTTTGTTCCTCATCGCTAATGTAATAACTCTGGAAGTCCACTGGAAAGAAATATAATTTATTACATAATGTAAAGTAAACACACTAGTCCCTGCCTGAAACTGCAGTACAGTAAGCCCAGGCTTGGCCCTGTCTTATAAAAGGCTCAGGTAATGCTAGCCACTGCCTGTTAACCCAGGGAACGCCTTCTCAACAAGCACAATCAATCAGTGATCCCTTATGGACCTCATAGGGATATCACATAGGGTGAGATGAAGAGAGGTAGCAAGAGGTTTGTGTAAAGTATGAAAGAAAGCATAGACCAGTTGGGCTGAATGACATAGATTGGATGTAAATTGGAAATAATGTATTAAACATTTGCAATTAGCAATTGATATTTCCTCTCTGTTTACAGGAAAACAGCAAAGGAGTGAGAATGGGTTTAGAGCAAGGAAAGAAATGTTTAATGAATATTCGAGAAACAAATCTGTATGAGGTGAAGAATATAAAACGATCCCTGACTTTATTTAGAAATGTAAGAATTATTTTTGGCAGTACAACTTGAAAAGGCAAAGTCGTATATGTACTAAAAATGTTGTAATTATATAAACAATAAAATATGGCCTAAAAATTTCAAAGGTGCAGGATACCTGCTAGCACTGTGTTGGACCAAAACCCCAAAGCTTCCCTTATTAAAACCCAGGCCAGAAACTCCAAAGTGTTTTGTGAAGTTAGGCTTAGACCCTAAGTTTTACATTGGATTTTGGCATTGGTGGGCACAAGGTGTTTCACTCCAGGTATGATTTAGGTGACCCACCAGGAAGTTTTTATCAAAGTTTATTTTAAGAACACTGTTAGAATATAACAAAATAGTATAACAAAGAATCAGCATAACTCTTATCAATTACAAGACTTAAACATGGCACAGTATATCTCTTAATAGCTAGTTATCTTTGTTGTTCCAATATACCCATAGACATACACCCATAGATATACTCTTTTTCAGAATTAGTTAGCATTAAAACCAGTATGCTCATGTGAACTAGATTTCCAGCTTTAGACAGAAATGCAAACAATTGTTTTTGGAGAAGGATATATCCTCAAAACAGCAAAACAGAGAATTAAACTTAGACTTGAGCAGTTTCCAGTCTTTAGACTTCAGAGACAGTAAAGAATAAGTCTCTTTCTGCAGCTTCCAAAAAAGCATCTGAAAAACAAAGCTGGAATTCTCTATGAAAACATAGCTGTCCCTGGTAGTATGACCAGGCCTATCAAGTATCCCAATCAAGCTCTACTCTGCAATCCCAGGGGAACAGTAAAACAACAGAACACTGCATTAGTTCAGCTTAAAATAAACATGATGTCAATTATAGATTTCCTTAACAGTAGAGGACACTAACTGCAGACAAAATGGCTCCAGCAAAATGCCAAAGACTGTTGAAATATCCTGCAAGAAACATGATTAAAATACATTTGTTAAAAACACGTTACCGTCACACCCTGCTGATCCCACCAAAGTTTTCAGGTCAGAAGGAGACCCCTAATTCTCATACTAATATTGGGTATCAGTGCTACTGGGATATCTAGAGAATCTACAATTATGAACACACAGAAAAATCTAGGTGATATGCGTGAGCTAGGGAAAGTGTGTGAGGGGGGCATGGTTGTTAATTTCCCCCCTTTTTGGGATAAATTGACAATGGCTTCAGTAGCCCTTATAAGGCAAAATTATTTTTGTATGCACAAACATTAACAAATAACATATGACATTTTTATAGGGAAACTCCAATGCAATTCCTTTAGAAGACATTCTGCTCTCCTTCGGAAACTAGCTTGGACCATGAAGCGATTTAGGCACTGCAGGAGGTTCTTTCTAAAATCTTGTCAAACCCAAAAATAGGAAGTTGTGCCCATAGTGCTGTGACTAAGATCAGAGAAACTGTGAATGGGTGGCTGACCTATTTGGTCTGAGTAAGCATATCTCCACTGATTATGTACTATTGCCCACTGAAGTTCTATAACATGGTAACTTCCATATAGTCCTTGTCCCTGCAATTCTGTCCCTTCTTTAGCTGTATGGAAATCTGCAATCATTCCATTGAACACCAGCCTCATTTGAGCAAGAATCCAAGAGCGTATAAAATTAGATTAAGACCCATATATGTATGCTACTGTTTAGATACACCCTGCAAACACCGACTGAAGTTATGATAAGAATACTCTAAAATGGCCAAAGGTTTGTGGGATTGGCTCTTTAACATTTGATTTGCATATGATATTCCTGTCTCTGTGACTACACCTATGTTAAGGTCAGTCATTTTCTATCTTGAAGATATTGGACCTGTAATCTTTATGGTTCTTTCAGAAAACCAGTTGAAGCCACATCTTAGTAGTTTGCCCTTTCTTTATCATTCCTTCCATAAAGCTTTTAAAACTAGAATCATAAAAGAGGCTTTATTCTATTATACAAATCCAAAGGAACTAGAATGAAATAAGGATTAAAATAATTTTTATCTCTGCTTCTTTCTTAGGTTGTTTTTGCATTAAGTACACCTGGATGTCAGCACATACCCTATAGAGAATCTAAACTTACACGAATTCTGCAAGATTGGTATGGACTAAAATGTTTCTATAGAAAGGAGAGATGGAAATGGGGAAGTCAATTTGTAGATATTGGGGGTGTTTCTCTGGCCTGGCATGCTGAGGTATAGATTATTCTGCGGCTGCATGGGATTGGAAAATCACAGAGGAAGGGCTTAGCACATTTAGAGCCGATGAGAACTCCCTTTGGGATTCTCCCAATTTCCCAGCCTGGACATATTCCGGTTACTGCCCAGTGAAAGCGAAAACCAGTTTAGTATATTTAATATTTGTTTTAATATGCTTAATCAGTTTCATGCCAAATTCCTTCTGCTCCGAGAATTCACTGACCCAAAAAAGGAAACCATTCATGATAGCCATGCCTAAAGGCCATTGAAACCACCTGATAGTCAGGGACATGGCAGTATTGTGCCCTGACACTGCGCCGTGGCATCCTGACAGTGCCAATCTGGTATTGGCAAACTGGCAGTGCTGCCGGAAAGCCAAAGGGATAGTGGGGCGAAGCCTGAATGGGGCAGGGCATGAAAGGGTGAGGCAAAAAGTGGTAGGCAAGAAGGGGTCCCATTGGGAGTCCCCAATGCTGGCAACCTCCGTTCAGTGGGATTGCGAGATCAGGTGGGAGGGAGTTCTGTGTTCAGAGTGGGAGGGGTCATGCCATCAATAGGGTGTCGTGATGTCTGTTGTGGAGTGGGGGGGGGGGGGGGGGGGGGAGGGTGCCGTCAATTTCACTTTGATATCAGGGTATCCTTTAAAAATGGCATCCTAATTTTTGTGAAGCCTGTCTTGCCTATGTGGCCATCATTCAGCAAGGGAACATGCATGAGAGGAGAAAAATCAGGTTCACACCTGTTTCCTCGCTTCACACAATTTTACTGGTCCTGTTTTGTTGATGAAATCAGCCCAGGAAGGGCGCAAAACCAATTTAAATATTAATGAATGCTTCACATGTCATTAGCAATTCCCGAATGCTATCTCCTGGGTTCACTTACACTTACCCCTCGATAGCTGAGTTTCGTACCTTCAAGTATCACAGCTGGTCTTCACCAGCAGAGACCAGATGTAATGGCCTTGCCAGAGGAATAGCAATTCCCAAATGCTATCTCCTGGGTTCACTTACACTTACCCCTCGATAGCTGAGTTTCGTACCTTCAAATACACAGCTGGTCTTCACCAGCAGAGACCAGATGTAATGGCCTTGCCAGAGGGATTGGAGGCTATTGAAGCCCCTTTGGAAGTCCATGGCATAGCCAAACAGTGCCCACTTGGCACCTTGGCACTGCCCAGGGACAACCATAACTTTCGGGGTAGTGCCAAGGAGATGAGGCCTGAGTGGGAATGGAGCTTCAGTGGGGTTGGAGCAATGATGGGGGCAGACAAGGGGATAGTTCTGCAGGGGGCGGAGGGAACTCTGCAGATGGGGTCTGGGGGGACTGGCACAGGGAGCAATGAACAATCAGAGGAAGCAGTACAAGGAATGATCAGTGGGAGGTGGGGGGTGGAATGGAGGGAATGGCACAGAGAGCAATTGGTTGAGTATGAGAGTTGAGAGGGGAAGGACCACACAGATAGCAATCAACGGGGTGAGGGGGAGGGTGTCTCATTGGGTGAGTGAGGGGTGGCAGGAGGCCTCCTAGGAGATAGTGCACCTATGCAATGGCATCCCAACATGCTGCAGCCAGCTTAACCAGGTTTCGCACCCCATTTCCAGGTGAAAATTGCATCCTTTTTTTTAATCCACTAAGTACCATAAGATTGCAACTCACAGCTTGCCAAAAAAACTGATGCCATTGTCTTCCATTTTCTCGCTCATTCAGCATTTAGAATTTTTCTCATGAGATTGCATCCTTAGTAATTTTTAGTAAACCACCCCTATTATTGCACAAGATGATCCAAAAGCTATTGTTTGCTATTAATTCCGGCATCTTGGAATCAATTACAAAATAGATGTTCTGAGACTGGAAAGTGATGAGTTATACATTTAGCCTTTTTATTTAGCTAACTTGGTTAATCTGTGAAATGTAAATTTCTTCAGACAAAAGCTCAATTAACATGACTAATCCTTCTTTCAGCCTGGGTGGAAACTGCGTAACATCCATGATTGTGACAATTTCTTCAGGTTGTGCGTCAGTACATGAAACCCTCAGCATTTTACAGTTTGCCACCCGAGCAAGATCCATTGTAAACTGTGCAGGGAAAAACAGACATAAACAGAATGGTAAAGATCAGGTAGGTAGAAGAGACCATTCTGGGGTGGTCTGATGACTTAAGACTAAAGAAATGGATTTCATATATGGGAACTGCAATTTAGCTCCCAAGCTTAGTTAATATGTTTAACCGCTTTCAGGGCAAAGGCCAGTAAATGAAAAATCTGATGAAGTGCTGTTTAATAGGAAGAGGAAAATTTAGCTTGTAGGAATCTGTAGTGTGATCAATTGTATTTGCTCCTATCTCGGGCGAACAGAGCCATGTAGATAATAGAGGGGATGTATGTGTCTTTAGTCATCTTAGCTTCTGAACTGAAGATATAATAGATAATATTTTAATTTATGAAGGCTTAATGTGGATCTTTTCTGTAGTGTTGCTGACAAAAAGACAGAATATTTACTGTTTTATAAGGACTTTGCAATACTTAGGGGGTCCCAACTGTCGACCAGTGTGCGAGGTCAGAAGATAACATGCGAGGTAAAAAGTCAGATTTGCATTCAGTGCCAGAACAGTTTGCTATCTTCCCTGCCCCTTTTTACAGGCACAAACCACTTGGGCGTGAAACGTATTAGCACGAATTTGAATGAATTTCAATATCATTAGTGAGGTTGGCATGTTTTCATTTCCTTCTTCCCACTTCACTGGCATAATGTCACACTAATCAATACTGTTCTATAAAAGTCTGGTATAGATGCAGCAATAGCGAGGGGGAGCAAGGAACTGTGTACCACTAAGCACCAACTGTGAGGTTGTGGGGTGGTCTCAGCCACTGCTATGGTGCATGGTGGGGTTGGGGGGCTTGCTGGGTGCAGGCTCCAAACTGACTGCTGTCATTCCATCCCAAACCCAATTAACAGTAACAAGCAGTCATATCATGGGAACTTTGCAGGTATTAACACGGCCCCTCACTGCATGGACTATGCAATGCTGCCCTCAATGGGAACCCATTTTGTGATAGTTACAAGGTGCCCTCCTCCGCCTTTCTGAACTGTTAGCCATTCCTGGAAGCCACTGCACCAGACATATAGGTGGGCGCACTCATGTCTATGATGCAGGAATTCCCAATGGAAATATCCTCACAGACATCTGTATACACCCTATGCCCATCATGGTAACAATGTGTCTGATGTCAGCAGACCACTGCTAGGAATGGTGCTGGGTTGCCAGCATCCAGACTCATGGGGGTCTGAATGCTGGCAGGGAATGAGAGGTCTGGGATGGATAACCTTACTGACTCTCTCTCTCTTACTATCTCCTTCCCTCCTCCACGCCATAGGTACAATAGATTTCACCATGCAGCCCATTGAACTGGCCATGATAATTGAGGCTGACAAGGAGGAGGAGAGAGACCTACTGTCATGGAAAGACCAGCCAAGGCTAGAGGCCGCAGCTGGAGGAGAAGGGGTTGCTGGTTGGGAGTAGGAGGCAGGTACCCATCAGCTCCAGGGGAAGGACTGAGGATGCCAGAGACAAGAACTATGGAGTCACAAGATCTGCGTATCCTTTGGATTCCTTGTGCCACCATTGAGTGTGTCTCAGCAAGAAGATAATGTGGCACCTGTGCCATGTCCTCGTGGATCTGGCACCTCAATGCAACCGATGACAGTGAATGTCGCTGCAGTCCTCAACTTCTTTGCCACTGGGTCTTTTCAGCCTGTCAGTGGGGCCATCTGGGGTATCACACAATCCTCTGTGCACAAGTGCATCATGAGGTGACAGATGTCTTTTTTGCCCGGGCAGCTGGCTATATAAACATCGATGTGGGCCAGGCCCAACAGGAAGCCTGGGCTCCAGGTTTCACCACCATCATCGGTATGTCATTGACCGCATGTACATCGCCTTTTGTACCTAATATGATCAGGAGGTCAGGCACATTACCCAAAAGGTTAATTCCCTGAATGTTCAAATGATCTGCGAGCACTGCCTGAATATCATTCAGGTAGGGTGCACAGCACCCAGGGAGTATCCACAACAGCTACATACTGCAGAGCTCGGACATCCCTGCCCTTTTCGAAGATCAGCCAAGGCTGCCAGGATGGTTCTTGGGAGACAAAGAGGAGTTCTTGGTTGATGATGCAAGAATGGAGCAAGGCAAAAACCCGCTACAATGAGACCACACTGCTACCCGGTCCATCATCGAGCAGTGCATCAGGTTCTGAAGATGAGATTCCATCATTGTCTGAACTTTGCTGGTGGTTCCCTCCTGTACAGCCCACGGAGAGCCTCCTGCATCATTGTAGTCTGCTGTGCACTCCTGGAGGAGGAGGAGGAAGAGGAGAAGGACCAAACAGATGACCCTGGGGAGGAGGAGGAGGAGGAGAATGAGGAGGCCCAGTAGGATGTGGAGGATGAAGCTGAGCAGGGACAGGGTGATGGAGCATATGATTTGGCAGGGCAGAACAGCGAGGGAGGCCCTCGTCACCGCAATGTTCTCAGAGTAGGGGATGTGGTGTACTACTGTTCACCACCCCAGATGGTGGGGCAAGCTCTGGGTCCCTTGATTGATAGAGCTTTGAAATTGGGCCAGGCTCTGGAGACTGGGCAAAGATCTTGAGGCTCGCAGTCATGGTCCTCTGAAACTCAGCAATGCCTTGAACTCTGCCACGCATGGTGACCACTTCCTGGCCAGGCTTTCCACTGGGTTTGCCACCTTTGCAATGTTGGCCTGGGCACCACACAATGCAGGCACCATCTCTTTCAACACCGTGCTTGTCCATCTCCCACATCCCATTCCCCATACCACTTTTCACACCCCTTGCTATGGGTCCCATTGACATCACATCAGGATAGTGGGCCTGGGTTAGCCACATTAGTGAGTTACTGGTCTAGGCAGGAGAGTGTTGAAGACTTGCTACATGGCACACTGTGTTGCAGCCTTCGTGCCACAGAAGTCTGACTCCTACCCGCTCTCAGGCTATACACTGGTGCCCAGGCATACATCTAATGAGGATAGAGGGCACTACCGTCTAACCCAATACCAATAGGGTGGGGGGCAGTCGAGGCATCTGGTGGTTGCTAGAGATACCATGCCAGGCTATCTATTATTGTGTGCTTACTGCTCCACTGCTGGGATCACTTGGGTTGAACGCTTAGAGTACCATGATAATCAGAGGTCTGGCAAAGGTGCTGGGGAATGGGGTTTGCAAAGTCAATGAATCGAAGAGCATGAGTCTCACGCAGCACAAGGCTTTGAGCCTCTATGCCAACAGTCAGTGTATTAGGAAAGCGAATCACAGACAAATCAGTCACAAGTGTGGTTGCAATAAGATTTAATTGTGATTTCCTGAGTTAGCCAAATCCTAACTAGTGCATGCCTTCACACATGCTCTCATGGTGACCCTACAACTATTTAATCTTCCATTGTTTACCACTATGTCTAGATGTCCTCCCCCAGATTGCATATCAGAGGGAGGGGGTCAGTTGTGTTCCATCTTTATTGCTTGTGATACCCTAGGCAGTTGTCCCCTGGGAGGCTGAAGCCTGGAGAGCTCTGGCTGACTTTGAGTGTCATGGATGTAACTGTGCCATTGCATTCATCCTGCTGCTTGTGAGATAAAGGGGGAAATCGGAGGGCTGGAGAAGGCTGGGATGTCCTGGGTAAAGGGCCTGGCGTGGGCTCCGGCGTTTCCTCCTCCCTCAAGGTGCTGATAGATCCCGAAACGCTCCATGAAATATCTGGGGTAGTTGGAGGGAGCTCCAAAGACCTCAATGTCATCTAGCTCTGCCAGTTCAGGAGGACCAACTGCATCTATCCCATGGTGTATGAGCCCTTGAAGATGGCCTTCTGAGTCTGAACAAAGCTCTGGATATCCTCGATGATGGAGATTGAGGACTGGGGCAAGCTCTGAGTCCCCTGATTGATAGAGCTTTGAAATTGGGCCAGGCTCTGGAGACTGGGCAAAGATCTTGAGGCTCGCAGTCATGGTCCTCTGAAACTCAGCAATGCCTTGAACTCTGCCACACTTAGCGACCACTTCCTGGCCAGGCTTTCCACTGGGTTTGCCACCTTTGCAATGTTGGCCTGGGCACCACACAATGCAGGCACTATCTCCTGTAACTGAAGGCTATGGGACTCCTCCAAACAGCCTCGCTGACAGCCCCTCCTGCAATCACCAGCTCTGTTGCTACTGTATTTCAGCAGCTTTGTGATAATGGATCCCAATGACCTATCACCTGGCTTGTGCAGTAAGAAGTCTCACAACACCCAGGTTAAAGTCCAACAGGTTTATTTGGTAGCACAAGCCACAAACTTTCAGAGTGCTGTTCCTTTATGGGGTGAATGGGAGTTCTTTTCACAAACAGGACATATAAAGACACAAACTCAATTTACAAAATAATGTTTGGAATGCGAGCCTTTACAGGTACTCAAGTCTTAAAGGTACAGATAATGTGAGTGGAGAGAGGGTTAAGCACAGGTTAAAGAGATGTGTATTGTCTCCAGCCAGGACAGTTAGTGAGATTTTGTAAACCCAGGCAACTTGTAGGGGTTACATTCAGTGTGACATGAACCCAAGGTCCCAGTTAAGGTCATCCACATGTGTGTAGACCTTGGCTATCAGTTTCTGCTCGGCAACTCTGCATTGTCGTGGTCATGAAGGCCATCTTGAAGAAGAAAACAATTTTACTTGTTCATTTATTATATGTGTATTTTATTTTAGTATTAAAACATATAGAAAACTGAGCTGACGTGGTGAGTTTCTCTCTAAAAGAAATATATTTTCAGGAACATTGTGAAACATATGGTGGAAGACCCACAGTAAAAGAAACTGGAGCAGCCGAAGAGTGCATGGGTCAAGGAAATCAAAAGGTAACTAATGATTCCTGCTTGGTTCAAATACAGTTTTGTTTAGAAATTGTGGGCCAATTATCCTCTTTTCAAGTACACATTACCTATGAGGGAAATCGAAGTGTTGCCCATACAGAAATAGAAACCAACTGTAATGAAAATATACATCCAGGATGCCACAATTTACTCCACACTGCAATCAAGTAATATATTAGACTACATGGAGAGCAGGAAAAAATACACTCAATGAAGTTCCAGTATTTTGAGTCTCAAGTATGATTATTTCTAATTTATGAAAATTGGAAATCAAAGCAAGAGGGATGAAAACTGTGGTCACTTCTTTACAATGGCCTACTTGCCTTCCCAGCAGGTCCTGTCATCTCACTGAGTCTTGTGTTTCTATTCAAAGCTAAAAATAGAAGTATACTGCTGGTTCAGGAGTCGACTGAAAAGGCTTCCAGCAAATTGCATAAACTCCTAATATTCTGCCTAAAAGGAAAAGGGAAAGCATCACCTGTGACCAGTTTCATTCTCCAGGTTTTTCTCAGGGCCCTCAGACTCTCTGATTCAAGAGGGTTTATCCACTATCAGTCCCACTGCCAGTTTGTTTTCTGGTGTTCCTGTTTCTGGGCGGAATCCTCCCAAAACAAAACTAATGTTGCAATCTCATGAAAAAACTCTTAAGTGCCAAACAAGCAAGAAAACAGAAGAGAATGGCGCTGGTTTTTTCGAAGAGCCGTGAATTGAAATTTTATGGCATCAGTGCAAAAAAATAGCGTGATGCAATTTTCACAGGTTGGTGGGGTGGGGAAGAGCATAACCTCGCCGGTGGGGCCAGCTGAGGAACATTTGGGACACCATTGCACAGGCTCCCCAATTTCCCAATGATCACTGACATGATCCGCACCTGTATAGCTCCCCCCTCATAGTCCCCTGCATAGTCTTCCCCATCATAATCCCCACTCAGGCCCCAGTTGGCACTACTCTGGCATACTAATGGAGCTCAACTGGCACACCAGTGATGCCAAACAGGCATTGCCAAGGTATCCGGTGGGCACTGTCAGTCTGCCAAATGGACCCTGCCTGATGGGCACTACCAAATGGACAGCACCTGACCATGCCCCCAACCACCCAGAGGCTTCAATGCCTCTGAACCTCCCCGGCATAACAATTGTGCCAGGACTCAGCTAGTAGAAATCACTAGTGATTCTTGCCATTATTGCACCAACACCCGAAGGCCATAGGATCCTGTGCACTGAGAGTTGAATGAATTAGAGTCATAGAGGTTTACAGCATGGGAACAGGCCCTTTGACCCAATTTGTCCATGCTGCCCTTTTTTTTTAAATCCCTAAACTAATCTCAATTGCCTGCATTTGAGCCACATCCCTCTATACCCATTTAGATAGTTACATACTCTTGTAACTATCTAAATGCTTTTTAAAAGATAAAATTGTACTGCCTCTACTATTACCTCTGGCAGCTTGTTCCAGACACTCACTACCCTCTGCGTGAAAACATTGCCCCTCTGGACACTTTTGTATCTCCCCTCTCACCTCAAATCAGTGCCCTGTAGTTTTAGACTCCCCTACGTTTGTTTTCATCCCTCTTGCTTTGACTTCCAGTTCTCATAAATTAGAAATAATCACACTTGAGACTCAAAATGCTGGATCTCCATTGAGTGTATTTTTTCCTGCTCTCCATGTAATCTGACATATTATTATATCTCTTTCTATTTCCTATTTCTTATGTATCTACCTTATGTATTATTATTAATTATTAATTACCTAATTATTATTATTAATAATAACAATAATATTATTATTAGATTAATCATTATTTTATAGACCTCTATAAGGTCATCCCTCAGCCTCCTCCACTCCAGAGAAAAAAAGTCCCAGTCTATTCAATCTCTCTTCATAACTCAATCCATCAAGTCCCAGTACATCCTAATAAATCTTTCCTGCACTCTTTCTAGTTTAATAATACCCTTTCTATAATAGGGTGACCAGAAGTGCATACAGTATTCCATGTGTGACCTTATCAATGTTTTGTACAACTTCAACAAGATGTCCCAACTCCTGTATTCAGTGTTCTGTTTGATGAAACTAAGCATGCCAAATGTCTTCTTCACCACTCTATCCATCTGTGACTCCACTTTCAAGGAGCTATGAACATGTACCCCTGGGTCTTTGTTCTGTAACTCTCCCCAGTGCCCTACCAGTAACTGAGTAAGTCCTGCTCTGATTCAATCTACCAAAATGCATCATCTTGCATTTATCTAAATTAAACTCCATCTGCCATTCATCAGCCCACTAGTCCATTATGCATATTATGCATATTTAAATGCTACTTTAAATACGCTAATCAGGGTGCAATTCAATTTGTGCCACTAGAAATGACTCACAAACTGTTTGGCACCTGACACAAAACCAATTTTTAGGCCAGCACGCTTTTCTCAGAGATGGATACAATCTGTGATAGGTGCAGCAAGGTCAGAGAATCGCTCCCTCTGTGTTTTCTATGGATAGGCAAAATGGAAAGCAAAAATCCTGAACAGTGTAACGGAGGTAGAAATGAACTCCTCTACCTTATTTTCCATTTTATTATGACTGGGACTTATGATTTCCCAGCATAACAAAGAAGGTAGTTATCTCTCTTGTATTTATAATAGCTGTTTTGTTTGCAAATTGTTTGATAACATTTTTACTATAATCATTTAACACAGGGCTCACAAATACAGACCTGTCTTCCTCCTATACGTATTGGCCGGAATGCCTGTTCCAGATTCATTGAGAAAAACCTCAGAGTTTCATTACCGCGATCAGATGAATTTAAAGATCAGCATAATCAGAAGGTGATTTTACCTCACTTGGAGAAAGGAACAGCTAAAACTCTGACAACTGCTAAAACTATTACAAACTTGGATAAAAGTAAAACGGCTGACGAACGCTTTAAAAACATACGATCTTGGCCCAGCACTCATTTAGGATCAGTGAACATTTCAAGAGAAAACAAAATAGAAAAACAACAATATAAACTGGACAAAATGAATGAATTTGATCTTTTGTCTCCAAAGACACCCATGGAGACAAACTCTTTTGAAACTCAGAAAAATCCAGAGTGCCTAAACTGTAAAAAAGAAAGAAAAATAAGGGACGAATACGACAAATTCATTCTACAATCAAAGAGGGACAAAGACGCTCTACAGCAGAGAATCATGGAACTAGAGATTGAACTAAAGAAGTATAAAGCTGAGAGTAAAGAACTGGCGCCTGCTGCAGAAGGAGTAGTCAGGGTAAAATATATTTGTTCTGCTTTAGTCAGCTGACTATTCATAAGCCCTATATCTCAGCTCGTTTTTTCACTCTTTCGCTATGGAAGGAGGCAGCTGTTTCTAAGGCTGCCAGCATAGCTATGCTTACCTCAGGGCTTTACTACATGTCTTCGCTACTTATTTGTGGGCAGCATTATAGAAAGTCTGTTTTCTGTGATAGAATGTAATTTGCAAATGGTTGATGATAGACACTTGATAGATGATAGAAGCATGGAATCATACAGTGAAAAAAATGCCCTTTGGCCTATTAAACTCCCACCTAATAGCATCTGCCAGCACTTCACCCATAGCCATGAATGTTATGATGTGCTCATCCTTAAACTTTTTGAAGGATGTGAGGTAATCTGCTTCCAACACCTGCTCAGGCAGCGCATTCCAGACTGTCACCACCCTATGGGTAAACAAGATTTTCCTCCCTAAATCTGCCCTCACATTGAATCTATGTCCTCTCAAGACTGATCCTTCAACTAAGGGGAACAACTGCTCCCTATTCACCCTATCCATACTTCTCATAATCTTGAACACCTCAATCAGGTCATCCCTCAGTCTTCTCCACTCCAATGAAAACAACATAAGCCTACCCAACCTCTCTTCAAAACTTAAATGTTCCATTCCAGGCAGCATTGTGGTGAATCTCTTCTACACCCCAACCACTGCAATCACATCCTGCCTATAATGTGGCCTCACCAAAGTTTTATACAACTCCAACCTTTTGTAATCTAAGACCTGATTGATAAAGGCAAGTGTCCCATATGCCTTTTTCACCAACCTATTAACGTGCCCTTCCGCCTTCAGAGATGTGTGGACAAACACAGCAAGTTCAATTTGTTCCCTAGAACTTCTTAGTGTCCTACCATGAATTGAGTACTTTCTTGTCAAATTATTCCTTCCAAAATGTATCATCTCATACTTTTCAGGGGTAAATTCTGTCTGCCACTTACCTGCCCATTTACCATTCAGTCTATATCTTCCTGTAGCCCAAGACATTCTGCCTCACTGTTAGCCACCTGGCCAATCTTTGTGTCATTCACAAACTTACTAATCTTATCTCCAATATAGTCATCTATATCATTTATATAAATGAGGAATAACAGGATACCCAACAATGATCCCTATGGTATACCACTGGACACTGGTTTCCAGTCACTAAAGCAGTCTTCTCTCATCACCCTCTGTTAGTTTGCAACAGTGGAGAATCATCCCCATATTATACATTTGACATGCATCTTAAGCATGTTTTTTTCAGCTTATAGCACAGTGGTTAGTACTGCTGCCTCACAGTGCCAGGGACCTGGGTTCAATTTCAGCCTCAGGTCACTGTCTATGTGGCGTTTGCACATTCTCCTGGTGTCTGCCTGGGTTTCCTCCTGGTGCTCCAATTTCCTCCCACAGTCCAAAGATGTACAGGTTAGTTTAATTGGCCATACTAAATTGCCCCTTAGTGTCAGCGGGATTAGCAGGGTAATTGTGTGAGGTTATGAAAATAGGGCCTTGGTGGGATTGTGGTCAGTTCACACTCAATGGGCTGAATGGCCTCCTTTGTACTGTAAGGATTCTATGATTCAGTGCTTCTTATAATTTAAGATTCAGAATTGTTGGCAATATTATTAGCAAGATGCTCAATGGATTCACGCAACATTCCTTTGTTTGTGTTTTACATGCAGGCATGAGCAAACCAAGAAATGTCGTACAAACATTTTAAATATTCATTCACTAACAGTAATTCCTTGGTCGTATCAAATTGTGTAAGCTGCACTACAAAATTCATATGTATATAACAGGACTTTCAGCAGCAGGTGATGATGCTGGGGTAGAGCACTGAACAAGTCTAACTGATCTGTGCCTGTGGGCACATCCCCATAGGAAGCAGTGTCTTTGAGAAGTTGAAGGCAGAGCTAGGGACTATGAGGTGAGGAAAGACACAGCCAGGACACAGCAGGAGCCCAGAGCAGCTTCAAGTCCATCAGGGTGGCCAAGGAGCCTTGAAGAAAATTGGAAACCAAGTCAAACTAACCTGCAATATCCTTAAATCTGAGAAAGACAGAGAGAGAGAGAGAGAAAACAGGAATGCAGCCAGGTGCTGAGTTGCATAAGAAGCCTAGTGTATGACTGCACTGAAGAGCCAAGACTCCAAATAGAACAGAGACCTAGGTCATCACCAATAAATATTCTTTGTGAATAGTTTGTTTCCTGGAGATATACTTACTCAAGAGTTGAACAGCTTTGATACCAGTGGAATAAATAAATCTTGTTTTATAACCTTCATGCTGTTCATGTGCTTAAATCCATGTTATATCTAATACAAAACTGATAATGTCATTAAGGTTCCAACAATGTGTGGACATATTCTGGGAGATGTCATCACATGAGGCCATTGAAGAATTTAAATAGGTATTGAAAAGGGGTAATGAGAGAGAGTGCCAATCTTTGACTTAGATCCAAAAATGCTGTAAAGTCAGTGAAATGGCTTTGATGTCCATCTAGTGCTAACACTGGGAGGCTGAGCAATGTGAGAATTGGATGGCTCTGTGGTACTGAACAGTTAGCAGCTTAGGCCTAGATGTGAATGAGAGCATTGTTCCCACTGAGCTGTATACAGTCTTTGAAAAGAATCATGTTCTCTGAGAAATAACTTGGTTGCATGAAAAAAAGTAAAGGGCCGAGTTTGCCATTGTTATATCTACTTTCATTTCTATTGACTTGGTTTGATACAACTGAGTGGCTTGCTAGGTGATTTAACAAGGTGAATCTACTACAATGGCATTGCCAGATCAGGTAAGAATGGCAGATTCCTAAAGGGCATGAGTGAACGAGGTACAAAGAACAAAGAAAAGTACAGCACAGGAATAGGCCCTTCAGCCCTCCAAGCCTATGCCGATTATGATGCATGTCTAAACTGAAACTGTATGCACATACAGAGTCCATATTCTTCCATTCCCTTACTATTCATGCATTCATCTAGTTGCCCCCTAAATGCAGCTATTGTACCTGCTCCCACTATCTCCCTGAGTAGTGCGTCCCAGACATTCACCACCTTCTGTGTAAAAAAATTGCCTTTCACATCTCCTCTAAACTTTTCCCCATGCATCTTAAAACTATGTCCCTTAGTACCTGACTTTTCTACTCTGGGGAACAGTATCTGACTATCCACTCTGTCCACGCAATTCATAATTTTGTAAACCTCTATCAGGTCACCCGTCAACCTCCATCGTTCCAGTGAGAACAAACCGAGTTTATCCAAACTCCCTTCATAGCTTATACACTCCAGATCAGGCAATGTCCTGGTAAACCTCTTCTGTATCCTCTCCAACACATCCACACCCTTCTGGTAGTATGGTAACCAGAATTGTACACAATATTCTAAATGAGGGCTAACAAAGGTTTTGTACAACTGCAACATGACCTGTGAATTTTTATACTCAACACTCAGACCATGGAAGGTAAGCATGCTGTGTACCTTCTTGACTACCTTATCCACCAGGGTTGCCATTTTCAATGATTGGTGGATATGTACACCCAGATCTCTCTGCCTGTCAATACTCCTAAGGATTCTACCATTTGCTGTATAATTCCTATATGCATTGAGCCTTCCAAAATGTATTAGCACACACTTGCCTGGATTAAACTCCATCTGCCACATATTTGTCCAAGTCTCCAACCAGTCTATATCTTGTTATATCTTCTGACAAACTCTTCACTATTTGCAACTCCACCAATTTCTGTGTCATCTGTGAACTTCCTAATCAGACTAACTACATTTTCCTCCAAATCATTTATATGTACTTCGAACAACGAAGTCCCAGAACTGATTCCAGTCCTGTTAGTCTCAGCCTTCCATTCGAAAAGCACTCCTCTACTGCTACCCTCTGTCTTCTATGGCCAGACTAGTTCTGTATCCATCTTGCCAGCTGTCCTCTGATCTCATGTGACTTCACCTCTCGTACCAGTCTACCATGAGGTACCTTTTCAAAGGTTTTACTAAAGTCCATACATACAAATCCACTGCCATTTCTTCATCTATCATGTTTCTCATCTTTGATGGGTTTTTATGACAATTGGCAATGGTTTCATGACCAACATTAGACTTGTAATTCTGGATTTTTATCAAATTTAAGTTTCACAACCTGCTATGCTGGGATTCAAATCTGGACTCCAAAGCATTATCTTGGGTCTTTGAATTACTATTCTAGTGACAATATTATTAAGACAATACAACCTCACCATTAGATTGTCATAGTTAAATAACTAAAGCTGTCCTCTACATGCATTTTCATTTTAGCACAGTTAGTAAATTAGGTATATTTCCCAAATGCACTGCCAGCATTTTTATTTGGTGTACTTACTAAAAATGGGATGGCAT
This sequence comes from Sphyrna mokarran, assembly GCA_024679065.1. Lineage (NCBI taxonomy): Eukaryota > Metazoa > Chordata > Chondrichthyes > Carcharhiniformes > Carcharhinidae > Sphyrna > Sphyrna mokarran. The sequence continues at coordinate 37,744,747 of JAGIQG010000012.1, read as the reverse complement.
GAGGACAGTGGTTAATACTGCTACCTCACTTTGCCAGGGACCCGGGTTCAATCTGGCTTTGGGTGACTCTCTGTATGGAGTTTACATTTTTCCCCCATGTCTGTGTGGTACTCTTCTGGACACTCCAGTTTCCTCCTACACTCCAAAGATGTTAGATGGATTGGCCATGCTAAATTATCTTTTAGTGTCCCAAGATTATATGTATATATATATATATATATACAGAGAGAGAAAGAGAGAGAGCTAAAGGGGATTAGTGGGATAAAATACATGGGTTATGGGGATAGGGCACGTGTATGAGTCAGTGCAGACTTCTGCCCTATGATTCTATGATTCTGTTTCTATGCTCCATTTTTTATTAAGCAAATGATCATTCTGCCGCTTCCCTTGCCAACCTTCCCATTTCAATGGCTCCCTTCCCAAAGAAAACAGAAACAACTTATTACTTAATTGAAAAAGAATAAAACAATATACTGTTTGTCTGATGAGAAAATATCATATGTTACTCATATTTTTCATCTAGGAACATCTACAAAAGGAAGTAGAGTACTTACAGAGTAATCTCAGATATAGCCAGAAACTGGCAGCAGATGAAAAGGAATTTCACCAGAGTTACACTTACCAGCTTCAACAAGAACAGCATCTGTATGCAGCAGTTCTACAGGAAAGAGTCTGTTTTATGTTACTAATTTTTTCAAATGTATTTATTGCAATGTAAAAAGCTTCCTTTAAGGATAGAGCGCTTTTTCCAATTGTGAGGCAATTGCAACCTTTGAATAATTTCTTTGTCATGGGTTTTAACATTCCTTTCTAATCTTGATTATTTATTAATTCTTACTACCTCTTCCTTTTTTTCCATCTTCTTATCCTCAATATCCAACCTCCCCTCCATCTCCCAGTCCCAGATTCATTTCCTTCCTTATCAATGGTTCCTGTTCCTTCAGAAAGATTTCTCACCTCTTCATTAAAACCACCACAATTGCCTCCGCAGAATACATACCCTCAAGCCATTTGTCTTCTCTAACTGCTGCTCATTCTCCCAACTTCCTCTTCCCTTTCGGGTTTTCAAATGAATTACGGCCTTCCAGATCCATACTCAGCTTCTCCTGCCTTATGTTAAAATGGACTCTGTAGTCTTTGCCCCTAATCACAAATGCTCCTTTGCCACTAATTCAATATTCCTCCCCGGCCACTCTCCCAAGCTTATCAAAACTATTTGCAATTCTGGTTTTCTATTTGAATTGAACTGAGCTGAACTTCAAGCCCACGTCCTTTATATCGCCAAAAATTCATACTTCAGTCTCTGCAATATTGTTATTTTCATCCCATCTCAGCCATACCATCGCTGAAATCTTTCATACTTGCCGTTATTTCCTCCAGACTACTATATTTTACTTGCCTGCCTCCTATATTGGTTAAAATCCTAAATGGTCTATTACCTTGCTTTTATGACCTATACTGTGTGCCTATTCATCTGATGCATTAAATTCAAATTTTTTTCCTTGTCTGTAAATTCATCCACAACTTCTCTTCCAATCTTTCTCTGCCATTTTCTCCAACATTGTATCACATTAAAAATGCTCTGTTCCTTTTGACTCATGACTTTTGCTCATTCCTTTCCTCTATTTGTCTCTCCATTGTTTGCAGAGCCTTTGGATGTTTTGATTTACTAATCTTGGAAAGTCCCTTGCCAAACCTGTCTACCTTTAAAAACCCATCTTTTCAACCAAGCCTTTAGTCACCTTTTCGTTTCTTCCTTGTGTCTTTGGTACTTGTTTATTCTATATTTTTTTGTGATGAAAGGCATTATATAATTATGTTTTCTGCCATGCCAATTAATGGGAAAATGAGTCTGCCTTTGCCTCAGATAAACATGATGCATGAAGCAACCTGTGAGGTCTTGTGTATGCAATGAGCAATAATATTCGTCCATCTGTAAATTCTATAATTGATCTTGTGTTCCCATTTCCCATTGTAAACTGATTGAATCATGAAGTAATTCAACAAAGCTTTTTGTGAACATGTGCACAAATTATGATTTGAACACCAAGGATGGGATTTTCTGGCCGTACTCACCCCAAGGCCAGAAATTCTTGCTTGAGGTCAATGAACCTTTGCACGGTCTGCGGATCTTCTGTCCCACCCACTACCATTCTGCTATCAGAAAGTTCTGCTCTGAAATCTGGATTTCAGCATCATAAACAGGTGATTAACATGTACTTGCACTATTGTGCACTCTTAGAGCAGAATTTTCCCACTTCCATGGGACCGATTTGGAGGGATGGGAGGATGTCAGGAAAATTACACTAAAAAGCATTGAACAAACTCCACAACGTCTTCCCATTTCCTCATGCTTTTCTTGGAAGCAGGTGCACAATGATGATATCAACACTACAGTGATAGGAATGAAATCAAGCTAATTAAGATGCAATAAGCAGCAATGATTGTAGCAGCACAGCAATTTTGCCAGCACTTTGTGACCTCCACACATTGTCTCCACAACCCAGCAAGTGTGAGGGGGAAGCTGCATAGTACGAGAGGTTGTTTTAGAGCTGACGCAGATCTAAATGCTTCTGGCAGAAAGTAGCAAGGCTGCTGTATTTCAATGTTTCAGTCTTGTCATTGAATGTGACATTCCTGGAGAAGATATCTCTGATCGCGATGAGCCCAATAAGGTTTCAGCTACTCCCCTGATTCTGAGGTGCCTCTCTTCTGCAGTTTTCAAAGAACAAAGAACAAAACAGCACGGGAAACGGGCCCTTTGGCCCAACGAGCCCACGCCGCCACCCCGATGTTCCTACCTCTATCCCCGATCCCTGTCCATGTTTATAGATCTATGGATTAAAAACCAAATTTGAGATAATTTAGGGAGAATTTGTTTTGCCAATTAGCCTAAGAGCACATATTTGGGATGTGGGAGGAAACCAGAGCTCCCGGAGAAAACCCACGCAAGCACGGGGAGAATGCGCAAACTCCCAAAGACACAGGCCCAAATCCATGTATCTGCACAGCACAGCGATAGTCACTGAGCTGTCGTGTTGCCCATCAGATGGTCCAGGTCAAGCATACACTAACGATGTGAAGCAGTAGGATACTTTCAAAAAATCCAAGAGTAGTCCTCTCACGACCCATTGCGTATATGCCCCTCGTTAGACAACAAGGTGGACCAAAGCACCTGTAGGATAAAAACAAGTACATCAATATCATCATCTATTTACACACTTCCCAGGGACTCCCAAGGCTCATGATCCCTATTTTAAATCAGTTTTCTATACCCCTCCATTCCCATTCTGTTCATGTGCCCATCTAAGTATTTCTTAAATAACTCCAGAGTACCTGCCTCCACCACTTTACTTGGCAGCGCATTCCATACCCCCACCACCCTCTGTGTGAAAAAACTCTCCCTAGCATCCAAATTATACCTTACCCCCCTCACCCTAAGCCCATGACTCCTCGTGCTATTTGAGTCCATCCTAGGAAAAAGCTTAGCCCTATTTACTCTATTTATCCCCTTCAAAATCTTGTACACCTCTATCAGATCTTCTCTAAGTCTACATCTTTCTAAGGAAAACAGTCCCAATTTGCCTAATCTCTCCTCGTAACTGAGACCTTCCATACCAAAATTTTCCTTCAAGTTTGTACTATTATTATTGAAAATCCTAAAGTATTCAGTACTGCTCCTAGGCAAACTGTAGAAAATGGAAAACATTGCTTATTTTAAACCAAATAGTTAAAGATATTGTCTATTAGCTCCTTGCTACAGATAGCCTCCAAGGTGATGGAATTATGTTACCAAAAAAGGTCCTAATGGACATTTTTTTTTAAATGAACAGTTTACAAGTAACTTTTCCTTATTATAGGATGACCTGCTGGTTGAAGTTGAAGAGTTAAAAGTTCAGCTGGATAAAAACTCCAATGATGAAAGAATTCTAGTTCAGAGAGTAAATGCTGAGAAATACAGAGTCATTCTGGAAAAGGAAGAGCTAATTTCTCAATTAGAAAAAATGAAAGAGCGAGAAAAGTGTAAAATTATTGAGTTAGAAAATGAAAAGGTGAGGATGAGAAAACTTTCAATAAAGCACTTCCATGGCCCGTGCAGTTTATGTGCTGCTGGTTGTACACCTACTGTTATAGAAATCCAATTTTTTTTCATTAATGCTTATGAGATTTTGTTGTAACTTTTATTTTCCGTTAGGGCTGCATTCAACTAGAACTGGAAGATACAAAAATTGAGCTGGAAAAATTAAGGAAAACTCAAAATGAGAATTTGATAGAGCTGAGGAGAGAAAAGGTAATGCACTAAGCAGACTGGAATCAATGTTATATATTCACACAATACTGTATCTTTCCCCTGTATTGTTCAGATGCATTTCCTAAGCAATACCTAGTGAATGTATGAATCATTTACTTGTGTTTGCTGGTAATGTTAATCACTGAGACGTCACAAATTGTGAAATTACAACATACAAAATTTGGTACCATATTCGTGGTGTAATATTTGAACCATAATATTTGACTGGGATGCTGAACGTGGGGAGGAAAGCCAATGCAAAGACAGATAGCTTAAATCAAGGCAATCAAGTTAAATTTCTCAGTCCAATATTACTAGAAAAGAAAAACACATAGACGTGAAATTTAAAAGAATCAAAATTCTGTGCTCCGTTACCAACAATGAAGTAGACCAGAACACCTGGCCATATGTTGAAAAGGAAGGTGATCCCATCCGGCTGACAGTGCTAATTTTAATAATTAGGTTGGGCAACCTGCTTCTGAAGAGGCATTGAAGTGCAAGAGATGTCTTTTCCAAAGAAAGTCAAATGTCATTTTGTTTCTCTGCTTTGAAGAAGTAGAGGCCCCAACAAACTGAAGGGTAATGCAACGTGTTTCTGAAGGGGAACTATAGCCAGTATTATGAAATAATTGTGACTCTCTGGGATGGAATACAATTGCTCTGTGAATTGTTGGGAGCTTTGGGAAATTCCAATGTGGAATCTAAGTCTGCTCTCAGCAAATGTGGCTTCTGCTGGCCTAAGAATGAAATTATCCTTTTTTTTTAAGCAACACAGCACGGGAAACAGGCCCTTCGGCCCAACGAGCCCGCGCCACCGTAATACCAAATACATTATCCTATTTTAATATTCCTATATAATAATATATATATTAATCCTAATTTGGAAAATTTTCACCATAGGGACAATTTGTTACCCAATCAGCCTAAGAGCGAATTTTTGGGTTGTGGGAGGAAACCGGAGTGCCCGGAGAAAACCCACGCAACCACGGGGAGAACGCGCAAACTCCCGCAGACACCGGCCCAATTCCAAGTGTCTGCACAGCCACATCGATAGTCTCTGAGCTGTCATGGTGCCCTTCAGATGGTCCACATAAAGCACTCATATACGACATGAGGTACCAGGCAACCCATGAATCAACATCCAAGAGCTGTACCCGCACCACCTGCCGAATGCGTGCTCAAATTATGGACCGAATTACCTGTGGAAAAAAGCCGTAGTTAAACAGTCCTAATATATCCCTCTATCTGCATACCGCTCATGTGGCTGTCCAAGAGACCCTTAAACAGCCCCAGCGTGCCTGCTCCCACCACTGGTCGAATTATGATCGAATATTTGAGGTAGTTTGGAAACTGATTGCAGGAGCAGTGAAAGGCAGCAGAAGGGTTATTCAACAGCCACCTAATTGGAGCGCATTTACTGAAAATCTTCTAAAGTTTGTTTCAGTTGCAGCTCTCTCCACCCCACCCCACTTTCACCATCCCAATCCTCATAAGGAATTAAAACATTTTGGGCTGATTTTCTTCCCTGGCAAGAAACTGGTTGAAATTGTTCCCAGGCACTGAACCCATTCTTGGGAGCTAAACATTCATTAGAATTTTTGAGGGGGCATCCCGTTAATTGGCCTGGTAACATGTTTACTGTCCAATTAAAAATGGCAAACTGGCTTTCGAGGCTGGAGAACAATCAGAAACGTTTAAGCATGGAAGAAACTGCACTCTGCAATGGAAGATAAGTATAAGAGGAGGCCCTTTATCCTCCTTTTCCTTAAGGTAACCATACTTTTCTCTCCAACTTTTTAAAATCTTTAATGAAAACATAGATTCAGTATATAGCCCACCACATAGGGATGGGGTCTAGAATAAGCCCCTTCACAGGCAGCCTGTGTCTGCTCCCACACCTAGGCAATCAGGGTAGGCCTCCAGATTAGCCAGGAGTACTTGCCTGCTATTATGTGTCTCTTCACTCAGTCTTCTTTAATTGGCTTCCGGTCAGCCCAGCAGTTCTGATCAGTTACATGCCAAATGTAAAAGGTACATAGCCCTGCCCTGTCTGATCTTGCCTCTGCAGAAAAAGTAGCCTGAAAAAGGATGGAGTTGGGAAACCAGGTGACCTGCTCGCAAGGCTATTTGTAACCTCCACCAACTTCCAATCTAAGCCCATTGAGGGAAAAAAAACTAGCTGTTTGTGGTTGCAGCACTTATGTGATGTTACTGCAAGTGATAAAAATGAACATTCATTATGTGGCACCTCATTTATTAAATTAATTACTTTAAAAAACTCTTGTCAATCTTGTTATATAGATAAACACAGCAACCAAATAATAAGAATGATCCATGGCATTGTTTTTGGTAGAGTGGAATGTTGGTCAGAACATCAGGTGAACTCTCGAACCTTCAGTTTAATGTCTCATTCAAAAGATGGCAAATTTGCTATTGCAATGTGATCTCACAACTGCATTAAATTGTCAATCTAGATTACGGATGCAACTTTACTACCTCTCTGCGCCTGGTGAAAACGTGATGAACTGGGAAATTAGTGTGCAACGCTAAAAATCTGATTGGCACACATTACCAAATAGTTTACTATGTTTCCAATCACACTTCAATGGTGTGAATTGCTTTATATTCAGAAGGGGTGCAAAACTTATTAGCACGAGATTAACTGGATTTCAATATTATTCGTCAATTTGGCACGCATGCTTCTCCCTTCCTGTATGCTTCTCACCTCTTTGGTATCACACTGGCGCCAATTAGTACTACTCTTTAAAAGTGTAGCTTAGGCAGTAACAAAGGAGAGTAAGGAGGTGAGTACAGCTAAGATTAACCCCCAGGGTGCAGAAGAGTGGATGTCACCAACTGCCATGGTGCAGGATGGGGTTAGGGTCTTGCATGAATGCAAGAGTTGGGGGGCACATGCCAATCTAGGGATCTTTAGGTTGGGGCTCATGTTCTGCGCATTCCTCCTGGCCGCTAATAACCCCTGAAGATCAAGGTCACATGAGGTCGAATCCCAACCCCACTAATGTTGTACTGGTTACCCTGCCATCTGTCTGCTGGACAGGCTCAGTGGCTGATTGCTGACATTCCATCTTAGGCCCCACTAACAGTTACAAACACCAGGCAGCTGTTGCCCCCATCAAAGAAGCTCTGCAGGTGCTACTACAAGCTCCTTACACTGGACAGACTTTGCAGTGCGCCCTACAATGGCCACCAATTGCATGAAAGGCATGAGATGGTTCCCCATTGTCTGTCTGAACTGCAAGCCATTCTTGGAAATCTGTACACCAAATGTCCAGCAATGCACATGTAGGTCCACAATTCAAGGGTTCCCAATGGGGACTTCCTCATAGCCACCCTTACGCTCTCTATGCCCACCAGGGCAGCCCATTGAAATGCTGCATGACAGCAGGGATGGTGAATAGTTGCCAGCATCCAGACAAATGGAGACACAGGTTACTGGAATGGAAGGAGGGGCCTAGGATGTACAACTTTAATGACTATCCCTCTTTCATGCTCTCCTTCACTTCCTCCCACCTCCACCCCCATTCCCCAAAGTAATAATGGACTTTGCATGGGAGCCAGTAAAGCTGGTAGTTCTATTTGTGGCTGTTTTGGTGGATAAAGGAGATAGTCACCTGATGCAAGGACAACCTGGAGGCTGCAGCGGGAGACAACGGCCACTGGTCCGGGCCAGAATGCAGTTGCCCATCTGCTTAAGAGGAGGGCCAGGGTACGGCAGAGACAGAAACCTAGGTTCTACAGGATCAGTATATCTTTTAATGAGCTGCCAAATGTCTCAGTAAGGAGATAATACAGCACCTGTGTCAGGTCCTTATAGACCTGGCACTTAGAAGAGCAGTAGGACATCCACTCCTCTTGGCAGTGAAGGTTATGGCAGCCCTCAACTTCTATGCCAATGAGTCCTTCCAGGCCTCCAGCAAAGACCTTTGCAGCATCTTGCAGGCCTCTGCATGCAAGTGGATCTGTGAGGTGATGGATGTCCTGTATGCCTGGGCAGCTGAATATGTCATTTTTGACATGGGCCTGGCCCAAAAAGAAGTCCAGGCTGCAGGCTTTGCAGCCATCGCCAGAATATCCCATGTGCAGGGGGCTATCAAAGGCACACACATCAGCCTGTGGGCACTATGGAATCAAGGCATACTCTCCATTAATTGGAAGACATACCCCCACTCGCTTAACATGAAAATAGTTTGGAATCATGTGCTGAATAAAAAGCAGGTGTGCATATGGCACCTGGAATCATGCAAAATAGCTATATCTTTAGTAGCCTGGGCATCTTCCTGGTCTTCAAGGACTATTCCAGGCTGCGGGGATGGCTTCTGGGAAACAAGAGCTACCCCTTGCAGTCATGTTTGATGACACCAGTTCAGAGGCATGAGACCAAGACACAGACTCACTATAATGAGGCGGTCGAGCAGTACATTGGATGCCTAGACCTCACTGGTGGTGTTCTATGATAAAGTCTTCAGGGTCTCCTTCATTGTGGTTGCTCTGCTATACGCTCCACAACCTGGCACTGCAGCAGGAAGATATTATCACAATGTTTTCCCACCCAAGAGGCTTGAGGTCCATCCTAGGCTGTCTGTCACTGTGGGTTTACATGGCTCCCACTTCTGGGACTGCTCGGGGCCAGTGACTTCATGACTCTAACAGCATTTTTGGATGAGCACTTGGGATACCATGACACTCCAGGATCTGACACAGATGTTTGGCACTGGGATTCACACAAATCCAGCAGTGAGTATTGTTGATGGAGACTTGGTGAACTGAAAGAGCTTCACTTGTTGTAAATGATGCTCTGAGCCTCCGTGGTATGGTTGGGATACAGCACTCCTTGTGGGAGGCAGATCACAGACAGATGAGTCACAATGAAAAGGTGTAATAGCATTTAATAGTGCTTATTTATAGTCAATTCCCTCTCCCTAACGAGTGTGCTTGTTTTCACCTCTGCCCTCTTGATGATCCTACAACATCTTAATCTTGCGTGTCATACTGCTACATCTAGGTGCTCTCCCTGGATGGAAATCAGAGGTGGAAACGGTTAGCTGTTCCATGCCCTGTAGCCTGTGATGCCCTTGGTGTTTGCCCCCTGTGGGGCTGGGACCAAGAGGACCCCAGCCGACTTTGAGGTGTTATGGATGGAGCTGTGCCACCCTGTTCATCCCACTGCCCTTGAGATACACCAATGTTAGGAAGGGGGGAAAATCAAAAGGTCTGGAGACAGCTAGAGTCTCTTGGCTGGGGACTCTGAGACTTGGCAATACCTTGGACCCTGCTACACGTGGCAACCACTTCCTGCCTCAGGCTTTCCACTGCAACTATCATCCTTGCAGTGTTGGCCTGGATCTGGGGCATCATCACAGTGGTGCATAATGAGTCATCATCAGTCTCCGACGTGCCACAGAAACTTGCTAACTGCGTACCCAGGACCACCATTCTGGTGTTACAATGTTGCAGGAGACTACAGGACTTGGAGGGGGGAAGTGCATGTTGTGAAGAGGGATGGAACAAATGTGTGGCAACACAGGCTTCTTGCGGCCAAACCATATGCTACACCAGGCCCTCACATGCCCGACCCTGCTGGCTCTGGTGCACATCAAATTTGATATATTGGCCAGTCCAGCAATAGGTGATGTTGTTCTTAGTTGTCTTCCTCCTCCTTTTCCTCCTTCTGCTGAGTGTCCTCTTCTCCACCGACACCAAACTGTTGGCCTCCATGTCCTCCTCCAAAACATCCTCTTGCTGCTGCGCCAGGATGCAACATACCACTATAATGCATTATGATATCAGGAGGCTATATTGTAGGGCCCTTCCAGAGCGGTCCAGGTACCTAACCACATTATGCACCGTTCCACTATTGAATGGGAGCCTCTTTATATTGGGTTCCACTTGACTCAGATCTCTGCACAGGCATCATCAACCAAGTACCCCATGTCCCTCACAAGCCATTCCTGCAGCCTGGGCTCCTGCTGAAAGACCTCTGGGATATCTGAGCTCCTCAAGATGAAGCTGTCATGTATGCTGCCAGGGTGTCTGATGCAGACATGCATAATGTTGAGCAAATGATCACATACCAACTGCACATTTATTGTAGGGAAGACCTTTCTATTCATGATTTCTGCTGGATTCTTGACTGGGACTTTAGGGTGACATAAGGGCAGTCTAAAGCCCTCTGCACATTTGGCATCCCTGTGACGGCTGACTTGATGGGAATATAAGGCATCCACGACATCCCTCGCACATTTGTGGACAGTTGCTTGTGAGATGCCACAAAAATCTCCATTGGCTGTCCGGAAGGACCCAGTGGCAAAAAAATTTTAAGGTGGCCATCAGTTTCACAGCCACTGGGAGTGGGTGCCCCCATGCCAGGTGTTGCAACAAATGGCACAGGTGTTGCACTGTCTCCTTTTGGAACCGAGAATGTTGGTGACACGGGATGTCTGACAGTTGTTCAAAGAACACTTGCGTGAGGAATTGTCAGGGTCTCCATTCCCTCCTTCATCTGCTCCTCCCTCTGCGAATGGAAGCCATATCCTTCTGATAGCTGACTCCCTCTCCTCCTGTGACTGGTAAGGCCTGGGCCTCCTATGCCCGCAATTCTTCCTCCTTCTCAGCTCCAACAGCAATCAGAAGAACTGCAAGATCAATGCATGGCAAAAGCCATCTTGTCAATCTGGACGGGGGATGGAAATTGGGAGAAGGGAGAGACATATGGAGAGGTTAAAAAATGTTGCTCACCTCCCAGCACAGCAACACACACACTCCCACCCATTCCACCCCCCCCCCCCCCCCACACAGCGCTCCAGAACACACACTCCCCACGCACCCACAACCCCCAGCAACACACACAATCCATAATCCCCCAGAGGTTCTGCAGTAGCAATGCAGTCTCCCCATTCCCTCCCCACCCATTCACTGATAGAGATTCACCCAGAACTCGTGCACTTGTGACCATAGACAGTGCTGTTTTAAAACGCTGAGGCTGCTTCACTATTAGTTTTCAGCAAACCCACACTTACAACATTGTTTCCTGCTGCGTGCACTAAGATTATGCGTTATCCTTATGATCCGAGGTCAGCACTCCGACCGAGTCCATGCTGAAAGTCCAAGGTTGGACACTGTGAGCAATAAGAACCCCCACCCTCCACACACATTTGCAATCCCGCTCCCAACCTGAAACGCAACATGGCCACAACGAAATAGCCTCTCTGAGCTCCGTGGAGCAGTTTGAACACAGAGACTTGTCTCCTCGCTTACCCACATTAATGCAGCGCTCGGCTCCGACTTACGTAGAGCAAATCAGTTTCGGCAAGCGAGGTGATAAAGGCAGGCGCGCTGGGATGATTGGGGGTGAGGTTCTGTTAATTGCATTATGATGATGCAAAAACGTGTAAATTGATGTTTTGCTCAGTTTCGGTGGGCTTCCAGTGGTGCCCATTTTCTTACCATGATAAAGTGGGAACTGGCACCAAAAAGGGCAGCATTCCACCAGATGTTTCATGTCTAATTTCACCACAATTTCACACCGAAAAACAGACACGACAACATCGTAAAATCTTATAACTTGGATACAAGTGTTCGTCAGCTAAGCCAATGTGAAAGGAAGCTTGCATCAAAAATCAAATTGTTATTCTGCCCTAAAATGAGATCCTGTATTCCTCACAATTGCACTGAAATAGATGAGAAAAGGGAGAAGTTGATTCCATTTTATACCTATTTCCAGGCAGAAATCAGTCGCATTAAAGACCAATTTCATGGCATATTGTTCTGCACCTTTATTGCTGCAAAATTGATAAAGGTGACTTTCCAAACATCTAGGTTGTTTGTCTTAACTAGGTGATATGATCCTTGCATATTCAACAATTAATTCCTGTTTAAGGACCCCTTTGCAAAGTTGGTCAGCATTGAATTTACAACTACAGAATTTATTTCTCATGAATACTGCAGTTTAACTTGCACCCAACAAAGTTACCATGTGGCTCCTCAGAGAGTTGAAGGATGCTGCAGGACAGTGATTATAGAACATAGAACAGTACAACAGAAACAGATCCTTCAGCCCACCATGTAGTGCTGAAAATGACCCTTTCATTCTCTCAATGTTCTGTGCTCTATCTGAAGTTTGCTGTTAGTGTAGCAACTGGTCCAGAGATGTCTCAACTGCTATTTGCAGCTCATCAAAATATACTGATGAAGCCTGAGATCAACTTCAGATTAGCCTCAGGCCTCCATCTTCTGGTGTATGCTCCAACTGCACCATCATTTCTGCACATAAATATAGGCCCAAACAAATGTTTAGCTCATGTGGTCTTGCACTTGGTGAGTGTTCTTGTTTCCCTTTTCAGTTGGCAATATTTTCTTATTTCCTTTTATAGTTTGAATAAATTAATCAGTAGCATTTACCAGCAAAATATAATTCAATGTTACACAAACATATTCGGTTTAAAATATCCAATATTAAGATTGCAAATATTGTGAAAAGGCAACACCAAGAGTGGATTCAATTTAACTCACACTGTTTAGTGTAATTGATCCACAAAAGGATTTGAATAATCAGTATAAAATTAATTTGCTAACAGGAGAGAAATATGTTGAAAAATTCTACCAATTTTAAAAATTATTATGGGTGTCATAGCTTCCGTTTTAAATTCTGTCTCTAATGTGGTGTCTTTTACAGGATGTACTTCTGATTGAAATTGAGGAATTGAGAAAATTCTTGGATAAGGTATGTGCAAACATTTTTAAGAATGAATGTTATTCTGATACAGGTTTTTAGAACCTAATTTAAGGTTCTACTAGTAAAGAAGTTGGAGAGAATTGTATTGGGGTGTCGGAGTGAGATGGAATTTTCAACTTTTCTGCAGAGTGGCTTAGCCAGTGGGAAAAACTGGGTAGAAGCTGCTGGTTCCAAGAACAGATTCCTCTGCTGTAGTCAAAGAAGGTTAGTAGGTGGATCTTACGATAGTACTGCTTCAGCCTGTCCCATCAGCAACTGAAAATGATGAGTGCCCCAACTTAAAAAAAACCCTCCATCATATGCTCTCAAGCTGGTGTGAATGGAAAATTTAATGGGACTGGGGAAATGTCAGGCATAAAGGCCTGCTAATAATATTTATATATATATTCAAATTGGGATCCCAACATTCAACATCAGAGTATCCATTTTGTCATCAGTATGTTACCTTCAAGGACATAGATACACATTAACATTAACATAGTTATTTATAAAAAAAATTTCTTGAGTTGTAAGAATCACTTTCAAAGCCATCATTTGAAACTCATTCCTAAATGCCATTGCTGAGTTGCCTTCTTGACCTTCTGCCGTCATATTGTATAGGTATTCCCACAGTGCTGTTAGTGTGAGAGTCCCAGGATTTTGACTCAGTGAGAATGAAGAAGTGTGATATAGTTCCAAACCAGGATAGTATGTGACTTACAGGGGAATTTGTAATTAGCAGTATAGTCATTTATCTGGTGCTTATTTTTCTACGTAGTAGATGTTGAGGGTTTGAAAGGCGCTGTGGTAGGAGTATTGGTTTTGAATGTCACAGATAGATGGTACATTTTATTTTTTTTGGAAATGGTCATTGCCTAGAACATTGGCCCTAGCATTGCTGAGCAGATTATTTCAGAGTAAGTTCTATTTGATAGTTGTGTCAAAGAACCCTTCCTTCACTTTGCTAATGATTAAGAGTAGCCTGAAAGAGTTACTTACTGGATTGGATTTGTCCTAGTTTCATTGGACTGGACATACTTGGGCAATATTCTATATTGTCGGGTGAATGCCAGTGTTGTAGTCATATTGGGATAGCTTGCTTAGCGACGGATGTGCTGCAGAACTAGCTACAAGACTTCAGAACTACAGTCAGGGTTCATTGCTTTTGCTGTATCCAGTGCCATCAGCCATTTCTTGACATCAGATGGAATGAATCAATTTAGCAGAAGACAGGCATCTGGATCTGAGAATGAGACCAAGGCTGGGAAGGATCATTGACAGGGCAAGGTTGAAATGTTTCAGCCTCGTTTTTTCCATTGCTATGCTGGGCTGTATCATCATGAAGGATGTTGTTGGAGCTTCCTTCTCCCATTAGTTGTTTAATTGTATGCTTCTCGTTGAACCAGGATTGGTCCCTGGTTTGATGGCAATGGTAGATTAAGGGATTAAGGGATATGGTTGGACCATGAAGTTACAGATTGTGTTCCTCTGCCCTCGTTTTGAACTGGACCCATTTTGAGTCCATCCCATTTTGCATGGTGATAATGTCACACAACAGGATGAAGGGTATCTTCAAGTGTAAAGAACACTTGAAGGGATTTTGTTTCCATAAAGAATATATGATCATCATTCTTATCAATATTATCATGGATGACTGCATCTGTGAGGGACAGGTAGATTTATGAGGACAAGGCCAAGTAAATTTTTCTTTCTTGTTACTTCTCTCACCAACGGCATATGCCCAGTTGGGAGATATGTCCTTCAGTACTTGGCCAACATGGTCAGTAAGGGTGTTACCAAGGCACTCTTTGTATTAAACATTAATGTCCGCCACCTAGAGTACATTCTTTCTTCTGTGTTTTTCCAAGTGGAATTTAGTGTGCAGGACCATTGATTCATCAGTTGAGGGAGGTTGGTAGTTGGTAATCTACAGGAAGTTTTCTTCCCCATGTGTGACTTCATGGGATCTGGAGGATTGAGGATTCCCAAGGCCATTCCCTTCCAGCTACATTCAATTGTACTGCCATTTCAACTGGGTCTCTTGCTGATGGGATAGACATACTGAGCGATGGAGATAGAGGAGTCTGGGAAACCATAAACTCCCACCCGAGTTCAATGGACTTCCTGTGTTCCAGACCTCGCCTGCTTCAATTCCAGTCCATATTTCCTCACCTGAAGGGCATTAGTGAACCAGACATTGTTTTGTAACAATTAATTGTTTTGTGATCATTATTAATGAGATTAACATGTCATTCCAACAATTTCTTAATTCCAATGGTATTTGAACTCTTGTCTTTGGAGCATTAGGCTAGATCTCTGGATTATTAGACCAGCCACATTATCACTATGCTATTGCAGCAGTTCAAGGCGGGGGGGTCTCACCTACTCAAGAGCAATTAGGGAATGGAAATACACACTGGCTTTGCCAGAAACACTCTCATCAAAAGAACAATTTTTTAAAACATTCTTTCAAACGTGTGATGTGCAGATTGCTCAAAATACTCTAGGTATCATCCAATGAAGGTCAGGTATAGTCGAAGCATAACAATTATTGTCTTGTATTCTCATTCCCTAGATATAAGAGCCAGCATTCCATTCACCTTTTTGATTATTTTTTGCATCTGCAATAAATCTTTTGATTTGTGGGTTACAGATGCCTAATGTAGGCAATGAACTATTCATCGTATTTTAAGATGGTTTATTAAGAAACAGCAGTTTAGGAATGATACATTCATTAATTAGACAGAAATGATTTGTAAAAATTGAGAGCGATTTACTGATCTTAGAAGATGAACAGGCATTTGGCACAGAGGCAGCTGATCTCAGTACCTTGTGATAGAGTATTCTACTCTATAGTCAAAGTGTTAGGGAACCCTTCTATCAGCCTGCCTCCATTTCCCCTGATCCACCTTCCATCTGAAGAAGATGGCTGCCTGTCATCTATGAGGACCATCCCTGGATGAGCACCCACTAATATAACCTTTTATTGAGGGCTGGTCACTTACCCAGTATCAATCACCTAATAACAGAAACATAGAAAGTAGAAGCACAAACAGGCCATTCGGCCCTTTGGGCCTGCTCCACCATTAATTTTGATCATAGCTGACCATCAAATTCAATATCCTGATTCCCCCCCTTCCCATTATATCCCTTGATCTCTTTAGCTCTGAGAGCTATATCTAATTTCTTCTTGAAATCAGACAACATTTTGACTTCAACTACTTCCTGTGATAGTGAATTCCATACACAGAACATAGAACATTACAGAACATAGAACATTTCAGCACAGTACAGGCCCTTTGGCACTTGATGTTGCGCCGACCAGTGGGACGAATCTAATGACCCTCAAACCTAAACTAATCCATTGTTATCCATATGCCTATTTGAATACCCTTAAAGTTGGCATTTATCACCTTCATATATTTATCAGCCTCTGGGTGAAGAAATTTCTCTTCACTTCAGTTCTGAAAGGTTTATCCATTATTCTCAAATGTTCTATTGGGAACATCTTTCTGAATCTATCCTGTCTATTATAATTTTATATATTTTTTAAGATCCCCTTTCACTCTTCTAAACTCCAGTCAATATGACCCTAACCAACTTAATCTCCTCATTTGAAAACCTGTCATCTCAGTAATCAGTCTGGTAAACCTTTGATGTGTCAGATTCATTTTTCAGAGACCCTTATGTACTTGATACAAGAGCAAGACACTGATCTGTATAACAAAACCCAGTCCTTTATTTTCAAGCAAGTACAAGTTTCTAGAGGATCGCTTTACTAACTTAGCACAGTGTCCTGAATTTTGCCAAGCTATATTCTCCAAATGGGGTTGGGGGAGGGGCAGTCCGTCCCTTTATACTCTTTTTACAGCAATTAGCCATGTACGTGCAGTATACTTCACTCAAATCAGATTGCTGTGCTTGGCAACAGCAAGAGTAAGTATAAAGACAGGATGTGAGTAAAACTACAAATATGTCGAAACCTATTTTGGTTGCCATTGAAAATGCACGTCCACCATTGTTCGAGTTGAGATAGCAACCATTCCCATATATCTTGGGGTGCTCCCTTGACTACAAAGTGAATGTTATCTCATTCAAACAAGGACAGCAACAGCCAAGTCCTGTCTAAACAAGTTTACTCGAGGAGGAGTTGTTATTTGCAAGGCCAGGGAGACAGTTCAGAATGGGGAATATGTGCGGATACCAGCACAAATTGTTCCAAATAGCAGGACGCAGTTAATCACAGCTTTCAGGCTAAGAATAATATCATTTACTTCACTTTATCTTATAGCAACCAGCTGCATTTGCACTTTTGCAAGACTCAGCTGGCACACCTTTTTTACAAATGACCAAGATCATAGGAATTTCATAGGATGTTAACCCCTTAACGTCTCATTCCCTCCTTTTATCATTCCATGATAACACTAACCTCTTTGAAGGGGAACTTTATGCTAGGCATTGGCAGACACCCTTCAATAAACCTAGCAGTAAGCAAAGTACCAGGATAATGACTCCCATGTGCATCAGCACCTCCCCAGTCTCCAAAGTGGTTACCAAAAGACCACTAGCCAGCAGGATTGTAGTTCTTAAAGTTTTGGCCTTTGGCTGTGATTTTGTCAGTGGTCTTTTTAATATGCTCAGCTAAATCAGTGAAATTGTTAGAGGAGTCTGGAATATACGTACAGCACTCAGAGCCTAATAGAGCACAGGTGCGTCGTGTTGTTGCCACTTCAGTGGTCACTGGCATTTGGCCTCTGATCTTTGGGTAAGTGTTCTCCAAGGCAGTCTTCATGACACATGACAGTGCAGAGTTGCTGAGCAGAGACTGATAGCCAAGTTCTGCACGCATAAGAATGACTTCATCCGGAATCTTGGGTTCATATCACACTACTTGTAACCCCCATGACTTGCTTAATCTCACACTGTCCTGTCTGGACTTGCAAAATCTCACACTGTCCTGTCTGGAGACAATATACATCTGTAACCTATGCTTAATGCTATCTCTATTCATATTTCTGCACTTTTAAGACTTGATTAGCTGTAAAGACTCGCAGACTCGCATTAGGGAGTGGAATGCCCTGCCTGCAGCTGTTGTAGATGCGCCAAGTTTGGTGGCGTTTAAGAGGTTAGTTGATAAGTATATGGATGAGAAGGGAATGGTTTAGTTAGGAGGGGCATTGCTTTTTATTTTGGTCGGCACAACATCGAAGGCCGAAGGGCCTGTTCTGTGCTGTATTGTTCTATGTTCTATGTTCTATGTTCTAATCAGTATTCTGTAAACAGAGTGTATGTCTTTATGAAGGTTGGAGATGTTGTGGATAGTTTGGAGGGATGTCAGAAGTTGCAGTGTGATGTAGATAGGTTGCAAGACTGGGCGGAGATGTAGCAGATGATTTTCAACCCAGATAAATGTGTAGTGGTACATTTTGGCAGGTCCAATGGGATGAAGGAATATAATATTAAGGATAATATTAAGGGTAATAAGGGTCTGGGTTTGTAGGATTCTCAAATTGGCTTCATAGGCAAAGGATGTGGTTAAGAAGGCATATGGTATATTGGCCTTCATCAATTGAGGAATTGAGTTTAAGAATCGGAAGATAATGCTGCAGCTGTATAAGACCCTCGTCAGAACTCACTTGGAATACTGTGCTCAGTTCTGGTCGCCTCATTACAGAAAGGATATGGAAGCCATTGAAAAGGTGCAGAGGAGATTTACAAGAATGTTACCTGGAGTGGGTGGCATGCATTATGAGAATAGGTTCAGAGGGCATGGTCTTTTCTCTTTGGAGAGACGAAGGATGAGAGGGGACCTAATACAGGTGTATAAGATGTTGAGAGGTATTGATCAGGTGGATTCTCAAAGACTTTTTCCCAGGGCTGAAATGGCTGCCACAAGAGGACACAGGTTTAAGATGCTGAGGAGCAGATGTCGGGGGTACGTTTTTCACTCAGAGGGTGGTGGATGAATGGAATTGGCTGCCATCGGTGGTAGTGGAGGCAAATTTGATAGGGTCTTTTAAGAGACTTCTGGATGAGTACCTGGGACTTAATAGGATTGCGGGTTATAGGTAAGCCTAGTAGGTAGAGATATGATTGGTGCAACTTGTGGGCTGAAGGGCCTGTTTGTGCTGTAGTTTTTCTATGGTTCTATGATAGGCCTGTTTGTGATCAGAACTCCCCACGCACCTGATGAAGTGGCAGAACCCCAAAAGCTAGTGGCGTTTGCTACCAAATAAACATTTTGGACCTTAACCTGGTGTTGTAAGATTTCTTCCTGAGAGAAATCAGGACTTGGCTGTAACTCCAGGAGACGCAACTCCTCTCACCTTGGTTCTAGGCACTAAAACTCAGATTAAAAGACCAAAGGACACAGGTCAGAGTGCATCGCCACTTTTCCATTATGTTCCTCCATGACAGCCATCTTTCAGTGAAGGAAGCCTGAAGAGCAGGTTATTATAGACTCATAGCCTGGTAGTATGCTTCCATTGCTCATATCTGTACTGTTAACCCCTTTGTAAGTTCTGCCACATCTCCACATATCTCCACACTCACCTGATGGACAATTCCTGAGGTCCATTAGCAACCTGGGCCTCAGCAGTTAGGTAATTTCCAACACTACACCTCCACTATCTCAGATCTCAATAGCTGGTTTTGCAACTAAGATGTGTCCTCACCAGTGCATTGCTCCCTTTCAGATGACTCATGCATACTCACAAAGTGTGTACCCTGTTCTGATGTTTGGTGCTGCATAAGGATGCGATGGTGCACCTTCTAAAGTGCTTCCTTCACAGAGGTTTTTGGTGCACCTTTGAGACTCATGTCTGCAGCGCCAAGGTCTCAACAGTGTGGGAAACCAGGTTTAAGCCTCAACTCCTTGAAGCTTGAGATGCACATTCCGCCCTGATGCTGCAAGCCTCCAAAATCAAAGTATCAACGCTTCCTAGCATCTCCTTTCAGAACAATCTTTCCAGGAGAGAGCTATGGGTCCTTGGAATATCACCACCAGGAGGTCATCCTCCAACATCTCCATGGCCAGTATTTTGACGCCATTTCTGACTTAACAACTCTATCACTACCTCTTCCAAAGAAGTGAAAATATCTAGGTTAGGTGCTCTTCTGTTATGGCCCTTCTTTTTCAGAAAAAGGAAAAGGGACCTTGTAATAAATTTTATATGGAAGATTTAGAATATATTTTTTATTCCCAACATGTCCAGTCTTCTCTTCCTTGGCAGGAGGACCTCCCACTGATCACTCACAGCACAGAGGACTTGCAAGAAGTCATCATCAAGTTGCGGGACAGTCCTTGGTCTGAGTGTCTCCATTTGCCCTGTCTTCATTTTTTGATAAAGCACTGCTATATCCTCAGCTGCAAAATACCAATGTTGAGTTCTTTGCCTTGTGGACAGATAGATAGTGTTAAAAGATATAATTTTTTTTTTGAATATTACTTATTCAGAAAGGGAAATAGGACAGGTGTAGTCAGATATTCTTTCCTTATTGGCAAGGGTCCTGGAAGACTGCTGTCACAATAATCACAAAAATGGAACCAAAAATATGCTCTTAGCTGCTGATGCTCAAGTAGTTCAATGTATTTAGCTGGATTCCTTTTGCAGCTCCAACCACCTCATGCCAGGGTGCCTCTAAATGGATGGCAGTGACTGACTACCAGTTCATGGTGTCACCCTTCAGCTACTGGAATGCTCTCTCTAAAAGTCCGTTTTGGCGCAGAGTCCATTTCATGTATTGTGAAGAAGTGATGCAGGTGGGAGTCGGTGCTCATACACTTTCAGGTCTATTTCTCTCACTCTGCTAAAAACATGAAGTTCTGTCCGTAAAGTTTTTGTATTATAGAAAAATATGTAACAGTTGAATCATGCATCTCAATAACTGATTTTCATTGATAGTGAGGTCTTATGCAAACTGAGAAGGAACCATTCTATTGCTCTTAATTACTTGTTCATATTATATCATTTTTTTGACAGTTGAAAGCAAAAAATAATTTACTCCTTGAGAGGATTGAATCTTTCCAAAAAGAGCAGGACCTTAAATCCCAAGCCAGTTTTTACCCACCTACAATGACCACAAGTACGGAAATGCTGATGATTGCTCACCAGATCAAACCTCATAACACAATAGGTCTAAATGATGGTAAGCTCTTCTTGAATATGAAACCAAAGAAATGAAAATAATAATGTCTCATAAAATTGAGAAAATTGCACTGTTAAATAATAAAACATGCTTAGGTGCCAACAACGAATCCCTCTTCGACCCGTGGTCAGTGCCCTCTTATTGATTGGCTCAGCCTCCCTCTGGAGCAATCCATAAGGCTCTTGCCAGTCACGTGGCACTCAGAACATGCCCTTCCACCACCCCTCCAAGGGCCATACTACGATAGTGATTGTAAGAAAGTTAAAGAGGAAAATTTGTGATTTAGTATTAACCATTTTTATGCTTAAAATGAATATTGGCTGAGACAAGGAGGCATAATATTTACATTATCACTTAATATTAATAATTATATACTATAAGGTTGTGGTTCAGATGCCGTGAATGTGAAATTGAGCAATTGTGAATAATGGCCCGATAGTTACCAATCTCCCACCCCATCCATAATTCCATATCTTCTGAAATTATAGATTATTTAAATAGTGAAATAAATGACACTGCAGTATTACATAATTTTCTGAAGTTTATGAAAAGATACTGCACCTGTGAGTTCAGGGGAAGTGTAACTGGAAGCTATCCTAAAGATATGCTACGGAACACACCTATCCCTTTCCCTCATCACACTCCAGAAGTTTCCAGGAACACCATTTACATGCAAGTTCCCCTCCAAATCACTCACCATCCTGGCTTGGAAATACATCGCCGTTCCTCTTCAGCTGCTAAGTCAAAATCCTGGAATTTTCCCCCTAACGGCATTGTAGCTCAACCTACAGCACATGGACTGCAGCGATTCAAGAGGTAGCTCATCACCATCTTCTCATGGCTAACCGGGGATGGGCAATAACTGCTAGTCAGCCAACGACGCCTAGGTCCCACAATTGAATAATAAAAAATAAAGTTTGCATAGCAATTGTCAGGGAAATGCAAACTTATGATGGGCAATTTTCCTGCACTGGTAACTATCTGAAAATGTGATTTAAATAGCAAACTTCAGAAGGCTCTGACCATATTACAACAATAGTTATCCAAAATAAATTAGAAGAATTAAAACCACTTCTAGCTTCTGGGTAACTGATTGTCACTCTGTGTAAGTTCAGGTCTATTCTTTTGATTGAAAAATGCATTGCCACTGTCGTAATACATGAAAGGATTAAAAGAATATATTACATTAGAAAAAAAATTTCTGTTTCCAGATTGCTTCTTTGGAGGCTTTGCTACTACTTCAAATGAGTCAGCTGGCCAACGTTCTACAACAGCAAATTTGAAAGAGAATGCTGCTACAGAATACAATGAGGAAATCAGTAAAGTTAAAGAAATGCTTAAACAACTGTAAGATATTAGTCTGCAAATTACTTTATTTTTACAGTTGTAACATTATGAATTAGACAAAATTATTCAGGCTAAATGAAGGAATTCATTCATCTTTAAAATGTTTATTTTTAAACACTCGAAATGATTGGGAGCAAGATTCCATGTTTGATCACAGTTCTATACCTAACTAATTGATTTAAATTGAAGGTGACAGTGAACAGATGAGAATAAATTAACACTGACTGGAGTTCTTACACCTGACTACTATCTATCTACTGACCTTAATACATGCACAAGTGTTGACAAAGATGAATTTACAAATGAACATCAATGAAGAAAACTATTTTATTATCCATTCACTGAAAATAAATCACAAGTTCCCTTATCCCTTAGCTGCACATAATTTTTTTTATATTCCACTAGCTTATTAAATGTCTCATTGATCTGTTTTTGTAATTTCGCCAGTAACTTATTTTTGTTATCTTGAAATGGCAAATGGTCCAAACCAGTCAATAGATTTATAGACATAAAATGCATATTTAAATTGAACTTCTACAAATTATTTAAAATCTTTAAAACTTAATGGAAATTGCAAAGTAAACCAAAGCATTCTTTTACTCACAAAATAGTTCTGGGCAATCTTACTTTTGTGCCCCATTGGCTGATGAGTGGGGTGAACTGGTAAAATCGCGAGAGATGAGAAATCATGTTCACGCCCAATTTCTCACCTCTTGCGATCTTACTGGCACCATATATCCAGGATACAATATGCAATGTTCTATAGTCAGCCTCATGCCCATTTCCTGGCACCAAGCTGAATAAATTATTTAAATTATATTTTTGTTTTGCATAGGTTAAATAGCCCAGGACGTTATTGTTTGGACTCACTTGGCTGTAAGACCTTGCTAGAAGAAGTTCTCACCAGCGATAATCACAACTGGTCCCTAGCCAAAGGGGCATTCCTCCCTTGCCTCTGGGGGGCCTCAATGGCTTCCAGTTGTACTGGCGAAACCACTATGATTGGTTCCTGCCAATGGACTGAGGTTCTGTTTTTTACGCTAGCAATTATCAGAATCAGCACAAAATATCAAAATATTTTAAATGCAAGTTCATACACGATTTTCAAAATCTTTTTTTGCTGATTCAATTCATCCAGATCCAGTCCCAGCCATGCACTAAGGTCAAAATTGCGAGATTCTGCCAATGGTGATGGTTAGAGAAGCCTCTTCAAATTGCAGTCATTCTTTTGGATACCAGGGTCCATTTTAAATTATTTACACAAACTGTGGGTGTGCGAGGGCTGCTGTTGGATGTTTTGAGAGTAGCCTAGTGCTTCACGTTGTTAGTGTACGTTTAAACTGGACCAGCTGATGGGCAACACGAACAGCTCAGTGACTATCACTGTTTGCTGTGCAGATACATGGATCTGACTCAGTGTCTGTGGGAGTTTGCGCATTCTTCCTGTGGTTGCGTGGGTTTTCTCTGGGTGCTCCCGTTTCCTCCTACATCCCAAAGATGCTCTTAGGCTGATTGGTGTCACAAATTGTCTCCCCTCAATCTGGTTTCCAATGTGGATTTCCATAAGCATAGACAAGGGTCATGGGTGGAAGAGGGAACTTATATTGTTAAAGAGGCAGTGTGGGCTTGTTGGGCTGAAGGGCCTGTTTCCTGTGCTGTGTTGTTCTTTGTTCTTTGATGACCCCAATTAAACTGTTAAATGGTCCAGTATAGCTTTTATTTTAGTTTTTGATTGGGTTACTCAAGTTATGAAAAATGCATCTTTGGTGATAAACCCATTTCCAACAATAGTCAGACTCCATATGTAGTATTATGAGTAGTTTTGGGCCCCATATCTAAGGAAGGATGTGCTGGCCTTGGGAAGGGTCCAGATGAGGTTCACAAGAATGATCTCTGGAATAAAGAGCTTGTTGTAAGAGAAATGGGCGAGGATTCTGGATCTGTTTTCATTGGAGTTTAGAAGGATGAGGGGGGATCTTATTGAAACTTACAGGATACTGCAAGGCCTAGATAGAGTGCATGTTTCCACTAATAGGAAAAACTAAAAACTAGAACCAAAGGGCACAACCTCACGCTAAAGGGATGATCTTTTAAAACAGAGATGAGGAGGAATTTCTTCAGCCAGAGAATGGTGAGTCTGTGGAACTCTTTGCCGCAGAAGGCTGTGGAGGCCAGTTCATTGAGTGTCTTTAAGACAGGTAGATAGGTTCTTGATTAATAAGGGGATCAGACGTTACGGGGAAAAAGGAGGAGAATGGAGATGAAAAAAATATCAGCCATGATTGAATTGTGGAATAGACTTGATGGGCTGAGTGGCCTAATTCTGATCCTATGTCTCATGGTC
Source organism: Sphyrna mokarran (assembly GCA_024679065.1). Classification (NCBI taxonomy): domain Eukaryota; kingdom Metazoa; phylum Chordata; class Chondrichthyes; order Carcharhiniformes; family Carcharhinidae; genus Sphyrna; species Sphyrna mokarran. Next base: position 37,719,883 of record JAGIQG010000012.1, on the reverse strand, counting down.
AATAAATCTACATGAGGTTATCGTTCTCAAATACAGAAAGGAATGCATTTTAATGAAATATTGATAGTACTGAGCTGCTTGATTTCATTGATACATGGATGATTTTGAGCTTTTGATTATATAAATTAATTTTAATAGAAAATTAACTTGTGCATTTTACAACATTATGACTGCGCCCAAAGCAGAAACTTTACCTCTCTGATATTTTGATTTTTTTTCAGAAAAAGAGAACGTAAATTGCTTCTTGATGTCATGATGATTATGTACACACGCAGATGGTTTGTTGAAGAAGCCATTCCCTATATCAAAAGAGCACTGAAAAAATGTGGTATAAAATCACTTGATATGGACTGAGCATTGAGAGTATCTACACAAATCACTGTTGGGCTGATAACCAAAATAACTCATTCTCCAACATCTGTCTACAAGTGAATTAATTTTTGTTTTGTACTGGATTTTAGTCATGAGGGATTTGTGCCCACATTGAGGGGATTGCCTGGGAGCGCCAAGGTAAATCTGACCACTGTGAGAATAGGAGGTCATGCAATACCTGGGCAATACCCTGGCACTGCCCTGACAAAGTTTAACACCACCCTGTCACAGATTGGCACTGCCAACATGTACTGGGGCAATTCAGTGATGGACTCCAGTGTTGAACCATTGGGAGGGGTTCCTGTTATGTTTGTGAGTATGGAGGGGGAATTGCCAGTTAAGTGGTGGTGGCGGTGATAGTGGTGGGATGGGGGGGAATGCAGAACTTTCGTTTTTTCTGAGGTAAGGAATGGGGGGGATGGAGGAAGCTCCAATACTTGTGTGAGTGGGGGGAGTTTCCTGATACCTTTGTGCTGGGATTGAAGTTAATCAGGCTGGCAGGGAGATCATCCATGGAGGTTGGAGTTCAACCTTAGCGCTGATTGGGGTGTCCTTTAGAAATGGCATCCCGATCTCTCTGGGCTTTCTCAAGCCCTGTTGCACCAGACAGACAATGTAAATCATGTCCCTAGATTCTTTTTCAATGGCTGAAGGTCTGGTCTGAAAACTTGGCTATATAATGGAAGTAATACAGGTCGTTTTTCAGTCAGAACCTGACACTCTGGGAAACTTCTGCCCAATAATTGTTCACAGTGATTTTCAAGATGTCACACCTTGTAACGCAGAGGCTTCCATTTGTTAAACCGAAAGCTAGTTTGGACATTGTTAACACATTTGAAAGAAAGTAATATAAAATAAATATTTCAATAGATCAAGATATCAAATTAAAATATAAATTACAAGATGCAAAGCATATACATTTGAATACATTGTGATAAAAATAGGATGTCACAAAATTTCACAATACATTAAAGTATACTAATGTTTCATTTCTATTAAGAGAATGAAAGCAGCATTATTTTGTAGATTTGTCTAACTGAGCTGGTATCTGGAGAAATAAAGCTTTAAAATCTGTTAGCATTTAACTTTTGTAAGGTTTTCTTTTGGTCAAAAAATCAAAACTTTGCATCATTGCACACTGTCTGTTAATTGATATTTTCTTCATTCATTTCAAAATCAAAACTAAAGAAAACAGAACAAGTTAGTTGGTCAATTATCTCACTGCTGTGGCTGCCTTATTTTTCTGCAAATCACAGCTACTTTTGAGCATTCAGACTTTATAAATATAAAAGCAAATTACTGCGGATGTTGGAATCTGAATTTTTCAGTTCATGATATTGCTGACTAATCCCTCACATTTTCTTGAATTTTGTTTTATTTAGTCTCTTTACTGAACATGTATGGTCAGAATTTTCTGGCCCCATCATGGCAGGACCTGTCTCAATAGCAGCAGCAGCAGCTCAGAAAGTCTCGGCTTAAATAATCTATGAACAGAATTCTTTATTACTTATTCTTCAGGGTCCATTCACATCAGAAAATATGAATCAGGAGTCCCAGAGCAGGCTAGTAATAACATTAGTACTAAATTTTCTGTTGCTATTGGCAGTACCTGCTTTCTATTTAACTTCTTAAAATCTTAGTTTTTAAGCAAACTCAAATGTGAAAGACCTGAATCTAGTGAATTAATTCCTGAACTTGGAGCTCCTAAGCGCAGTCACCATTTTTGCAGTAACACAGGGTTGTGTTGTAATGCAGGCTAGCTATTCTAAATACATTTCCACTTACCTCTGGAAACCAGCACATCAATGATGAGAATGCCACCATTGCCATTTTCAATTTTTACATGCTGAATATTTGTTCAAAATGTATAGAAACAGTTTAAATGTTAACAGAAGTGTCTAAAATGCAGCATAAAAGTAATTTCAGCAAATTTACTTGGAAAATACTTGAAGCAATTTCACAATTAAAAAGAGTTGACATTATTACTTGGATTTCTGCCATATGGGTGAAAATACACCACATGGAACTTGTAATACCTTACTAAGAAGCAACTAACATTAGTAAGAAAATTGAACTTTTATCAATGTTCTGCCATAAATACCAAAATGTACCAGTCTTTGATCATGTTAAAGAGTTAATCTTTCAACAATAAACATAGTATCCATCAGAAAAGAATAAACATAATTAATATTAAATACATCCTCCTTATACTGTTAAACATTTCTATCAAATCTTAAGATTTCTTATATTTTGTTTCTAGTCACTTGTCTTCAGATTCTTTGAGCTCATTTTCTTCCAAATCACTTGATTCTTCAATGTGCTCAATACCATCTTGGTCATCATCAGATTCAAATCCATCAGCTTCTTCTTCAGAACTAAAGAAACAAATTTTAAACTCTTATAAATAGCCTCCACTGTTCTAATTTTAATACTTATGGGTAACTTGATGTAGTTTAGAAAATATTACAATTGAGGAAATTTGATTTTTAGATATAAGTTGCTAATCTCATCAAATCTTCAATCAAATAATTGGATGAGCTGTTACACTTCTTTCCCTTGATCTGTAGGGTCTTGAAGATTTGTTTATTCAACTCCTAACATTGGCTCAACAAAATTTTGTCTATTCTGTTTAAATAGTATAGTATTATTATATACTATATACTTATATTATTAGTATTATATAGTATATATATTAGTATATATATATATATTAGTATTATATAGTATTATATACTATATACTTATATACTGGCCTTCATTCATCGAGGGATTGAGTTCAGGAGTCAGGAAGTAATGCTGCAGCTTTATAGGACCCTTGTCAGACCACACTTGGAGTACTGTGCGCAGTTCTGGTCGCCTCACTATAGGAAGGACGTGGAAGCTATTGAAAGGGTGCAGAGGAGATTTACAAGGATGTTGCCTGGATTGGGAGGCATGCCTTATGAAGACAGGTTGAGGGAGCTGGGACTGTTCTCCCTGGAGAGACGAAGGTTGAGAGGCGACCTGATAGAGGTTTACAAGATGTTGAGAAGAATAGATAGGGTGGACTCTCAGAGACTATTTCCCAGGGCTGAAATGGTCGCGACGAGAGAGCACAGATTTAAGGTGCAGGGAAGCAAGTACAGAGGCGATGCTAGGGGAAAGTTTTTCACTCAGAGGGTGGTGAGTGAGTGGAATCGGCTGCCATTGGTGGTGGTCGAGGCGAACTCGTTGGGGTCTTTTAAAAGACTTCTGGATGAGTATATGGGATCCAATGGGATTGGGGGTTATAGATAGGTCTATGGCTGGGTAGATTTTGATGTGTTCGGCACAACTTGTGGGCCGAAGGGCCTGTTTGTGCTGTAGTGTTCTATGTTCTATAGTCAAATTAATGTTAAACCATGTGGATTATACAATAAATTATTCTGCATCTGGGGTAGGTTTAGAGCAATGAAAGATAACCTGTAAGTTGAACTCCCATAAGGTACAATAAAAGCTAAATAAAATTGAAATTGGTTAATCAAGTTTCACCATAAATCTTAGACACTCATGAAATTCTCATGAAATAAATGGAATATGAATTAAACCTAACACTATACAATTCTATTAGAACAGGGAATGAAATTGTAATTAAGAGCAATACAAGACATTGTCATCCACCAGTGAGTGAATAAATGTTATCAGCCCAAATCTTGTGTCTCCAGATAGTCATGCACTATTAAAGAAAAGTCAGTTGTTGTAGTACAGAAATGTTACCTTTCCTCAGTTATACTGTTGTTGTCTTCGTTCTTCTGAGATTCTTCATCGCTGGAATGGAAAATGAAGGCTGGAACAGAATGACCTTTTCTGGAAACAAAATCTTCATTTAATCCTTGTTCTTTGAGTGCTGCACTGTAATGTCTCTCTGCTGCTCTTCTGGCATTCTTCTGGACAATAATATTTAACAGCTTAGTTCTATTTTCTCTTTAACATTTTACTAAATTGGTTTTTGTAACTTCACACTAACTATTGTACAATTGGCAGCCAAGATAATATCCAAATAAGATATTGACTACTGAATATCAGAGCTGCATATTAAATTAAGATGCTGATATGTTTACCACCAATTTTAAGAGATTCTCTGCACTACTATTTCATCAAAAAGATAGCCTAAACTACCTCACACTGTACCATGATTAAATACAGTTATGATTCGTCATAGAAAGAGATTTTGCATGGTGAAATGTAGTTAATATGTTCTATGTGTCTTACACCCTCTAATACTTCACTTTTGATTAATTCACATTTTGTCGCCCTCTGGCGAGGATTCTCCCAAAAAAATTCTAGGTTTCCAACATGCAGGAAAATAGGAATAATTCCTGTTGGTTTTTTTGAAAGCAAACTGACCAGATCAAATCTCTGACAATACGAGCACTGCACAGTGCCTCAGCAGGATTCCTTCTAGAAAGTAGGGGGCAGGATCTATTCCTGCCGGAGAGGCTGGCAGCAGAGTACTGAGCATGCCATCTGTCAGTGCAGAGATGCACAGTGGCCCCCACTGCCAGCCTCCCAATTGCTGGTCAGCCGTGCAACCCCCACCATCACTGGCCTTCTGATTTCCCCCATCTCCAAATTACTGGCCTCCCGGACCTTCCTGGGCCAGCCCTTCTGTCATTTCCCCCCTTCCCAGCAGCAACCCGAAATGCCCCAGCACCCTGATGGCCAGCACTTATAGCTCTCTCTTCTCCCTCTACTGATCCTTTTGCAGAGTGGCAGCAGGTCCCCCCCACACTGATCACCTCCCCCATTAGGCCTTGCTCGTTGGGAGTGGTTCCCTCCAGCAGCGTTTATGACTGCTCCCCACTGACAGGGAACAGGTACTGGACCTCACTGGAGGGAACAGAAGCCATTGAGACCGTCAGGAGGTTGGGGGTAATAGGGGTAACCTTTGGGCAGTGTTAGCTTGGCACCCTGGCAGATCCCGTTGCAGTTGGAGATAACTTTCTTCACTGTTCACTATACCACCAAAGAACAAAGAATAACACAGCACGGGAAACAGGCCGTTCAGCCCAATGAGCCCACGCTGCCATTTTAACATTGTGAGTGCCCTCTTCTACCTATGACCTTTGTCTACACCTATTGGGAAAAATTAAGGGAAGACTATCTTGGTGTCATCTGCAAACTTACTAACTATGCCTCTTATATTTTCATTCAAATCATTAATATAAATGACAAATAACAGTGGGTCCAGCACTGATCCCTCAGGCACACCACTGGTCACAGGCCTCCAACAGCTCTCTACAACCACCCTCTGGCTTCTGTCAAGAAGCCAATTTTGTATCCATTTAGATACCTCACCCTGGTTCTCCTGAGATTTAACTTCATGCAACAACCTAAAGTCCATGTAGACAACATCAACTGTGCTGCCCTCATCTATTGTATTGGTTACCCCTTCAAAAAACTCAATTAATTTGTGAAACATGATTTTCCCCTCACAAAGCTATGCTGCCTGTCTCTAATCAGTCCTTGCATCTTTAAATGCTTCTGGATCCTGTTTCTCAAAATACCTTCCAACAATTTACCCATAGACGGGAGGCTCACTGGCCTGCAGTTCCCAGGCTTTTCCCTACAGCACTTTTTAAACAAAGACACATTTGCCACTCTCCAATCTTCAGGCACCTCACCCGCGACTATCAATGATTCAAATATCTTGGCTGAGACCCAATTTCCTCCCTAGCCTCCCACAAAGTTCTGGAATATACCTCATCATGTCCCAGGGATTTATCGACCTTGATGCGCTTTAAGACTTCCAGCACCTCCTTCTCTGTAACATGTACACTCGTCAAGACACCACTATTTATTTCCCCAAAGTTCCCTAACATCCATGCTTTTCTCAACAGTAAATACTGATGAGAAACATTCATTTAGGATCTCACTCATCTCTTGTGGATCCGCACATAGATGACCTTGTTGATCCTTAAGAGGCCCCACTCTCTCCCTTGTAACTCTTTTATCCTTGATGTATTTGTAGAAGCTCTTTGGATTATCATTTGCCTTATCTGCCAAACAATTTTGTGTCCCCTTTTTGCCCTCCTGATTTCTCTTTTAACTCTATTCCTACATCCCCTATACTCTTCAAGAGATTCACTTGATCCCAGCTGCCTATGCATGTCATGTGCCTCTTTCTTCTTCTTTACCAGGGCCTCAATATCCCAAGTCATCCAGGGTTCCTAATTTTTGCTAGCCTTGCCCTTTACTCTAAGATGAATGTGCTTACCCTGAACCCTGGTTAACATTTTTGAAAGCCGCTAACCAGACATCCCTTTGCCTTCCCACAGACTCCCCCAATTTTGAAAGTTCCTGATACCATCAAAATTGACCTTGCCCCAATTTAGAATTTTAACTTTTGGGACAGACCTATCATTCTCCATAGCTATCTTAAAACTAATAGAATTATGGTCACTGGTCCCAAAGTAATCTCTCACTAACACTTCTGTCACCTGTCCGTCCTTATTTCTGATGTAGAGATGCCGGCGTTGGACTGGGGTAAACTCATTAAGAGTCTGGCAACACCAATTTTAAGTCCAACCGATTTTAAATCCAACAAATCGGTTGGATTTAAAATTGGTGTTGCCAGACTCTTACCATCCTTATTTCCTCAGAGGAGGTCAAGTTTTGCCTCTCTCTAGGGCCATCCACATACTGAATGAAAAATTCCTCCCGAATACACTCAACAACTTTCCCTCCATCCAATCCTCTAATACTGTGGCTGTCCCAGTCAATGTTGGGAAAATTAAAATCTCCGATTATTACCACCCTATTTTTCTTGGAGCTATCTGTAATGTCCTTATATAGTTGCTTCTCAATTTCCTGATGACTATTTGGGAGCCTATAGAACAACCCCATCAATGTGATTTCCCCCTTCTTATTTCTTAGTTCTACCTACATAGACTCAGTGGCCAACCCCTCAGATATATTCCCTCTCAGTCCGGCTGCGATGCTTTCCCTAATCAAAAGTGCAATTCCCCCTCCTCTTTTACCTCCTGTTCTATCTTTCCTATAGCATCTGTACTCTGGAACATTAAGCTCCCAATCCTGTCCCTCCCTTAACCACGTTTCAGTAATTGCTATAATATCCGAGTCCCATGATAAGTTTATGGAAGAGAAGGGAATGGTTTAGTTTGGAGGGTCATTGCTTTTTTCATAATTGGTCAGCGCAACATCGAAGGCCGAAGGGCCTGTTCTGCGCTGTAATGTTCTATGTTCATGTACCCATCAACGCCCTGAGTTCATCTGCCTTGTCTGACAAGCCTCTTGTATTGAAATAAATGCAGTTTAATCTGGACTTCTCTTGTTCTCTGTTTTGCTTTTGCCTGATCTGTCTGGTACTAGGATCATTGACATTGCCTTTACTAATTAATGTGCTCTCTTTAATTTCTGTGCTGTCCTCAAACTTCTCTTCTATCTCCCTACTGCTTTGGATCCCAACTTCCCAGCCAAATTAGTTAAACACTCCTGAGCGGCTCTACCAAATCTCCCTGCCAGGATGTTAGACCCCCTCCAATTCAAATGTAACCCATCCCTCTTGAATAGATCAGCCCTTCTCCAGAAAAGATCCCAACGATCCAAAAATCTAAATCCCTGCCCCCTGCACCAGCTCTCAAGCCTACCATTCATCTGCCTAATCCTCTTACTCCTACTCTCATTAGCATATGGCACCAGTAGTAGTCCTGAAATTACTACCTTTGAGGTCCTGCATGTTAGTCTTCTGTCTAACTCTCAATATTCATATTTCAGGACCTTATCCCTTTTCCTACTTATGTCATTGGTACTATGTGGCTACTCATCTTCCCCCTTTAGAATGTCCTGCAATCGCTCAGAGACATCCTTGACCCTGGCACCAGGGAGGCAACACACTATTCTGGAGTCTCGATTGCGGCCACAGAAACACCTGTCTGTGCCTCTAATTAGCGAGTCCCCTACTACTGCTCGCTTGCTCTTTGCCCAACCCTGTTCCATAGCAGAACCGCTCTGTTACTGGCCTGGTTGCTGCTGGTATCTTCCCCACAGGCTATCCCCCTCAACAGCATCCAAAATGATATATCTGTTTGAAAGGAGAATAGACACAAGAGACTCCTGCACGACCTGCTTGCCTCTCCTGGCAGTCACCTATCTACCTGTCTGAACCTGTGGTGTGGCAACCTCCTTGTAACTAGTGTTTATCACACTGTCTACCTTCTGTATGTTCCACAGTACATCCACCTGCTGTTTCAACCGAACAACGTGGTTTGTGAGAAACTGCAACTGGATACACTTATTTCCTACAAAATTGTCAGGAAGATTAGATTGCTCTCTACTTCACACATCTGGCAGGAGGAGCATACCATGGCTGCCATATTGCTTTTATAAGGGTAAAATATTCATTTAAAAAAGATACAAAGTCATATCCATGTCCAACATCAATTCCTCATTCATCATTGAAATTCAGGAACCAATAAACAAAGTAACATCTCTTTAACACAAAAAGGTATTAACCCAAAAAAAAATTTCACAAAACAAGGCTAATTACCCTTCTTTTGAAATATGCAGTAAAAAACTGAAAATCGATCAGAATAAACCTAATCTTTCTAATCAGAAATTCTACACAGTACAAACTGTTTTAAGAACATACCTGTGTGAGCTCTTCTAAGAGCAGAGGCCTCCTGTTTACTCTCTCCTGCATCTTCTCAAGCTCCAAAAGGTACTCTCTTGTCCTTTTTCTTTGGTGACTCCTATAAAGGTACAATGGGGGTTAAATCAAGTAACCGTCAAAAGTGAGTGTAAGGATTGTGATACATTATAAACCTGCGCTTTGGATTCAAATGCAAGCATGTTTGCACAATTTCTGAGTGCAGCCTACGTGCTCCATGCTATTCAGCATATTTCCAAGTATGAGAGAGATACTCAGGGCCCTATGTAATTATGGACAATGGGGAACCAGTGGATGTGGTGTATCTGCATTTCCAGAAGGCATTTGACAAGCTGCCGCACCAAAGACTGCCACATAAGATAAAGGAGCACGGTGTTACGTGTAATATTTTAGCATGGATAGAGGATTGGTTAACTAACAGAAAGCAAAGAGTGGGGATAAATGGGTGTTTTTCTGGTTGGTGAACAGTGATTAGTGATGTGCTTTAGGGATCTGTGTTGGGACTGCAATTGTTTACAATTTACATAGATGATTTAGAGTTGGGGACCAAGTGTAGTGTATCAAAATTCGCAGATGACACTAAGATGAATGGCAGAGCAAAGTGTGCAGAGAATGCTGAAAGTCTGTAAAGGGATATAGATAGTCTAAGTGAGTGGGCAAGGGTCTGGCAGATAGAATACAATGTTGGTAAATGTGAGGTCATCCATTTTAGTAGAAATAACAGCACAATGGACTATTATTTAAATAGTAAAAAATTACCCCCATGCTGCTGTGCAGAGGGACCAAAGTAACTTTGTGCAAGAATCACAAGGACTTGGTTTGCAGGTGCAGCGGGTAATTACGAAGGCAAATGGAATTTTGTCCTTCATTGCCAGAGGGATGGAGTTTAAAAACAGCGAGGTTATGTTGCAGCTGTATAAGATGCTGCTGAGGACACACCTGGAATACTGTGTACAATTTTGGTCTCCTTATTTGAGAAAGGGTATACCGGCACTGGAGGGGGTGCAAAGGAGATTCACTAGATTGATTCTGGAGTTGAGAGGGTTGGCTTATGAGGAGAGACTGAATAGACTAGTGCTATACTCATTGGAATTCAAAAGAATGAGAGGAGATCTTATAAAAACATATAAAATTATGAAGGAAATAAGAATAGAAGCAGGTAAGTTTTTCACTGCGGATGAAACTAGAACTAGGGGGCATGGCCTCAAAATAAGGGGAAGCAGATTTAGGACTGAGTTGAGGAGGAATTTCGTTACACAAAGGGTTGTGAATCTGTGGAATTATCTATCAAGTGAAGCAGTTGAGGATGCCTCATTAAATATTTTTAAGACAAGGATAGACAAATTTTTGAACAATAAAGGAATTAAGGGTTATGGTGAGCGAGCAGGTAAGTGGACCTCAGTATAAAAAAGATCACTCATGATCTTATTGAATGGCGGAGTAGGTACAAGGGGCCAAATGGCCACCTCCTGCTCCTAGTTCTTAAATATCATTGACCCTGGCAGCACTTCCAAATTTCCCAGCAGCAAATTCCAAAACTGTGTCCAACCTTTGTGTCAAAGACAACTGAAAAGGTTACTTGTGGAGCACCTAAATGGAGAGAGCTTAAGCAGCAGCGAATAATCCAAGGTATACTGCCATTCTGAAATATCTATGTTGTGCTGGACTTAGAGTGACAATCACTGGCAGATTTCATGTCACTCATTTATATACAGCAGCACTATTCATAGATTCTCTAGACAAAGGCAGACTAGCACAATGGTGAGAAATATCTTATAAACCTAGATTTCAAAAGCTTAGCAGAAGTTTGGTGCCACCTCTACATAGGCACCGAAGGACAATGCATTTTGGCCTGCCTGCTAACTAATTCAAAAGCAACTACCATCACTGAAAATAGGGCACAGTGTAATATTTGTTATACCATAAAACTGATCCAAAGATAAAATATTATACATGCTGTTGACAAAAGGCACACCTGTACTGTTTGACTTTTGATCTTGACACCTCAGCTAGGCTCTGGTGTGGATCATTGGCTTGAGCACGGGTAGATATGTATTTTTTCAATTTTCTCTCCTTCAATTTCTGCTCTCGTTTCCAGTTTTCTTCTTTTTCTTCTTTCTTCTTTTTCTCTTCCAGAGACTTTCTATAAATGATCAAGTATAAAATTTAATAGAGATAGCTGCAGAAACGTTCAATAAATTGTCATTTGCCAGTGCAGAACTTGAGTATCTCTGAAAAAGACACATGCTTTTTGTCTTATACTCATTATTTATACTTCATAAGAGAGCACTGACTTGGGTGGCAAACTGGGGTCTAATGATTGAGGTGTTACCATGGAGAATGCACCAGTTAACTGATGACTGATAAAAATTAGATAACTGATAAAATCCGCTGTGTTTCACTCATTTTTTATGATGTTGTAAATGTCTGACAATAAATTTTAGGTTAGTGATTTCAAATGTATCTAAATGAAAATACTTGGTTAAGAAATTGATAAACAGACCTAGGATAATTATAGTTCAAAATGTTTTCATTTAATAAGGACAGAGTTGGGTGAGAAAAATGAAACAATAGATGATCCACCTTTGAGTTCTTTGCAGGAGCACAAAGTCTGTAGTTATTTCAACAAGGTATTTAAATTATTAATGTAATTCCCAGGTCAAAGAATCTTAAAGTGCTTTTGTAAATAAGGGGGTTTCTTGGTATAGTCAACAAAAATGGCCATTAACTTCATTACAGATATAAATTATTCATATGGGTTTTTTGAAGATAAAGATAATTAGTTCACATTTTCATTTCAAGCATCCCAAAGTTGCCATGGAGATGAGCTACAGCACTTAGAAAGGTTCCTTTATTTTAATTTATGTCTATGTGTGTTTGCTCACAGAAACAGACAGCAAACAGTTAGCTTGGTTGGAGTTTGGAGAAGGCAGGGATAGAGTACTGTAAAGCAGATGTGGGACCAAGAACTATGGGAGCAGATTGGGAGAAAGCAGACATGTCTACATAAAGCAGGGCCAAGGAGCAGAGAGGCCATTAGAAACCAAGGGTGTTGCTAATTTTTGAATGACTATGCATGAAGGCAGAAAAGCCCATGTTTTAGCAGAGGTGCACACGTTCATGAGGTGCTTAAAGAGAATTGGAAGGTTGTCTGGTTAAACATTAGTGGAAGGATCCCAAGGAAACGCAGATCTCGTAAAAATGCAGGAATACTTTGGAGATCTAAAGTGAAACCCTATGAGTTGTGGCAGACCTTATTCTCCTGCCATGAGAAGCAAAAGAATTCTCAAGATCCTGAAAAGTATAGGGGAATTCTTGGGTGGAAATAACAACAGAATGGGAAGTGGTCTGTTAGTATTTTTGGGTTTAAAGGATAAGGATTTATGAATATTGTGAAGTATTATGAAAATTAGTGACACCTCCTTTGTTTAATTTTTGTGAAGTAAATATTTTTCTTTAAATAGTGAAATCTTGTAGCGTGGTTTTTTTTTCAGTTCATCAGTGGAAATTCAATTTATTTTAAAGTTAATGGTCTTTTCTTGAGGTCATAACAATGCTGCAACTTTGGTGTTTCTTATTTGGCAGGTTTTTGAAATGTTTCTATTTGATATAGCAATATAATTTCCAAGTATAAATTTAACTAGAAAATTGAGGTAAGAAAAAATGTATATATTTGATAATCAAGAGAGCAAAATGCTTTCCTGTAAAAGGCTTGTTAAAAATTATTTTGTATTCATTATTATTGCATCACTATCAAAGCAAATAATATAAATATTAAATACTGACTAACTTAGAGTCTCAATATATCAATGTAACTTGAAGCAGTTAAATACAATGCCACAGAAGCAGAACTTTAAATGTCTAAACTTTTTTTTATTCATATACGTAGGAGAAAAAAAATCAATCTACTGTCAAAATCTATGCTATTGCAGTTACAATAATATCCTCACTGATGTGATCCTTTTATCTAATAGTTATTATTGGGCATAATCTAATAATTATCCAGGTTATATGGAGCTAACAGTACAAACTTTCAGTTTATTACAAATTATAGAGGATTGTGATTATAAAATCCACCGAGCAGTGAATCCATTCCATATATTATACCTTATCTGTATCATACTTGGACTTTGGATCCAATTTGCAAGCACAATTTTCCTATCATGTTAACAAAACTAAATTCTTGCCTTGAACTGTCTTATTGTGGAGCTGCAAACTGTAACGTACTAATGATGTGGAATGATTGTGGACTTGTCTATCATCTCAATTGATTTGGCCAATGTTAAAAAAACACTGTGATGAAGTACATAATAAATATGTTTGATCTCATAGCTATCATATACTTCCAGGTACATCATGATTAATAACTAAATATTTCAGGGTACTTGACTTTTAGGAACGATAGGCAAAATATAAAAAGGTTGTGAGGGTAATTATAGTAAGCACCTGTGGAGAGACAAAAGAGCTGACATTTCACTAAAGCATTGATCCAGAAGTTCTGTCTCAGAGATGTTGTATCCTGGAGCTACCCTAGAAGACTCCAAGCGTGAACTGCACAACAAATGTTGGGCAAATGTTCTACATGAGAACATCTAAAACTTCAACTTAATATTAGCAGAAAAGATTAGAAACATTAAAATTAATTCTAACTCCTAGGTAACAATACTACTGATCCCCACAAAACCAGTGACTACTCCCCATCACCAAACACACACCCTCCACAGACCACCTCAATCACCTGACCATTCCCCCCTTGCCTATCCCCCCCAATTAATGCCCCTTCCCATTATTAGAAATCATATTGAATGGCAGAGCAGATTTGAAGGGCAGAATGACATATTCCTGCTCCTATTTGCTATGTTGCTGTCTTTCTAATACATTATTCCTAAATTGGTAGTACTCCAGCATGGTCCTTAAGCATTAACCATTATTTCATTTATTACAACTGTTGGTTGTCTAATTGTTTAGATTAAATTAATCACTTTTTGAAAAGAGAAATAATGGTATCTTGTCTCCTGTCCTACAGAATCTCACTAATGCGTGGCACTGACTGGGCCAAATGTCCCTTTTCTATGCCATACGTCCTAAAATTGCTCAGTGAGAATTCTCACCAACTTATTGAGTAAAAATGATTATAGATCATCTGGTTCAAGAAATTTGCCAGTTTTAAATCCCCTAATTTATCAATTACCCTTGAAGCACCAACCTCAAAATTGTTGAACGTATTGGATATACTCCAGAAATTGTATAACAAATTAGCTGTACTTATCTGGTGAATACATGCATAAAATATTCATTTAATATTTCAATCATATTTTTAATATCATTTCTACTATTAAAGTTCCAAACTTTTTCTGTAGCTATTTCTGTATATACTATTTCTACTGTATGATATTGTCTTAGTTTTTTGCTTAACATTTATGGATATACTAACACCAAGGGGTCTTTTACATTTTTAATCCTCTCTTAAAAATTATCTTGGGAAATTTCACTCTCTCTTTCTTTTTCATGTAAATGTAATATAACTTGAGGCAATCAATAAAGACTGCACCTCAACATTTCTGCATCCTTCCAGCTGGGATTTCCTGTCCTAGTTGCAGCAGTGATGCTTCAGTACAACCATGCATGGAGGGAAAGAGTCAGAGACCATACTCCCTTTTTATTGACATCTCTGAGACTAAGATCAGTATAAGAGTCATTTAAGGAGGGTTCAGGGTAGCGCAAATCAGCCCAATGAATGATTAAATAAACAATTACAGCATTTGTGCTTTTGTCAAGATTTCTAATAGGGTCCTAGAGCATGTTTCAACATTGAACGTTTTGGCAATACTTTGATTTGATCACAATTAGAGCTGTTCTTCATTCTCCACTGGTCAAGCAAGTGGCCACATTTTTCCTGACTCAAACTCAAGCGATTGAGGAGTGTCCAAATTTTCTGTGAAGATCGAAACCTGGGACTTCATCATTTGGGTCAGTTACTAGATTGTGGTTAGTGATATTTGTAATCAACCAGAAGTTGGGACTGTCATCACTTTTTAGAAGATGCAATGTACTACATTAGGGGCTATGGGAATTCAGATGGCTACATAAGATTTTTGACATCTTGCATCAGTGAAGGAGCTTTGCTAGCTGTTAGCCAATGGTGTTCTTTGAGAAGGATGTTTGCTCTGTGGCCATCAGGAGGTTCAATGTGTGCTAGCAAAGGAAATCACTCAAACTGTGTTGATTTCAAATTACAGTAAGAAGTCTCACAACACCAGATTAAAGTCCAACAGGTTTATTTGGTAGTAAATGCCACAAGCTTTTGGGGCTCTGCCCCTTTGTCAGGTGAGTGGAGAGTTCTGATCACAAAAAGAGTTCTGATCATATAAAGGACTCTCTACTCACCTGACAAAGGGGCAGAACCCCAAAAGCTTGTGGAATTTACTACCAAATAAACCTGTTTGATTTTAACCTAGTGTTGTGAGACTTCTTACTGTGTTTACCCCAGTCCAACGCTGACATCTCTGCATGTTGATTTCAAATTCCTAGAAATAATTCTCATGACTGCTTGGAGGTGGCTATCATGTTTGTGTAGCAGCTCCTAAGCTATGTTTAGCAGAAAGGCTTTGCTGTTGATGGACAGGTGAAGCAGCGGGTAGTTGGCTCTGCAGCCCCAGATATGAGATTCATTTTTGTCTTGACTTTGGCTCAAGTGTTCTGGAGGTGTTGTCAGCAAGTCAAAGTATTGTCAATAGTGATGTTAGTAGTGTTTTGATGTTAGATCGTGAGTGAGTGGTCACCACACAGAATGGGGAATGAGGTTCTTCCCTGACCTTGAAGTTTAGGTGGAAGGCTGAAAAGGGCTCCCACATTTATTTGAGAAAGAATATATTGGCACTGGAGGGGTGCAGAGAAGATTCACTCAGTTGATTCTGGAGTTGAGAGGGTTGGCTTATGAGGAGAAACTGAGTAGACTGGGGCTATACTCATTGGAATTCAGAAGAATGAGGGGAGATCTTATAGAAACATATAAGATTAGGAAGGGAATAGATAAGATCGAAGTAGGGAAGTTGTTTCCACTGGCAGGTGAAACTAGAACTAGAGGGCATAGCCTCAAAATAAGGGGAAGCAGATTTAAGACTGAATTGAGGGGGAACTTCTTCACACAAAGGTTTGTGAATCTGTGGAATTCCCGTCCAGTGAAGTAGTTGAGGCTATCTCATTGAATGCTTTTAAGGCAAGAATAGGTAAATTTTTGAACAGTAAAAGAATTAAGGGTTATGGTGAGCAGTGGGTAAGTAGAGCTGAGTCCACAAAAAGATCAGCCATGATCTTATTGAATATCATGGCAGGCTTAAGGGGCCAGATGGCCTACTCCTGCTCCTAGTTCTTATGTTCTTATGTTCACAGAAAGCAATCCTTGCACCTTCAAAATATATACGAGTGGTACCTTCCACAAAGTTACATTCTTTGCATATGCTGACAACCTGGCCTTAGTTTTCCAAGCTAAATAAATCCAGGACCATAAGGAAGATCACGGAAGATCTAATTTCTCAGGAAATCCACTTTACTCTTTGACCAAATGCTTCCAAGACTGCCATTTCAGCTGAACTGAGTTTATCTATTCCTGTTTCCTTCTCTAGCTCATTTTGTCTTTTAGTCCGCACTAAACTATTCTGAATTTTAAATTATTTGCATTGTGTAGAGGCTATTACCATCCCATCAGAATACATCTGATCACCACCAAAGTGATTGAAGGAGTCAATAAGAGTGCTGTCGAGCAGTACTTGCTGAACAAAAACTAGATCACTGGAACTCAATTTGGGTTTCACTAGGGCTACTCAGCTCCCAACTTCATTACAGCCTTGGTTCTAACATGAACAAAAGAGCTAAATTTAGAGGTGAAGTTGACTGACTGCCCTTGACATCAAGGCAGTATTTGACTGAGTGCCCTCAAGAAGCTCAACAAAACTGTAATCAATAGGAATCAGTGGGAATCCCTGCTGGTTGGAGTCCTACCTAGCACAAAACAAAATAGGTGTGGTTGTTGGAGGTCAATCATCTCAGTTCCAGACCATCACTGCAGGAGTCCCTCGGGGTACTACGACCAATCATCTTCAGCTGCTTCTTCCTTTCACGAATAAGGTCGGAAATTGGGATGGTCACTGATGATTGCAAAATTTTCAACACTATTTGTGACTCCTCAAATACAGAAGCAATTCCTGTCTAAATGCTGCATGACATAGATAATATTGAGGATTGGGCTGACAAGTGGTAAGTAACATTTGCACACCAAATGCCAGGCAATGACTCTCAGTAACAAGAGAGAATCTAAACATCACTCTTTGACATTCAATGACATTGCTGAATCCCCAACAATCAACATCCTGGGGGGATTACTAATGACCAGAAACTGAACTGGACTCGCCATATAGCTACAATGGCTACCACAGCAGATCAGATGTTAAGAATCATGCAGTGAGGAACTCACATCTGGACCCCACAAAGCTAGTCTACAATCCATAAGGCACAAGTCAGGAGTGTGATGAAATATTTCCACTTGCCTGGATGAGTACAGTCTTAACAGCACTCAAGCAGCCTGACACCATTCAGGACAAAGCAGCCTGCTTCAGTGTGCCATCCACAGTGGCAGCAGTGTATACCATCTACAACATGCACTGCAGAAACTCACCAAGACTCCTTGGACATCACCTTCCAAATCTATGACTGTGAACATCTAAAAGCAAAAAGATAGCATGCACCACTATCTGGATGTTCCCCTCCAAGCCACTCTGCATCTTCACGGCAAAGAGCCTTTTTATGTGCTGTGGCTCTGTGGATGGAAATGTCATCATTCCTCCAATGACTTTGGGCCAAAAGCCTGGAACTCCCTCTCTAACAGCACTGTAAATGTACCTACAACACATAGACTGCAGCAGTTCAAAAAGGCAGCCCATACCCCTTCTTAAGGGCAACTAATAGAGAAAAAAAAAAGCACATGGGAAAACACCAGCTGCAAGTTCTTTTCCAAGCCACAAATCCTGACCAGGGACTACATTCCTATTCTTTCACCATTGTCGAATAAAAATCTTGGAAATCCCTTCCTAACAGCAATGTAGATGCATCTACACCATATAAACTGCAGTGTTTCAAGAAATCAGCTCACCGCCATATTGTCAAGCCAGATCAAATTAACTTTAAATGCTAATTAAATTATTTATCCACCTTTATATATAAAATTCTGAATCAATAGATTAATAAACTGACAAGATTTCATTTTTTAAAAATTATTGGGCAAGACAGTTCTAATATGAGATTTAAGCTTTTCATTAAAATGCTACTTTCAGAAAACAGAGACAGTACAGTGGCATAGTGGTTAACACTGCTGTCGCACAGTGCCAGGGACTTAGTTCAAATTCTGGCCTTGAATGGCTGTCTATGTGAAGATTCACATTCTCCCCGTGTTGGCGCGAGTTTCCTCCAGGTGCTTCGGTTTCTTCCCACACTCCAAAGATGTGTGACATAGGTTGATTGGCCATACAAAATTCACCCTTAGTGTGAGCGGGATTAACGTGATAAATATGTGGGTTCACGGGGACAGGGCATGGTGGAATTGTTGTTGGTACAGGCGTGATGGGCTGAATGGGCTCCTACTGCACTATAGGGATTCTATGATAAATCACTTTCACCTGATTTTATGAATTACTTGAAATAAGTTGAAATTAAAATTAGTCTTACCTAACAGCTTCTTTCCTTTTCTTTGCAGACTCTGTGACCTTCACAATTTCCAAGTCCAAAGATTCTGATGGAGATAAATTTATGTTGTCATGTGATTTCCACTGGTTTCTGCAAGACATATAAGGCCAACGGGTCTCTTTCAACTGGTTTTCATCTGTCATTACATCATCCAAAATCTTTTCTTTTTTTGAGCAAATACGAGGAGTGAGCAGTTGAAAGGGTTCACACACAGTTGTTAATTTCAAGTTCTTCTTTCTCATCAGCTGTCCTTGAGACTTTCTATGCAACATCTTAAAATCTGGTACTTTTGTGTTAATCTGTGGTTTGAATTTAAGTTCTTTATCTGGGTCACAACATGTTGTTTTCTTCTTTTCCAAGAAGGTATTTTGAAGCATACTTTTTGGAAGAGATGCACTACGTAATATCTCTTGAGCTCTCACTTTCATCCTAATTACTCTGTAGAGTTCTTCCTCTTTAATCCTGTCACTAATTGTTTGATCGTACAGATATCTGGGAACTGGTTTTGCTTTAAATTTATTTGGCTTCTTTACTGAAACATTCAGGTCCTTTATTTGCATTTTTCTGATTTCTTTTTTCTTCTCCTCTCTTTCAAGAAAGCCAAATGGTTTTTGCATCGCTAGTAAAATTTCTTTGCTTCTCAGCTTTACAAACCTCCTCCTTTCTTCATTCCGTTCTATTATTTCATCCAGAAGCGGAATATAGGTATGGGCTGGTACAGGGTTAGCACGGAATTTTTTCTGGCATTCTGCTTCTTCATCTAATTGTTTTCTCAACATATGATTCTCTATTTCAATTTCAGATCTTGATTTGATCTTGTGCTTCTTTTTCTCAGCTTCTCTAAGGGTCATCAAGAAAGGGCGTGGTACTGTGATCTTTGGGGTCCACTGCCTTTGCACCTTCTTTATTGATTTCATTTTTTGTGAACTTGAGCTTTCAGGCTTCTGGGATTCTTCATCTGAAATATACTCCTCCACAGAAAATCCATCCCACATTCCCTGAATTCGATCTCTTCCACAGAAGATGATATTTTCTCCACTTTTTTCTTGATCTTCACTGGATATTTCTGAAACACTTGAGTATGTAGCATTATCCACCTCAGTTGTCATGTCAGATAGATGGGCATCATTTTGCTTATCTAAACTATAAAAAAATGACAAAAGTAAATTTGTTTTTGGTTAGAATACCATGAAATGTTCATTAAAACAAGTTACAAAATCCATTCTTGTAAACATGCATCTAAAGAGAGCTACATGGAAAAAGAGGTGATGCGGAAAAGACTAGAAATTCAGAGGACAAGGCTCTGGAGACACAAATTCAGATCATACCATGGCAAATGGTGGAATTTAAATTCAATGAATAAAATTTGGAATTGAAAACTAGTGTCAGTGATGATAAACATCAAACTATCAGTGATTGTTGTAAAAACCCATCTGATTCAATAATATTCTTTAGGAAGGAAATCTGTCATTCTTACCTTGTCTGGCCTACTTGTGACTCCAGATTCACAGCAATGTGGTTGACTCATAATTGCCCTCTGAAACGGCTAGCAAGCTGTTCAGTTCAGGGGAAATTAGGGATAAGCAACATTCCAGCCACATCACATACAAGAACACATTTTTAAAAAGTCCTCAATGACAAACTTAAGAGGATGAAGATAAGCAGTAATCCAGAATTGGCATAATGGATATGTTGAACTAATGCAGTGAAGGATAGAAATCATGTCATGCCTTGAAATTGTGCCCTCTTGTGCTTGTCATTTCTGCCCTTGGAAAAAGCTTACAACTGTTCACCTTATCTATGCCCTTCATAATTTTATAAACTTCTATCAGGTTACTCTTCAGCCTTTGTCTTCCCAGTGAAAACAATCCAAGTTTATTCAATCTCTCCCCATAGCTAATACCCTCCATACCAGGCAACATCCTGGTAAACCTTTTCCATATTCCGTCTAAAGACAAAACGTTCTTCTGGTTGTGTGATAACCAGAATTGAACACAGTATTCCAAATGTAACATAGCCAATGTTTTATACAACTTACATAATTTTGACAACTTTTCTACTCATTGCCCCAGCCAATGAAGGCAAGCACACTGTATGCTTTTTTTCCCCACCAACTTTTCACCCTGTGCTGCCACTTTTAAAGATCTGTGGACCTCTACTCCCAGATCGCTGTGTGTCAATGCTCCTGATGGTTCTGCTATTTATTTTACAACACCCACTTGAATTGGATCTATCACAGGTAGGAACATAATAAATATTGAACAGGTGAATGAGGCACTTGTCAGTACAGATGGGCCTGAGGGGCGGGGGGAAGAGATGTGAATTTAAGAAGTTGCTGATGAGAGTAAATGGATAATTTTTCTAGCTGTATAAAGAATGATTATGGAGTAGTTAACAGGGGAGATGAAATAATGATCAGAGGTAGTCCTATCCAGGAGAAAGAAGAACTTAATACTCTGGTAGATTAGGAATTCAGTAGATATGTAATGGTGAATGGAGTAGAAGGTGAAGAGACTGCTGGAACAGATGCATTAATGTTAGAGACTGGGACTATTGGTAAGCAATCTGAAGTAAACTGGGAAAAAAAAACATTATGCATCTTTTGTGGAGGTGAAAATCAACAATACTGCTATTTGGTTGAAAAATAACTTAAAGTAACATTTGAATGTCATCTGTATTGTAGCTTCCCTTAGACCTAGCAGGCAATGGTATTTGCCATGAGTTACTATATTGTACATACTGGTATCTACCTCAACTAGTTAAATTTTGATAGTGTGCATTATATCCATAATTTCACCATGATAAAAAGAACCATACAGTGGCAGCTGGCAGGATCAATCTAACTTGCCTTTGAAAATATTATATTTAGTTTCAACATGCTTACCTGCAATGCACTGAAGATTCACAAGGATCCTCTGAAGCAGTTATGCCTCTGACACAGAGTTTATTTTCATATAATTTTGCTAGCATTGCCATAGTGTGTAAATGTGCATCTTTTAGTTCCTTAATTTTCTTATAGTAGTCTTCATTGGACATGCCACTTAAACTGCTGGGGATTACTGATTCCTTATCCTCCATACAATGAATTTGTTTAGGGTGCTCTGTTTCACTGGTGTCAGAATCAGAATCACTTTCACACTAAATACAGAGAAAATTGGTTAACTAATTTTTAAAATTACAATGTACACCGATCATTTCATGAAAATAAAAACATAAGAAATAGGAACAGGAGTAGGCCATCTAGCCCTCGAGGCTGCCCCGCAATTCAAGAAGATCATGGCTGATCCGAAATGGATCAGTTCCACTTACCCGCCTATTCATAACGCTTAACTCCCTTATTGATCCGAAATCTATTTACCTGTGATTTAAACATATTCAATGAGGTAGTCTCCACCATTTCAGTGAGCAGAGAATTCCAGAGATTCACTACCCTCTAAGAGAAGAAGTTCCTCCTCAACTCTATTTTGAGGCTGTGCCCTCTAGTTCTGGTGTCCTTTCTAAGTGGAAAGAATCTCTCTACTTCTTTCCTATCTAGTCCCTTCATTATTTTATATGTCTCTGTAAGATCCCTCTCAGCCTTCTAAACTTCAACAAGTACAGGCCCAATTTACTTAATCTCTCCTCATAAGCTAACCCCCTCATCTCTGGTATCAACCTGGTGAACCTTCTCTGTACTCCCTCCAAGGTCAATATGTTCTTTCGCAAATGCGGCAACAAAACTGCACACAGTACTCCAGTTGCAGCAAGACCTCCCTGCTTTTATATTTTATCTCCCTTGCAATAAAGGCCAACATTCCATTCGCCTTCTTGATCACCTGCTGCACCTGCAGACTGATGCACAAAGACCCCTAAGTCCCTCTGCACAGTAGCATGCTGCAACTTTTCACCATTTAAATAATATTCCATCCTACTATTACTTCTTCCAAAGTAGATAACCTCACATTTGCCAACGTTATACTCCCATCCGCCAGGTCCTCGCCCACTCACTCAGCCTATCCAAATCTCTCTGCAGACTTTCCGCGACCTCCATGCAATTCACTTTCCCACTTATCTTTGAGTCATCAGCAAGTTTTGTTATCCTACACTCGGCCCTGTCCTCCAGATCGCCTATGTCTATGGTCAACAGTTGGGGTTCCAGCAGCAATCCCTGTGACACGCCACTAGTCACCAACTGTCAACCAGAAAAGCACCCATTTATTCCAACTCTCTGTTTCCTGTTAAATAGCCAATCCTCAATCCACGCTATCCCCAACTTCGTGTACCCTAATCTTCCACAGCAATCTTTTCTGAGGCACGTTATCAAATGCCTTCTGGAAATCTGAAAACACCACACCCACCAGTTCCCCTCTGTCTACCGCACTAGTCACATCTTCATAAAAATCCAGTAAATTTGTCAAACACGACTTTCCCTTCACGAATCTATGCTGCATCTGCTTGATCAAACCGTTCGTTTCCAGGTGTCCTGCTATTTCTTCTTTAATGATGGATTCTAGCATTTTCACAACTACGTACATTAAGCTAACCAGCCTGCAGTTACCCGCCTTTTGTCTACTACCTTTTTTAAACACAGTGGGGTAACAGTAGCTGTTTTTCAATCCACCGGGACTTCCCCAGAGTCCAGTGAATTTTGATAAATAACTACTAACTCATCTGCTATTTCTTCTGCCATTTCTTTCAGTACCCTGGAATGCATTCCAACCGGTCCCAGGGATTTGTCTACCTTCAGTCCCATTAGTCTACTAAGCACTACTTCTTTAGTAGCAATAATTGTATTAAGGACCTCATCTTCTACCAACTCTCTATTTTAATATTTGACAAGCCATTTGTGTCCTTCACTGTGAAGACCGACACAAAAAACTTATCTAAAGTCTCAGCATTTCCTCGTTTCCCACCATTAGATCCCCTCTCTCATCCTCCAAGGGTCCAAAATTCACTCTAGCCATTCTCTTCCTCGTTATATATTTGTAAAAACTTTTACTATCATTTTTTATATTTAGAGCTAGAATAACATAACATGAAATAACATGATGCCATTAGTGTATGATTGATAATTATGAAAACAATTAAACTATAGAAATGTTAAAGATAGGAGTCCATTCAGCCCATCATCTCTGTAAAAAAACAAAAAGATGAAATGAAAGGAAACAACATTGGGTTAATATATCTAAAAAGGGTGTACAGAAAAAGATACAAATGCCAACGAATCACTAACAAATAGTTTTAAAAAAATCAGAATAATTCTGATATTGGGCTCAAATTAGTTAGGAACTTTGGGTCAAAGGTGTATTAACATTTGAAGCCATGTAGTCTTGACAGAATAAAAACTGAATATCAGTGAACAGGTTATTGATAAGTAAGTGGCACCTGATAGCACTGTCGACAATACCATCCATCATTTTGATGATGCTTGTAAGCAGATTGATGGGTTAGGCTAAGGAAATTTGGCATTACTGCTACAATTCTCACCAATTTTTACAGATACACTATAGAAAACATCTTTTCCCGATATATCACAGTTTGGTATGGCTCATGTTCTGACCAAGACCGCAAGAAACTACAAAAGATTGTGAATGAAACCCAGTCCATCATGCAACCCAGCATCCCATTCATTCACTTCATCCATACTTCTCATAGCCTCAGAAAAGCAGCCAGCATAATCAAAGGCCCCAGCCACCCTGGACATACTCTTCCGTTATCTTCCATCAGGAAAAAGATACAAAAATCTGAGATCACGTACCAACTGACATAAGAACAGGGTCTTCTCTGCTGTCATCGGACTTTTGAATGTACCGATTTTATATTAAGTTGATCTTTCTCTATATGCTAGCTATGATTGTAACGCTATATTCTCCTTTCCTTCTCCCCACATACTCTGGCTGGAATGCTTTGCCTATATAGCACATGAGAAACAATACTTTTGACTGTATACCAATATACATGACAATAATAAATCAAATCAAAATAGTAATTGTTTAATTTGTCCTATTTTTTGTGTACAGGACAAATTTAGACACATTTTCAGGTAGATGCTGGTGTTGTAGTTATATTAGAACAGTTTGGTTAGATGTGTGGCTAGTTCCAGAGCACAGGTCTTCAGCACTAAAGCCAGGATATTGTTGGAGCTCATAGCTGTTGCTATATTCTGTGTGCTCAGCCATTTCTTGATTTCAAATGAAATGAATTGAATAGGTTGAAGAGAGTGATGGTGGGGAACTCAGAAGGCTGAGATGGATTATCCACTCAGCATTTCTGACTGAAGATAGTTGGAAACTCTTCAGCCTTCCTTTTTGTACGTGTGATGAACTGCACTATTATTGAGGAAAGAGCCTCCTATTTGTCTTATTTGTTTAACTGTCCAACACCAATCAGGACTTAGATGTAACAGGACTGAGAGTCCGTCTTCAAACAGACTCGTTGTTTGGTTCTGTCTGTGGTGTTTGCATCCACTGTTTAGCATGCATGTAAGTTCTGTCCTGTAGCTTTATCAAATTTACATTTCACTTTTAGATGGACATTGGTATATCTCCCAGCAAGTTCATCTATATTCCTATTTGAACCAGTTAATTCTCCAGCTTGGTATAATTGAGTGAGGGAAATGTAGGGTCATGAGACTACTGATCATACTGAGATACAATTCTGCAACTGTTGATGGCCATCAATGCTTCAATAATGCACAATTGTGAGCTGCGAGATGTGTTCTGAATCGCTTCCATTTAGCACAGTCAATGCCACACAACATAATCAAGCTCTCCCTGACACAATATAATATCCAATACATTTTCCTTCTCTTTAGTTTTGATGAAGATTCAAATAGAGTTGAAACTTTTCTTATCTGTTTCTGACAAAATCACAATTTTACAGCACAGAAAGAGGTCCTTTAGTCCATCATGTCTGCGCCAATCATCAAGGGTCTATCTATTTTAAACCCTTTTCCAATTTTTGAATGCTATGACATTTCAAGTGCTCACCTAAATACTTCTTAAATGCTGTGATCCTATGGATGCTGCCAGACCTGCTGAGATTCACCAGCATTCCTTGTTGTTATTTATGAGAATGCAAAGATGGGAAAATGGGACTTTGTCTTTGCAAGAATGCAGTGGTTGCTTCTACTCATAACATTATAGATTGATACATCTATGACTGGTAGATCAGGATGAGCTCAAATATGTTTCTCCTTGTTGCTGGTTCTCTCATCATCTTCCACAGGCCCAAGTCTGGCAGCTACGCTATATCCTTGAGGACTAGGATTGGTGGCACTATTGAGTAATTTTTGGTGATGTACATGGAAATACCTCAGCTTGAGCACATTATATACCTTTTCTATCCTCAGTAATTCTTCCAATTGGCGTTCAAGATGGATGAGTCCTGAATCATTGACAAAAATTTTCCAGCTGTTCCCACGGACGGGATCTTCTGCTCCCACAACAATGGTGAACTCAAAGTTTCTCGGCAGCAGGGGTTTCATATAACGGGAAATTCCATTGGCAGCGACAAGATCAGAAGATCCTGTTGCTGGCCAATGGTGAACCGCCTCTGCTACAGGAGTGCAGAAAATCCTGCTCATTGTCTGAGGGTTCGCAAAAGCTAGTAACTTGATGTTGGTGAGGTTGACTTTGCGAGGTTGACTGGGCTGAGTATGCCTTTGTCATGATAAATGCCTACCTAGACTGATGCAGGGTGATTCAGATGGTTTTATTGTTGGACATTTTTGTTGATTCAACTTAGTAGTGGCTGGCTAGACTAGTTCAGAAGGCAATTAGAAGTTAATCACAATGCTCTGGATCTGGAATAATATCTCACAGAAGGTAGCTACTAGGTGCAACATGCTTGTACTAGCCCTTTCATAGAACTATCCAATTAATCAAAGTCATAGAATCATAGAATTCTACATAGTAGGAGGAAGCCATTCAGCCCATCGAGTCTGCACCGACTGCAATCCTACCCAGGCCCTACTCTATAACCCATGCATTTACCCTAGCCAATCCCGCTGACACTAAGGATCAATTTACCATGGCCAACCCATGAACATCTTTGGACTATGGAGGAAACCGGAGCACTTGGAGGAAACCACACAGACACGGGAAGAACTCCACACAGTGACCCAAGCTAGAAATCGAACCCAGATCCCTGGGGCTGTGAGTATCAGTGCTAACCGGTGTGCCACCGAGAGTTCCTTGCTCTTACCACACAGCTCTGCAAAAAAATTATTTTCAATCCTATATCCAATTTTATTTATATTGGATCTGCTGCTACCACTCTTCCAGGCACTGCTTTTAGGCCAAAAACAACAAAGTAAGTTAAAAAAAATCTCATCTTTGCCTGGATTTTTTTTGTCAATACTATGAATTTTGGTCCAATAATCACTGATGCTCCAGTTGTTCATTTCTATTCAATTAAACCCCTTGTAATTTTCAGCACCTCTATTAAATCTCCATTTAATCTACTTTACTCTGAGAACAATCCCAACTTCTCTACCCTCTCCACATTACTGATCCCAGCAATCGTTTTGGTAAATCTCTTTTGCGCCCTCTCCTAAGCCTTGACAACCTTCTTAAAATTTACAGTATGGAAGTAGCCATTTTACTCAGCTGGTCTGTATTGATAATTATGCTCCACATAAGCCTCCTCCCATCTTGATCAAACCTTCTCAACATAATCATTTTATTCTTTTCTCTCATGTATATTCAGCTTCCATTTAAAGGCATTTGTTATTCACATTAACCACTACTAATGGTAACAAATTCCACATTTTAATCACCTGGGGGAGAGAGGTTTCTTCTAAATTCAGATTTATTTGTGATTATTTTTATTTAAGGTCCCTACTTTTGGACCCCCACATACACACTTTTATTTAGAAAACTAAATAAAGTCAGGGGTACTAAAGATGATTTTTAAGGAAATTGTCTTCCAGTATTAGCTGTCTATGTATGCTGACACAATCATTATGTTTTTACTAATGTTCATCTTCTTTACCATTCTTTAACTCTAATCATTGCCAACAATGCTTAAAAAAATTACAAGAAATGGAAATTAATCAAGCTAAAGCCCATGTATAGATGAATACGAACAGTACATGACTTTATCCAAACTTTGTCCAGAATAAGTAGTCAACTTTAGTGGCTTAATGCGAAGAGGCTAGTGTAATGAAAGATTCGAATGATATAATGAATTCATAACTAGCCAATGCTTCTTCGGAAAGCGTTGAAATATCCCTGGCATCTTTTATAAAGTATACATGACTTTTCAATGTTTGTGCTGACACGTTACTCGATATCCTTGACGAGTGTGTAGAATTAAAATAAGTTTATTACTAAGAAATGTCACATTCAGTAAGTACAATCATCGTTGTGAAAATTTCTAGTTATCATTATGGATACTGCGGCCGAAATCAGAACAAGAACCGAAATCACAGAAGACCCAACTATTAGGATTTAAAATCTATACCGGAGGTGAAAGGACCAAAACTCTTCCTCTGAAAGTAGATTGAGACAACTTATTATATTGACACGACAATAAATCCAGACAGGCATTTATATTAAGACTTTTCCAGACAAACACTGCCGTCCACTTACGTTGTTTTTTTAGATACACTTACTTGAACAACTTTCATGTTGAAAAAGAGTAAAAGGGATTTCCAACGTTGTCCCAAATGCTAACACATGGCAATGCCGGAAAACCACTCCAGTTGCGGGCGTCCGTTACTATTGACAACGCTGCCTCGCCCCGCCCCTCTCCTCAGTCTGCTCCCCGCCCCTCCCTTCCCCGCCCCGCCCCTCTCCTCTGCCCTGCTCCTGTCCTCTCCACCCCGCCCGCTCCCCCTCCACTGTCCCGCCCATGCTCCTCCCCCGCCCCACCCGCCCCAATCCACGCTCGATTCTTCTCCCTGCCCCGCCCCCTCCCTCCTCCACTCCCGCTCGCTCCGCCCCACCTCCCATCCCTCCGCCCCGCCCCCTGCTATCCCGCTCGGCCCCGCCCCCCGTCTGCCTCCCCGCCCCCGCCCCCTGCCCCCCGCCCCCGCCCCCCCCCCCGACCCCGACCCCGCTCGCTCCGCCCCGCCCCCCACCTTTACGGCATCCGGCAGCTTCTGCCTCATTTGGAGAGGCCGGGTCTCCTCTCTCTCGTACAGAGCAGTGGGTATTTTGGTTTTGGGGTCTACTGGGGTTTTGATGCACGAAGTGATGAGAATCGAGTTTCGATGCGGATTCTGCATCCTGACTTGACCGTTAAACCGCCGCCAGCTCCTGGTAACGACTTGGATGTAGGGCGGGGGGGCGGGGAGAATTAATAGTACGGACAGCTGAGCCGGCCAAAACAATCATCTTTAAAGCGCGATTGTTCTTATTCTCTCTGCCACATATTCCTCTGCAGAATAAGGCAGAAATACGTTGGCTGTATAATTTTTGATTGTCACAGTGGTGAAGTTGTCAATATTCACACTTATCGCTATAAAATTGACAGCAACTTTTGGAGTCAGTAGTTGAAAGCGGTCATTGTAATTTGAAACAAAAACAGAAAATCTCAGGTCTGATAGCACCTGAGGAGAGAGGATAGAGCTAACGTTTCGAGCCTGGATGACCCTTCCTCAAAGCACTAGAAGTTGATTTATTATTATCTCGTGGATTTGATTTATTATTGCCACAAAAGGCTGTGGAAGTGAGTAGATAGAGTTTGGGAGGGGGGTGCAGGGGGTTGTAGGCTTAGTTGGTTAGGGTATGCTTCAGGACAACAATAACAGCACCGGTTCGATTTAGATTCTAACTATGAAAACTTGAGACCTGCCCATGAGTGGGAAAGGCAATGGCAAATAACCGGAGAAAAACTGCCAAGAAAATTTCACAGGATGAAGCATCAGCAGACAAGAAGGACCTGCCTTCAGCTAGAGCTTATATGCCATCAGTTAGGATTGAGAATACACTCCTGATAGTGTGGTGGCAGTGGATACAATTGAGGTTTTCAAAGGGGGATGGGATAAGCACTTGAAGAGAGAAAAGAAAATCAACCCCACAGGAAAAGGCAGGGAGTAGAATTTGGTGATTTGCTCTTGCTGAGAGTTGCATTGACACAATGGATGGTGATTTTTATGAATCAGCTTTGCGCTGTAAAAACCTTTGAAAACGTTAAGCTTTGTTGGATGAGGTGTAATTGAGGTTTTACTTGCATACTAAACCATAATTCTTGCTTAACAACTTTGCTGGAAAAACAAATTTTATATGTGTTGAATGTTATTCCCCTCAGAACATTTTGATATTTAATAACTTTGATATTTTTTAAGTTCAAAATATTTCTCTTTCCACCATAATCCCATCTGTTTGCCCCAATGTTTATGCTGGTTTTTGTAAAAGGATCAAAAAGTGAATTGTAATCCATGCTTTTTACTTCCTGGTTTTGCAGTCTGAGAATTTTTCAATCTGATTTCCTTAGTCTGCTTAATAACTGCATAGTACCTACACAACACAGATCCACCTCAGGCCTGGGATGAGGTGGCTCCTTCAATGGCCTTTTTCCACATTGGGTAGTTCCATCCAAAGAGGGACCCTCCAGCCCCTCCAAGACTTCCACCTGTCTCTTCCCACCCCTTCACGAGGCCACGTGTATTTAACTTGGTCCTGGTCTCTGGTGCTTAAATCTAGGGATTGCTTGTAGTCCTACATTAGCTACTGCCCTTCTCAGATGATAGACATACCAGCCAATAAAATTGGCCAACAACTTGAGGAGTTTCTCTGACTGAAGAGTGGAAGCATTAAATGGCTCCTGGGCAAGCAGTATTGGTGGGTTGGATTCACTATTGATCCTGTCCATAGTTATCTCTAATACTTTTCATTCTTTGACACTTCCTCTCCATTTCTGGAGATGCACTGACAATCAATATCTTGTAGAAGCCTAGTGATTCCCTCAGATATTTCAATTATCTTTTCTCCCATTGTGGTTACTATAAGGATTCTGTTCCATTCTCTCATATCCTCCTGCTCCATCATATTTGTTCCAACAGTGATTACCTTTTTAGAGTTAGAGTTTTACAGCACAGAAAACGGCCCTTTGGCCCACCTTGTCTATACTGTCCATCAAACACATCTAATCTAATCCTGTTTTCCAGCACTTAGTCCATAGCCTATAATGTTTCAAGTGCTCATCTAAATGCTTCTTAAATGTTGAGGGTTCCCACCTCTGCCACTCTTTCAAGGCAGTGAGTTCTAGATTCCCAGCACTTCTTGGTGAAAAAAGTTTCTCATCCTTTTGAAATCTCCCGTTCCCTGGTTATTGACCCCTCGAAGGGGACAAGTTTATTCCCATCTAATCATAAAAACCATCACCCTCTCTCTGCCTCCTGCCACTAAGCCAATTTTGGATTCAATTTACCAAATTGCCCTGGATCCCGTGATCTCAAGATTTCCTCTTATTTTGATTGATATAGGCCTCACCATGTCTGAACCATTTCCTGCACTTTTGCTTTCATACTCCTATCAGTCCTTCAAAGCTAGGATTGTATTCCCCTCCTTCTCATCTGCTGCCCTTTCCCCACCATCTCCACATTCAACTTATCATTTTCCACAAAGATCACTCCTCTTTTCTTTCCCATATTCCTGCCTCTATACTTAAAAAAACCATTTTATCTCTCACTTTTTCCAGTTCTGATGGAAGGTCTTCAATCTAAAAGGTTGGTGTAGTGGAAATTTTCTTTTAAAATAGTGCCCGATTTCTTAAACAAAACTTGGATTCTATTTGAAAACGCACAAAACATAAAGTCTCTGTTCAAAAGACATAACCAAACTTTACTTAAACACAAGAATCATATAAGACTGGCACGGCATTAACCTATGGCCATGGGAAGCCTTCAGAGGGTTGGAGCCCAGGTTTAGCACTATGTGACCACTCCAAAACTCTAAGGCACTCAGCCAAATTACAGAAAAATTATACTGTTTGTTATCTAACATACATCTCCTCATTAAGTTAGTTTCAATTTCATTTAATGTTAACATGCCAATCCAAGACAGATTATCTCAGTCAATGGTAATATGCCACTTGGTATAATATTTAATTTGTCCACTTAATTCCAGACATCTTCCCACTTGCTGGTTGCTATATAGCAAAACCTTCTATAGTTAAACCTTTCCAATAGGCACACTACCAAGATAGAGAGAGATATAAATCTCTCTGAACCCTTAGAAAGACACTTTCATATGCCTGAACAATGGATGCCTCTGTAATATTACAGTATGTTTCAATTTGTCCTGGGACTTGAAACTTTGAATGCTTATTCTGCTGACTAATGGACTCCAGCTCTGAACTACTGACCTTACCATAATATTTTTACAGTGTTTGCATTTTTTGACTGAGACAAACAGTACATTTATATTAAAAATACATACTATACTTCAATACAAATTTTAAAATCGTATTCATTTCATTTTAATACTTATTGCATTTATATACGAGAAAACTGTTAACATGATTAGATACAATCATTTAATTCCTTTTAGCTATTCTAAATCTAAAGACTGAATCTGTTTGAGTCTAACTAGCTGATCTAAAATTCCCTTCCACAGTTGGGCTGAATTTTACAGATTCCCTTCTGGCTCCCAGGAGTGGAATGACAGGTGAAGAGACCTGTAAAATTGGCCTGCTGCAAGCATAGTAGGGGAGGCCTTGTGCAGCCCATCCATGAACTAGTTAAGACCTTTTTAGGGCCTTCTCCCACCAGTACTGAAGTTTTACCTGTGGTGGGTGCAGACCAATTTAACTGTGTAGCTTGTCGCATTTCACGGAACATGTTCGTGATTGGGTGAGGGAGCATACTTCCTTTTTAGTTCCCCCTGTGGCAATTGGAGCTCCCCCTCATCCAAAGGTTTTCCTTTCCAACTGCCCATTTAATTGTTGGAAGCTCTGAGGCAGAATTCTCACTTTAAGCCAATTAATTTTAAAATTCAGTATTCACGAGGGAGGTGCTGGATGATTGGAGGATGGCTCAGGTTGTTCCTTTGTTTAAAAAGGTTCCAAGAGAAATCCACGGAATTACAGACCAGTAAGTTTGACGGTGGTTGGCAAGTTACTGGAAGGTGTGATAAGGGCTAGGATCTACAAATATTTGGATAGACAGGAATTTATGAGGGAGAGTCAACATGGTTTTGTGCATGGTGGGTCATGTTTAACCAATCTGTTAAGAGTTTTTTGACGAGGTCACCAGGAAAGTGGATGAAGGGAAGGCAGAGGATGTTGTCTACCTGGATTTCAACAAGGCCTTTGACAGGGTCTCTCATGGGAGGTTAGTTAGGAAGGTTCAGGTACTAGGTATAGATGGGGAGGTTGTAAATTGGATTAAACACTGGCTCAATGGAAGAAGCTAGAGAATGGTTGTGGAGGATTGCTTCTTTGAGTGGTGGCCTGTGACTAATGGAGTGCCGCAGGAATCGATGTTGGGTCCATTGTTGTTTGTCATCTATATCAATGATCTGAATGATAACGTGATAAATTGGATCAGCAAATTTGCTGATGATACAAAGATTGGAGGTGTAGTGGACAATGAGGAAGGTTTTCCAAGCTTGCAGAGGGATTTGGACCAACTAGAAAAATGGGCTGAAAAATCGCAAGTGAGGTATTGCACTTTGGAAGGACAAACCAAAGTAGAACGTACAGGGTAGGACTCTGAAGAGTGCAGTTTAACAGAGGGATCTGGGAATACAGGTACAGAATTTCCTAAAAGTGATGTCAGAGGTGGATAGGGTCGTAAAGAATGCTTTTGGTACATCGGCCATTATAAATTGGAGTATCGAGTATAAAAGTTGGAATGTTATGATAAAATTATATAAGGTATTGGTGAGGCCGAATTTAGAGTATTGTGTACAGTTTACAGGAAGGATGTAAATAAAGTTGAAAGAGTGCAGAGAAGGTTCACGATGATGTTGCCATTGACTTGAGAAGTTGAGTTAGAGAGATTGAATAGGTTAGGACTTGATTCCCTGGAGCCTATTAGAATGAGGGGAGATTTGATAGAGGTGTATAAGATTTTGATGGGTATAGATAGAGTGAATGCAAGCAGGCTTTTTCCATGAGGCTGGGGAGAAAAAAACCAGAGGGCATGGGTTAAAGGTGAAAGGAGAAAAGTTTAAAGGAAATATTAGGGGGGGTGCTTCTTCATGCAGAGAGTGGTGGGAGTATGGAATGAGCTGCCAGAGAAAGTGGTAAATGTGGGGTCAGTTTTAATATATAAGAAAAACTTGGACAGGTTCTTGTTCAGATGGAATGGTCTATGTCTGAATTGTGCAGGGACCAGAGTCCTAGCAAATTGTATCACTAGAACTGTAGATAGGGCTTTAAACTAATCTGGCAGGGGGAGGGTGCAGTGATAGGGGAAATTACAAAATCTGGAGTGTAGGAAAAGGTACGTGTGCAGGTGAATGTTGAGGCTGTTCGACCTATTAGAGGAGTAGGGAGCATGACAGACTAGTAGCATTTCAGCAAATAAGGTCCAGGCAAAGGCTGGTATAAAGGCACTTACCTGAATGCACGAAGCATTCGGAACAAAGTGAATGAGCTGATGGTGCAAATTGGCGCAAATGGATATGATCTAGTGGTCATTACGGAAACGTGGTTGCGGGGGGGATAGGGACTGGGAACTGAATGCCCAGGGCTATTAGATGTTTAGGAAGGATAGAGAGGAGGAAAAAGGAGGGGGTGGGATGGCTCTGTTGATCAAGAATAGTATCAGGCGGTAGTAAGAGAGGATATAGGCACCAAAGAGCAAAATGTGGAATCGATGTGGGTGGAGATAAAAAAAAAAATACTAAAGGGAGGAAGATGCTAGTGGGTGTGATCTATAGGCTCCCAAATAACAACTTTGGGATGGGGCGGGCTATAAACAAACAAACGAGATGCGTGCAGAAATGGGACGGTGCTAGTAATGGGAGATTTCAATCTGCATATTGACTGGGCGACACAAGTCGGACACGGTGGGTGGAGGAAAAGTTCTTGGAATGCTGTCAGGATGGGTTCCTCGAACAGTATGTTACAGCACCGACGAGAGACCGAGCTATCTTGGATCTGGTACTATGTAATGAGGCAGGTAGAATTAGGGATATTCATGTGAGGGATCCTCTAGGTACGAATGATCATAGTATGGTAGAATTTATGATACAGATGGAGGATGAGAAAGTAGCATCCCAAACCTGTGTAGTATGTTTGAACAGAGAGGACTATGATACGATGAGAGAGGAATTGGCAACTGGATTGGAGGAGTACAAGGATGGCTGAGGAACAGTGGAGGATTTTTAAAGAGATCTTTTTCAGTACTTAGCAGAAATATATTCTGATGGTAAAGAAGGACTGTAGGAGAAGGAAAAATCAGCTGTGATTCTCAAGGGAAATTAAGGAGAGTATTAAATCAAAAGCTGAGGCGTTAAGAGCGGCTAAAAATAGTGGGCGATCAGAGGATTGGGAAAGTTTTAAACAACAGCAAAGAATGACTAAGAAGGTGATTAAAAAAGGAAAGATAGAATATGAGGCTAAACTAGCTCAAAATATCAAAAATGACAGTAAAAGGTTTTATAAATATATAAAGAATAGGAGGATGGCCAGAGTTGATGTTGGACCGTTGGAGGATGAGAGGGGGATTTAGTGGTGAACGGTAATGATATTGCGGAGACTTTGAATAAGTTTTTTGTGTTGGTCTTTACGGAGGATGACGTAAATAGCTTGCCTGAAATTAAGGATAGAAGGGTGGTAGGAGATGAGGTCCTTGATGATTTACAGTCACTAGAGAGGTGTGTTTGATAGGCTAACGGGGCTGAGGGTAGATAATTCCCCAGGACCAGATGGAATGCATCCTAGGGTTCTCAAGGAAATGGCAGAGGTGATAGCAGATGCTCTAGTAATTATCTTTCAGAATTCGCTGGACTCTGGGAAAGGGCTGGAAGATTGAAAATGGCTAATGTTACGCCACTGTTTAAAAAAGGTAGCAGACGGAAGGCAGGGAATTATAGGCCAGTTAGTTTGTCTCTAGTCAGAAAAATGCTTGAATCCCTCATCAAAGCAGAAATAATGAGGCACCTGGATACGAACTATTTGATTAAGCAGATGCAGCACTGATTCGTTAAGGGGAAGTCGTGGTTGACGAATTTATTGGAGTTCTGTGAGGAAGTGATAGTGCGGTAGACAGAGGGGAACTGGTGGATGTGATGTTTTTTGATTTTCAAAAGGCGTTTGATAAGATGCCTCACAAAAGATTGCTGCAGAAGGTTAGGGTGCGGGGAATTGGGGGTAGGGTATTAGACTGGATAGAGGATTGGTTGTCTAATAGGAAGCAGAGAATAGGTATTAATGGGTGCTATTCTGATTGGCAGCTAGTGACTAGTGGAATACCCCAGGGATTGGTGCTGGGGCCTCAACTATTTACCATTTACATAGATGATCTGGAGGAAGGGGCTGAGTACAGAGTGACGAAATTTGCTGATGACACGAAGATGAGTGGAAAAGCAAATTGCGTGGAGGGTGTGGAAAGCCTGCAGAGGGATCTGGATAGGTTGCGTGAGTGGGTGAGGACCCGGCAGATGGAGTATAATGTTAGCAAGTGTGAGGTTATCCACTTTGGTAGGAATAAGAGTATGAAGGATTATTATTTAAATGGTGAAAAGCTGCAGTATGTGACGGTGCAGAGAGACCTGGGGGTCCTTGTGCACAAATCGCAAAAATACAGTCTGCAGGTGCAGCAGGTGATCAAGAAGGCGAATGCAATGTTGGCCTTTATAGCTAAGGGGATAGAATATAAAAGTAGGAAGGTACTTTTGCAGCTGTACAGGGTACTGGTGAGGCCGCAGTTGGAGTACTGTGTGCAGTTTTGGGCACCGCATTTGAGGAAGGATTCATTGGCCTTGGAGGGGGTGCAGAGAAAGTTCACTAGGCTGATACTGGAGATGAGGACATTGGATTATGAGGAGAGAATAAATAGGCTAGGTTTGTACTTGCTGGAGTTTAGAAGGCTGAGAGGGAATCTTATAGAGACGTATAAGATACTGAAGGGGATGGATAGGGTAGAGGTTGAGAGACTCTTCCCGCTTAACAAAGATAGCAGGACTCGAAGGCACAGCCACAAAATAAGAGGGGGGGGGTGCAGTTCAGATCAGAGTTGAGGAGGAATTTCTTCACTCAAAGGGTGGTGAATCTTTGGAATTCTCTGCCTGTTGAAATGGTGGAGACTTCCTCGCTGGATATATTTAAGTCAAGAGTGGATAGGTTTTTGATTGACAAGGGAATTAAGGGTTACTAACGGGGAGAAAGCTGGAAAATGGAACTGAACACTGCAGATCAGCCATGATCTTATTGAATGGAGGGGTAGGCTCGAGGGGCTGGATGGCCTACTCCTGCTCCTATTTCTTATGCTCTTATGAGAGGAATGTGGAGGGATATAGTTCAGGTCAGTGGTTTGGCATAGACGAGAAGGGCCAAAAGGTTCTATGGTTCTAATGGCCCGTTAAATAACTGGGATGAGTGGCCAAATATGGTCAAGCTCACTCTGGACCTTTAGGTAGGAGCAAGGATCCTGTCCCTATTTTAAAATCAGCTTATTTCCTTTGTTTTTCTCTCTCCAGAGATGCTACAAGCCAAATTGTTTTTTTCAGAATTTTGGTGAAATGCCTGAAAACCGGGTACCGTTCATGCTAGGCATGGGGGACTCTTTCAAGGGAATACTGAAAATGTTGAAAGATAGATATGTGCCGGTTAAGAGGAAAGATGGGAAAGGTAGGATTAGAGAGCTGTGGATTATTAAGGATATTGAAAACTTGGTTAGGAAGAAAAGAGAAGCGTATGATAGATCAAAGCAGCTGGGAACGGAGACAGCGTTGGAGGAATACAGAGAGAGTACGAGGGAATTCAAACGGGGAGTTAGAAGGGCAGAAAGGGGGCATGAAATGATTTTGGCAGATAGGATTAAGGAAAATCCAAAGGCTTTTTACTCCTATGTTAGGAATAAAAGGGTGGTTAGAGGAAAAATCGGACCTCTTAGGGACAGAGGAGGGGAACTGTGCTTAGAGCCCGAGGGAAATGGGGGAAATCCTGAATGAATACTTTGTGTCGGTATTCACGAAGGAGAGGGGCTTGTTGACAGCTCCTGTCTCTGAGGGAGCTGTGGACCAGTTGAAGGAAATATCCATACTGAGGGAAGAAGTGTTAGAGCTTCTAGGTAGCATTAAAACTGATAAATCTCCAGGGCCTGATGGCATTTATCCCAGGCTGCTTAGGGAGGTGCGAGGTGAAATTGCTGGGCCTCTAATGCAAATCTTTGTCTCTTCTTTGGACACAGGTGAGGTCCCAGAGGACTGGAGAATAGCTAATGTTGTACCATTGTTTAAAAAGGGTCGTAGGGATAACCCTAGAAATTATAGGCTGGTGAGCTTGATGTCAGTGGTAGGGAAGCTGTTGGAGGGGATTCCTAGAGATAGGATGTATAGGCACTTACAGCGTTGTGATCTGATTAGGGATACACAGCATGGCTTTGTTGAGGGGAGGTCGTGCCTTACGAATCTGGTAGAATTTTTTGAGGAGGTGACGAAAATGGTCAACGTAGGGTGAGCCGTTGATGTCGTCTATATGGATTTCAGTAAGACATTTAACTAAGTCCCTCATGGGACGTTAGTTGAGAAGGTCAAGGTTCATTGGATACAAGGACAGGTAGCTAGATGGATAAGTAACTGGCTTAGTAATAGGAGACAGAGACTAATAGTGGAAGGGTGTTTTTCTAGCTGGAGGTCGGTCACTAGTGGTGTGCCGCAGGGCTCGGTACTGGGACCTCTTCTATTTGTAATATATATAAATGACTTAGAAGAGGGAGTAAGTGGAGTGATCAGCAAGTTTGCAGACGATACAAAGATGGCTGGACTTGCGGATAGTGAGGAGCATTGTCAGCGATGCAGCAGGACATAGATAGGCTGGTAGCTTGGGCAGACAGATGGCAGATGGAATTCAATCCTGATAAATGCGAGGTGATGCATTTTGGGAGAAAGAATGTAGGGGGGGAGGTATATGATAAAGGGTAGACCTATTAAGAGTATAGAAACGCAGAGGGACTGGGGGTGCAGGTGAACAAGTCTCTGAAGGTGGCAGAGCAAGTGGAGAAGGTTGTGAAGAAAGCATATAGTGTGCTAGCCTTTATAGGAAGGGGTATAGAGTACAAGAGCTGGCCTTTAATGTTGCAGTTGTATAAAACGTTGGTTAGACCTCATTTGGAATACTGCGTCCAGTTCTGGTCGCCTTACTACTGGAAGGACATGGAGACTCTGGAGAGAGTACAGAGGAGGTTTACCAGGATGCTGTCTGGTATGGAAGGTCTGAGTTACGAGGACAGATTAGGCAAATTGGGACTGTTTTCCTTAGAAAGACGTAGACTTAGAGGAGATCTAGAACAAAGAACAAAATAGCACGGGAAACACGCCCTTTGGCCCAACGAGCCTGTGCCGCCACCCTGATGTTCCCATCTCTACCCGCAATCCCTGTCCATGTTTACAGATCTATGGATTAAAAACCAAATTTGAGACAATTTAGGGAGAATTTGTTTTGCCAGTTAGCCTAAGAGCACATCTTTGGGATGTGGGAGGAAACCGGAGCTCCTGGAGAAAACCCATGCAAGCACGGGGAGAATGCGCAAACTCCCACAGACACAGGGCCAAATCCATGTATCTGCACAGCACAGCGATAGTCACTGAGCTGTCGTGTTGCCCATCAAATGGTCCAGGTCAAGCGTACACTAACGACATGAAGCACTAGGATACTCTCGAAAAAAAAAATTCAAGAGCAGCCCTCTCACGACCCATCGCAAGCATGCCCCTCGTTAGACGACAAGGTGGACCAAAGCACCTGTAGGATAAAAACAAGTACATCAATATCATCATCTATTTACACACTTCCCAGGGACTCCCAAGGCTCATGATCCCTATTTTAAATCAGTTTTCTATACCCCCCCATTCCCATTCTGTTCATGTGCCCATCTAAGTATTTCTTAAATAACTCCAGAGTACCTGCCTCCACCACTTTACTTGGCAGCACATTCCATACCCCCACCACCCTCCATGTGAAAAAACTCCCTCTAGCATCCAAATTATACCTTACCTCCCTCACCCTAAGCCCGTGACCCCTCGTGCTATTCAAGTCCATCCTAGGAAAATGCTTAATCCTGTTTACTCTATCTATACACCTCATAATCTTGTACACCTCTATTAGATCTCCTCTAAGTCTATGTCTTTCTAAGGAAAACAGTCCCAATTTGCCTAATCTCTCCTTGTAACTCAGACCTTCCATACCAAGCAGCATCCTGGTAAACCTCTTCTGCACTCTCTCCAGACTCTTGACTCTCCACGTCCTTCCGGTAGTAGGGCAACCAGAACTGGACGCAGTATTCCAAATGAGGTCTAACCAATGTTTTATGCAACTGCAACATTGAAGGCCAGCTCTTGTACTCTATATCCCTTCCTATAAAGGCTAACATACTATATGCTTTCTATTATCTAATAGAGGTGTACAAGATTATGAGGGGTATAGATAGAGTAAACAGAGTTAAACTTTTTCCTAGGATGGACTCAAATAGCATGAGGGATCACGGGCTTTGGGTGAGGGGGGTAAGGTATAATTTGGATGCTAGAGGGAGTTTTTTCACACAGGGTGGTGGGAGTATGGAATGCACTGCCAAGTAAAATGGTGGAGGCAGGTACTCTGGAGTTATTTAAGAAATACTTAGATGGGCACATGAACAGAATGGAAATGGAGGGGTATAGAAAACTGATTTAAAATAGGGATCATGAGCCTTGGGAGTTCCTGAGAAGTGTGTAAACAGATGATATTGATGTACTTGTTTTTATTGTACAGGTGCTTTGGTCCACCTTGTTGTCTAACAAGGGGCATACACGTGATGGGTCATGAGAGGGCTGCTCTTGGATTTTTTTCGAGAGTATCCTAGTGTTTCACTTCGTTAGTGTACGCTTGACCTGGACCATTTGATGGGCAACACGACAGCTCAGTGACTATCACTGTGCTGTGCAGACACATGGATTTGGGCCTGTGTCTGTGGGAGTTTGCGCATTCTCCCCGTGCTTGCGTGGGTTTTCTCCGGGCGCTCTGGTTTCCTCCCACATCCCAAAGATGTGCTCTTAGGCTAATTGGGAAAACAAATTCTCCCTAAATTGTCTCAAATTTGGTTTTTAATCCATAGATCTATAAACATAGACAGGGATCACGGGTAGAGGTGGGAACATCGGGGTGGCGGCATGGGCTCGTTGGGCCAAAGGGCCTGTTCCCTGTGCTGTTTTGTTCTTTGTTCTTCTTTATTCTTTATGTGCTCTTAGGCTGATTGGCAGAACAAATTCTCCCTAAATTGTCTCAACTTTGGTTCTAATGCATAGATCTATAAACATAGACAGGGATGACAGGGATCATGGGTAGAAGTTGGAACATCGAGGTGGCGGCGCAGGCTCATTGGGCCCAAGGGCCTGTTTCTCGTGCTGTTTTGTTCTTTGTTCTGCCACTTGCCAGAAAATATTCAAGTACTGATGAATTGTTGAATATGATAACCATGTACTTATTAACAGCACAAAATTAGCATCAGAATTTGCTGAAGATTCCATCATGCTC
The DNA here is from genome assembly GCA_024679065.1 of Sphyrna mokarran. Taxonomy (NCBI): domain Eukaryota; kingdom Metazoa; phylum Chordata; class Chondrichthyes; order Carcharhiniformes; family Carcharhinidae; genus Sphyrna; species Sphyrna mokarran. Next base: position 37,678,518 of record JAGIQG010000012.1, on the reverse strand, counting down.
AATACATTTGGTTTACAAAACTGTATCTCGCACAACAGAAAAGCTTATTGGTTAGGAAATGACACAAAATTAAAGCAAAAATAAGTCCACCAGTTAACCTTCTCCAAAGTTTCCATTTTCAAAACGTCTGCACCATAGCCATGTAAAGCGAATGTCAGGGGCTTCTTTAAAACCAAGCTGCTCAAATAATTGGCACGACTTTGTATTGTCCTCTTCAATGAAGCAATAAATAGGATATCCGATGTTCTGCAGAGCTTTCACCATTTTGGTTACTAGTAGCTTGGCAAAGCCCTTCCTGCGATACTGTGGTAGAGTGTACAGTAATCCCATTGCACCATATGGGTAAGTAAGTAGCCAGGAAACAGGATTATTAGTTTCATCCAGGATACAGTAGTTGGGGAATTTCGCTATGATATTTTTCACAAATTTAAGACCATCATCATCCTTGCCAAACTTCCAATTTCTGTTTACTGTCTGTGCATGAGATATGTCTAAATGACATATTCTTGAGGCAACATCAACCCTTTAAAAACAAAAATTGAATGGGAAGAAATTTGTATTTCTCGTGATTAACAACATTACTATTTGCAAAAATTAACATGCCTAAATTTTAGCAAGCAATATTATCTACGAGTACTTTCAGTTCAGACATGAATCGGGGCAAATCCACAAAGGCTCAAAAATGCAACCCATGGATACCCATCCATGTATCTAAGCAAAACCTATACATCTTTGCATCAGTTATCCTTAATGGCCTAATTGTGATTGTTAATTTAGAATGAATTTGTGGTAAATCTTGTTGATTTTTTTTTGATCGGTATTTGGTTCTTTTTGGTCAATAGAAAGAGACCCGCATTCAATCAACCTTCATAGTTTTGAATCCAAGTTCTAACAAATGAAAGCTCTTGGAAGTGAAAACATTCATTTAAAACAAATGTTTCTGTATCTGCCATTGTTACTTATAACCTCATGTTCTCCTTTAATAAGTTTTTGGGTGTTACTCTTCCTTAATTATCTATTTTGAAGTATCCCACTCTGGTCCATGTAAATGTTAGCAGACGTAGCATAAACAGATTCGTTGCTATTTGAGGTGAGAGCAAGCTGAGGAAAACTGCCTATTGCTTTTTCTTCAAGTGGGAATCTGCCTCCAGAACCTACGCATCAAAGCTCCCAACATTGTATAATCGATCACTGCTGATTGACCTGCATTTATTTTCAATTGTGTCTTTACCAAGAACTATGCACTTGAAGGAAAAAAACAACGTATTGGGAAAGATAATGGCTCCTCAGTGCTGTTGATCCTTTATCCTCTGTGTCCAATTTCACAAGGTTCAAATAGAAATGTTAATACTTATGTAATCTTAACAATTAAAATAAAGCAAATGAAAAGTAAACAACAGATTCCCAGTGAACATTTAGAAACATTAACTCAACTAATTGATTTTCACTGATCAAACAGTAGAACTGATTAGCATAGGACAAATAAGATTGGAGAAGTGAATGTGCAGCTCAAAGATTGGTTTAGGGCATTGGCACCTGTGCTGGGAACAGTGGCATCTGCACAATTGGATGGTCTCCACCTGAACCTTGCTGGGGCTGATGTTCCAGTGACCCAAATAGGTGGGCAAGTAAAAAGGTTTTAAACTGAATAGTGGGGGCAAGTGATCAAATTTAGGAAGTTGTAAGACAAGGCAACAAAGAAAGGTACTAATTTGAAAAATGATATACTGTGACAGAAATGGACAGAGAATACAAATCTCAGAGTAAATCAGCAGATTAGGCTCGATGTTACAAAAATCAGACATTTTGAGTGTGTAAGCATCCTGGGAATACCCTATTCAGGTTTCTTTGCTAATTAATGGGAATAAACTCATATCATTGCTGACTATATAAAGCAGAAATCATGTAGAATATTAGAGAAGACTAAAAGATAAAAAACTTCCCAGATGGGGAAGCACTTAAGATCAAAAACGCTATGACGTTTTAAGTGCTGATCTAAATGCTGCCTAATGTTGAAAGAGCTCTCATTTCCATCACCTTTATTAGCAGTGAGTTTCAGATTCCCAGCATCCTCATAAGTGAAAAAAGTTTTCCTCAAATCTCCTCAAAATCTCCTGCTACTTACCTTAAATCTATGGCCTCTAGTTATTGATCCCAGTACTAAGGGGAAACACTCTTTCCTATCTAATCTGTGTCCCTCACCAGAGAACAATTAGTTAGAGATCAAGCTCCTATAGTGTATAATGGTCATCTTGCTGTGCTTTTTAATATTATTGTTCAACATATGTTACGTTTCACTGATACTTAGTAAAATATAACTACTGTCACTAAAAAGGATTATCACTTTCAGTGGGGTAAGGGGATAACTAGTTAGTTGAGTCCCTGAGTCATAATAGGTATCACAACTGGAAACAAGTTGTGATATGTCAAGTACTGATGAGGACAATTTGTATGAGCTATTGACCATTGTAGCACAGCATGAGGGCCACTGATCAAGGGGAGAGTGATTACAATCTTTGCATAATGCAAAAGCAAGTTTGCTTGTTAAATAGGTTTGCATGCCTTCTTGGGTGGTCCTTGGGATCAAGAATGACTTCCAAACTAGCTCAATCGATTCTGAAATGGCTGCTAAGTCCAATATGGCCTCTGCAGACATTTGGAGCAGGTGATGCTTGGAGGGTCAGGTTGGGTCAATGAGAGTTGTCTGTTCTCTCCAATGTCTTGACTTTGTGCATCTGTGTTTGATGCCTTCCTGACTGATCTTTTTCTATTTTGGTCAGTCATAAGCCAGGGACTCCCATGAGGTGATCGTAAAGTGTGACCTCTTCAGTCCTGCTTTGAGGATATTGCCATAGCATTTCCATTATTCTTCTGCATTTTCATTATACTCCTGTAACTTTTCTGGCATGAAAATGTTCTGAATAGAGCAGTTGCTTTGAGTCCAGTGTCAGGCATATAAATGACATGTTCTGGTTGCATACAATGTAAAGGGAACAATACAAGAGGAGACAGTGGAGTCATAAAACCTGGACCAAGGGGTGATCAAAGGGTACAATAGGAAAAGAATATAACTGGGAGGAAGAACTCATGGTAAGAGAATTAATGGATGAATGTCAGAAAGAGACATAAAAAGTGTCTGCACAAAGAAGATGGGTAATATAACTACCTTAGATTGTAATAGGAATAATAATATCACTTGTTAACTCCAATGCCCACAAGTATTATATAGTCATCTCAATATCCTACAAGATGTTACATTACTAAGAGATAAGTAACAGTAGAATCATAAAATTTTACGGCCATAAAATCCCAGTTGATCCATTGTGCTAGCGCTAGCCTTTGGCAGCCTTCTGGCTAATAGGGGGATAGTTTATGCTTTGGTGATCGTCTCTGTGCTAAATATCACACCATTCTGGCATGGCAATCTTTGCCATTTTTGTTTCAGATGAAGATAGAATGCTGAGAAGGTACATAATTCATCAGCCCCTTTTTTTTAACTAGGCCCTCTTCTTAGACAGCTGAACTTTCTGTTTCTCCTGACTGCTTTCAATCCCCTTTCTGAAGGTTACAGCTGTCGGTGACAGCCTCCCAGTTATCACTGTTGATGTCCACCAACTTCATAGCTTGCTTGGATATTCAGACCTTTGCCTTTGTAGCTAATGTCCAAAAAAGTCACAAACCAGTGGCCAGTTCATCCCACAGAAGGTTTTGGGTATACAATGTCACCCATATGTTACTGCCTATGTTATTCAGGTCTCACTATTGCAGAATGGTGTATTCAGTCAATTTGCTGTTCCACACATTCTTAACCAGCCTTGGACATAGCAACTGCAACTTTTGCAATGCATATGTTAATTTCTTCATTATGTAACAGCGAGAGCTTAAATTTGCAAAACTATCAACAACCTCCAGCAATATATTGTCTATGTTGATTGATGGTGATATTACAACATTCTAAACCATAAGTTATCTTTCTGGTGTCGGTGGTCAAACTAAACCCTATGGACATGAGAGAATTAATCCATTTGCTGATGAAGGTGGTCCTCAGTTTGAAATGCTGCACACCATCATTGGTGTAGAGCATTCTGTGGGGACTGATGCAATTTTGTCTTGGCTCTCAGGTGAGCAAAGCTGAATGTCTACAAGTTCTGGAATGTAAGCTGTCTGTAGATGAATTGAAGGCACGTGACAGCAGAAAAGGAAAAAGAATATGACAAACAAGTGTCAACACCAGAACCCAGTCTCATGTGATCCCACTGAAAATCTCAAAAGAGTTTTGGTGTTATCCTGGCATTCACTCAGCATGTTGTCATGGGAAGAGGAAATCACATCAAGGAGATTCAATGGTCAGTCACGCCATTTTTCCTGCAGTTGCAGGACTGAAAAGATTATGTCAATGGTAGATCTTCAAATTCTAAAACTACTCTGGGGTTCAGAATATGTCTATTCAGTCAAGATCTCCAGTGTGGCAAGAACAACACAGGCAATACTTTTCCCATGATGTTCAGCAAGAACTATCTAATTTGCTTCCACAACCCACAACAAAAGTGTTCAATTTATTTCTACAACCCTGAACAAGAGCTGTCCAATTTGAGGCCACAACCCCCTAACCATCAAATTAGATCATTTAAAATACAGGTCCTTTTGGGGTGAAGCACTGCAATTTCTAATGGCTTTGGAATATGTATCCACAACCAGCATAGACTGGAACTTTAATCCACCTTAGATTACTTGATCACTCTATCACAATGATATCATTTCTAGAAAAAGTCCCAGTCTCTTTTGGCATGAGCTTTATTATTTTTAAAGTTACAAATTGGTATTGATTTTCCAAAGAGCTTTTGAGCAATATGTTATTTGCATCATTTCATTTTGAGGATCAACTTAATTTAAATAATATGGTTACGTTTCTAGTCCATTTTGGATCTGGTTTTGACAGTTCACCAAGGAGAGAACCACCTGAGTGCTTGGGTGAAAAAAAAATCACTCCAATATTTCCTCTATTGATGAACATAAAATAATTGTTGGTTGGAAGTAGGGCCTTTGCAAATACAATAGTATCATCTAAGGTGGATTAAGGTAGATCTATTAAAATTACAACTGGTATTGTTTTAATGGACCTTATTCTTATGCAGTATGGTTACTGTAATATCACTGCAAGCTAATATAATGCCCCTGCTTTTGTTTGAAAGGCAGATGGATCTTTTATGAATCACTGCTTCAGAATAAGAAGCACTACTGACTCAATAAGAGAGTAGGAAACAAAAACATTTGCTCCCTGAGTATTGAAATGCCTGTCCTGCTTACTCTGTTATATCACACACATTCCATCCAGAATAAAAAAGATTGGGGCCGGATTAATTTAAGAGATTAACAACTAGAAAGGTAAAATCCTAAAATAACAGGCTGTCTTAGCTGCAGATATGATATTGACACTGCCTGCAAAGAAATGCAGTCCAGAGAGATGTTTTATTTGGGAATTAGAGTTCTCTCCGATGATATTTATTACCCTACTGTTAGTAGAATACATGAATATTGGAGGATGGTTTGTCATTTACGTTCAATTCTTCCCTCTTTCTCCCCTCCTTCCTCTGAAAACTCTCATCATAGTTGGATCAAAAATTCACTGTATAGGCAAACAGTTTGTTTATTATCTAGTTAGGGACCAGTAATTTTTGTTTCAACTCGATTAAGTTAGAATCCCAGTGACCAGAGCCATATGATTCCATGGTTTTAAACAACAAAATAAGCTTTACAAATCAGAAAATCTGCAATATCTAGGTTATACACTAATACTCAAAATATACTTGAGGTTGTGTATATGGTGTCTTCCTTTAAGTAGAGCAATAGTGAGTCACCTGACTTGGGGGACCAATTGGAACTGAGACTGTTTACACCAGAGGGAGTGGCCGGAATTTTATCACCCTGCCTGCAATCGGAATAAGAGTGGGCAGGGGCAGGCAATAGAAAGCTCCACTGATTTCTGGCGGGATTTTACGATTTTGGGACGACTGAGGCCATAGAATTCCGCCCAGAGAGTCCTCTCTCAGGTATTTCTGGAACCATGTTGTAAGCAAGTAGAACTGGGGATCTTCATGCAGCATAAACCTCCTGCACCAAGTTTTGTTTGTCAATAAATACCATTTGTTCCCAACGAAGTCTGAAATCTCGTGACAGTGCCGTAACAGCGAAACATAACACACTGATGATCAGATAGAATCGATTGAACAGCACAGTCTGCCTGTGAGTATCCAGTTTAATTAAAGTTATAAAAGAGGAGTAGGCAAATAAGACTCAAAGAGTTGTTGTACTGATGCCAGACTCTAGTTGTAGTATTGGACCCGGTGTGGACAGAGAATTAAAGCGATTTCGAAATATATAAGAAAAAATAAAACGAAGAGATTGATTTCAGAAGGAAGGAAAGTGAAACTGAATCAAAAGAAAAAGAGGACAGGAATGTTTGAAGTAGAAAGGAAGATATACCCAGCTAAAAGCTGTGTTTTAGATTTAAAAATAACCTAGAAACGGAAGATATTGGTATTGGTTGCAACTAACAGGTTCAGAAGTAAAAAGGGAGACAAATGTCCTAAGAAGTTGCAATACCTTTCCCAATAGCATGGGAAAATGAAGACGTTGAGATTCAGAAGACTAGGGTTCCTGGTGATGGTCCCTGCACTGGAGAACTGCAGGCTGTGCAGTTTGGAAGTTTATGGAAGACCTATATTTGTTTGAAAATAAAGGAGCTGACAAAGTTTAAAATAAAACCCACTGGTGAAATTGACAAAAAGATTGCTGTTAAAACAAGGACAGAAATATGGATTCTCAAGACAAATGGGAAAAATGCAGAAATTGATAAATCTTCCACCAGCTTAAACAAGTTTTAAAACTTCTAAAAAAAAGTCCATAAGTAGGTTTCCACCCAAATACAAGGAAAGCACAGATAGACAGAAATGGCAACTATATCAGCTGAAAACATTGACAGCCTTAAAACAGTAACAATCAAAGTTGTGCAAAATTTAATGCAACAATCTTAAGGGGGAACAAATAACAAGTGACAAAAAAATACAGAAAAGATCCCAGTTAAAAGGCAACTCTAAAAACAAGAGGCCAACTTTTTAAAAAAAATGGGGGTCTGTAAGCAACACAAGATCTCAAAGGTGAAAATTAAGATCTCAAAGAAGAGGAAACAGTGAAAGTTAGAGGTAATACTTCTTCAAGCAAGAAGTAATGCCAAACTGAGTAGGCAGTAAAAGTCACAACATAGGAGGTAATTATGAAATAACAGACAAACTGGTTGAACATTCCAAACTGCACATTAAGTAGCAGTTGTGACTAAGACAGATCCCACAGATTTTTTAGTAATCCATTCTGATGTCAGTGATCACCATGAATTCAGGAAATCATGTTAAAATTCTCTCCTTCATGAGGGACTTTATCTTTTTCCTTTCACAGATCTAATTTAACCACTCTAACTTGGACTGCCTCAAAGACTGCACAACTCCTGATGATTCAATCTCTTCTGAGACTGTATTCCATGGTATTCACAAAGTTGCGATCCTACCTCTCATTCGTACACAATTCCAGCTCATTTGCAGACTGTTAGTTTCACTAAGATGGCACTGCCCCAAATTGCTCCAAATTTCAGTCTCCTGGCTGCAGTGAGATGTAAATGGCTACTGGGGCTTCTTTTGAATTCTAGCTAACTTGACAAAGGACCAGTGTGCTTGCACCAGCTTCTCACATTTCCAATACTTTTCTGAGCCCTCACAGCATGGGCTTCCCCGCGAGCTGCAAACTACTTGAAGTCTAAACTGCAACTTACTGTTTCCTTCAGTAATATAGTTGTTTGGTTTTTATTTAAAGATCCAGTCATCTTCATGATAATAAAGCTTTTCAGAGTTCACTGTATGCTTTAAACTAATTTGATTCCCAAAAACAAAACATCTCTCTGGATTGCACTTACTTGCAAGCAATGTAGATATCACCTCAGCTACATAAAACCTGCTGCTTTATAGTTTTACCTTTCTAGCTGTCAATCCCTAAAGTCAACATGGCTCCAATCTAATGTAATAGACTCCAAGCTGTTTTAATTGCTCTTATTTCATTTTCTACAGTTAATCTTCCTAGAACTGAAATTTACCTCTAAACTATTAACATGAGCCATGTACTAGATATTCATTAATCCCACAAATCTTGCAAAAAAAAGTATTTGAGTGAATAAAATGTTTGCATGTTGATGTACTACAGATAGTGCTTACTTTTCTGATATGATGTCAAGCAGGTTGCTTGGATCTTCAAGTATCATTGCACGTGTACTGGTTGAAATGTTTACTGTGAATTTTTTGCAAGCTGCAACATCCTTCACCAGTTCAAGAAAACTTGTATCAATCCCTTAAGAAAAACAAATTAGGAGTTTCAGTAATTGCTCTTTAGGTATACAAGAACTACAGTTCAATCTTGGCAATCAAAGATATCATAATCATGACAGTCACTGATCTCACCTCTTCTAGAGATCTTCTATCCAATTCCTCAGACCTCATAGTCCAACCCCAAAGAACATAGAATACCACAGCGAAGAACAGGCCCTTCGGCCTTCGATGTTGCGCCGACCAATTGGGAAAAAGCAATGACACTCTAACCTAAACCATTCCTTTTTCATCCATAAACTTATCTACTAACCTCTTAAACGCCACCAAACTAGGCGCATCTACAACTGCCGCAGGCCGGGCATTCCATACCCTTACCACCCTCTGGGTAAAGAACCTACCTCTGAGATCCGTCCTATAACTATCACCCCTTAATTTAAACCTATGTCCCCTCGTGCTAGCTTTCTCCATCCTAGGGAAAAGGCTATCACTGTCCACCCTATCTAAACCTCTAATCATCTTATATGTTCCAATAAGGTCTCCTCTTAGCCGCCTTCTTTCTAACGAAAACAACCTCAAATCCCTCAGCCTCTCTTCATAAGACCTGTCTTCCATACCAGGCAACATCCTGGTAAACCTCCTCTGTACCCTCTCCAATGCCTCCACATCTTTCTTATAATGGGGGGACCAGAACTGTACACAATACTCCAAGTGTGGCCGTACTAGAGTTTTGTACAGTTGCAACATGACGTTGCGGCTCCGAAATTCAATCCCCCTACCAATAAAAGCTAAGACTCCATATGCCTTCTTAACAACCTTATCGACTTGATTGCCAACTTTCAGGGATCTATGCACATATACACCAAGATCCCTCTGTTCTTCAAAACTATTAAGAGTCCTACCATTAGCCCTATACTCTACACATTTGTTATTCCTGCCAAAGTGAATTACCTCACACTTTTCCGCATTAAACTCCATTTGCCACCTCTAGGCCCAGCTCTGCAACTTGTCCAAGTCTCTCTGCAAACTATAACACCCCTCTTCACTATCTACCACTCCACCGACTTTAGTGTCATCTGCAAATTTACTAATCCATCCTTCAATACCCTCATCCAGATCATTTATAAAAATTACAACAGCAGGGGCCCCAAAACAGACCCCTGAGGTACACCACTTGTAACCAAACTCCACAATGAATATCTCCCATCAACCACCACCCTCTGTCTTCTATCTGCTAGCCAATTACTAATCCAATTAGCTAAATCACCCTCTATCCCATACATCTGCATTTTCTGCAGAAGCCTTCCATGGGCCACCTTATCGAACGCCTTACTAAAGTCCATATATACCACATCAACTGCCTTACCCCCATCCACCTCTTTGGTCACTTTATCAAAAAACTCAATAAGGTTAGTAAGGCACAACCTACCCTTCACAAAACCATGCTGACTATCCTCAATCAATTCATTTCTCTCTAAAGCTATGCTTTCTCTCAAAGGCTATGCAGGGGGCTTTAAACTGATTCAGAGGGGGGGGGGGTGGGATCCTGAGTAGTTGGGGTGCTAAGAGGGATGAGAATAGGGGGGTCATAGAGGAGAACTGCAAACACAGCAGCGTACAGGTGGAGTAGGGCATGGTTTGAAATGCGTATACTTTAATGCAAGAAGTATTCGCAATAAGATGGAGGAACTTGCAGCTTGGATCAGTACCTGGAACTTCGATGTTGTGGCCATTTCAGAGACATGGATAGAGCAGGGACAGGAATGGATGTTGCAGGTTCCGGGGTTCAAATGCTTTAGTCGGAGTAGAGAAGGAGGTAGAAGGGGGGAAGGAGTGGCATTATTAGTCAAAGACTGTATCACAGTGACAGAAAAGAAGTTTGATGAGGACTTGTCTGTTGAGGTAGTATGGGCTGAGATTAGAAACAGGAGAGGAGAGGTCACCCTGTTGGGAGTCTTTTATAGACCTCCTAAAAGTTCTAGAGAGGTAGAGGAAAGGATTGCAAAGTCATCCTGGACAGGAGTGAAAGTAATAGGGTAATTGTTATGGGGGACTTTAACTTTACTAATATTGATTGGAATAGCTATAGCTCTAGCTCTTAGAGGGGTCAGTTTTTGTACAAAGTGTGCAGGAAGGTTTTTTGACTCAGTATGTAGATAGGCCAACTAGAGGTGAGGCTACATTGGATTTGGTGCTGGGCAATGAGCCAGACCAGGTGTTAGACTTGGAAGTTGGTGAACGTTATGGTGATAGTGACCACAATTCGGTTACGTTCACCTTAGTGATGGATAGGGATAGGCATGAAGCTGGGGGCAGTAGTTATGGCTGGGGGAATGGTAATTATGAGGCCATAAGGAGAGAATTAGGGTGCATAGGTTGGACTAGGAAACTACAGGGACTGGGAACATCTGAAATGTGGAGCTTATTCAAAGAGCAGCTGCTGCGAGTTCTTGATAAGTATGTCCCTGTCAGGCAAGGAGAAAATGGTCGAGTAAGAGAACCTTGGTGTACGAAAAAAGTTAATTCGCTGGTTAAAAGGAAAAAGGAGGCTTATGTCAGGATGAGGCTTGAAGGCTCAGTTAGTGCAATGGATAGCAATAGATTAGCCAGGAAGGAGCTAAAGAGTGAGTTGAGGAGAGCTAAAAGGGGACACGAGAAGACTTTGGCTGATAGGATCAAGGAGAATCCTAAAGCTTTCTTTAGATATGTTAAGAATAGAAGATTGGTTAGGGCGAGATTAGGGCCAGTCAGAGACAGCAGTGGGAAGTTGTGCGTGGAGCCTGAAGAGATTGGAGAGGCACTGAACAAATATTTCTCTTCAGTATTCACGCAGGGAGAGGTAAATGTAGTTGTGGAGAACACTGGGATACAGGGTTGTAAACTGGAAAGTATTGAAGTAGATAAGGAGGATGTGCTAGATATTCTTGAGGGTTTGAAGTTAGATAAGTCCCCTGGGCCGGACGGGATTTGCCCTAGGATTCTCTGGGAGGCGAGAGAGGCGATTGCAGAGCCTCTGGCTCTGATCTTCAGGTCGTCGTTGGTTACGGGTATAGTGCCGGAAGACTGGAGGATAGCGAATGTGGTCCCATTGTTCAAGAAGGGGAAGAGAGACTTTCCGGGGAATTATAGGCCGGTGAGTCTTACTTCTGTTGTGGGTAAAGTATTGGAGAGAATTATTAGGGATAGGATTTATAGTTATTTAGAGAGAAATGAATTGATTGGGGATAGTCAGCATTGCTTTGTGAAGGGTAGGTCGTGCCTTACTAACCTTATTGAGTTTTTTGAAAAAGTGACCAAAGAGGTGGATGGGGGTAAGGCGGTTGATGTGGTACATGTGGACTTTAGTAAGGCGTTCGATAAGGTGTCCCATGGAAGTCTTCTGCAGAAAATGCAGATGTATGGGATAGAGGGTGATTTAGCTAATTGGATTAGGAATTGGCTAGCGAATAGAAGACAGAGGGTGGTGGTTGATGGGAGATATTCATCGTGGAGTTCGGTGACAAGTGGTGTACCTCAGGGTTCTGTTTTGGGGCCCCTGCTTTTTGTAATTTTTATAAATGATCTGGATGAGGGTATTGAAGGATGGATTAGTAAATTTGCAGATGACACTAAAGTCGGTGGAGTGGTAGATAGTGAAGAGGGGTGTTATAGTTTGCAGAGAGACTTGGACAAGTTGCAGAACTGGGCTGAGAGGTGGCAAATGGAGTATAATGTGGAAAAGTGTGAGGTAATGCACTTTGGCAGGAATAATAAATGTGTAGAGTATAGGGCTAATGGTAGGATTCTTAATAGTGTTGATGAACAGAGGGATCTTGGTGTATGTGTGCATAGATCCCTGAAAGTAGGCAGTCAAGTCGAGAAGGTTGTTAAGAAGGCATATGGAGTCTTAGCTGTTATTGGTAGGGGGATGGAATTTCGGAGCCGCAACGTCATGTTGCAACTGTACAAAACTCTAGTGCGGCCGCACTTGGAGTATTGTGTGCAGTTCTGGTACCCGCATTATAAGAAAGATGTGGAGGCATTGGAGAGGGTACAGAGGAGGTTTACCAGGATGTGCCTGGTATGGAGGGCAGGTCCTATGAAGAGAGGTTGAAGGATTTGAGGTTGTTTTCGTTAGAAAGGAGGCGGCTAAGAGGGGATCTTATTGAAGCATATAAGATGATTAGAGGTTTAGATAGGGTGGACAGTGATAGCCTTTTTCCTAGGATGGAGAAAGCTAGCACGAGGGACACAGCTTTAAATTAAGGGGTATGAGTTATAGGACGGATATCAGAGGTAGATTCTTTACTCAAAGAGTGATTAGGGAGTGGAATGCCCTGCCTGCAGCTGTTGTAGATGCGCCAAGTTTGGTGGCGTTTAAGAGGTTAGTTGATAAGTATATGGAGGAGAAGGGAATGGTTTAGTTTGGAGGGGCATTGCTTTTTATTTTGGTCGGCACAACATCGAAGGCCGAAGGGCCTGTTCTGTGCTGTATTGTTCTATGTTCTATGTTCTAAATAACTATAAATCCTATCCCTAATTATTCTCTCCAATACTTTGCCCACAACAGAAGTAAGACTCACTGGCATATAATTCCCTGGAAGGTCTCTCTTCCCCTTCTTGAACAACGGGACCACATTCGCTATCCTCCAGTCCTCCGGAACCACACCCGTAACCAACGACGACCTGAAGATCAGAGCCAGAGGCTCTGCAATCTCCTCTCTTGCCTCCCAGAGAATCCTAGGGTAAATTCCGTCCGGCCCAGGGGACTTATCCAACTTCAAACCCTCAAGAATATCTAGCACATCCTCCTTATCTACTTCAATACTTTCCAGTTTGCAACCCTGTATCCCAGTGTTCTCCACAAATACATTTACATCTCCCTGTGTGAATACCGAAGAGAAATATTTGTTCAGTGCCTCTCCAATCTCTTCAGAGTCCATGCACAACTTCCCACTGCTGTCTCTGACTTGCCCTAATCTTGCCCTAACCAATCTTCTATTCTTAACATATCTAAAGAAAGCTTTAGGATTCTCCTTGATCCTATCAGCCAAAGTCTTCTCGTGTCCCCTTTTAGCTCTCCTCAACTCACTCTTTAGCTCCCTCCTGGCTAATCTATAGCTATTCAGTGCACTAACTGAGCCTTCAAGCCTCATCCTGACATTTCCTTTTAACCAGCGAATCAACTTTTTTCGTACACCAAGGTTCCCTTACTCGACCATTTCCTCCTTGCCTGACAGGGACATACTTATCAAGGACTCGCAGTAGCTGCTCCTTGAATAAGCTCCACATTTCAGATGTTCCCAGTCCCTGTAGTTTCCTAGTCCAACTTATGCACCCTAATTCCCTCCTTATGGCCTCATAATTACCATTCCCCCAGCTATAACTACTGCCCCCAGCTTCATGCCTATCCCTATCCATCACTAAGGTGAACGTAACCGAATTGGGGTCACTATCACCAAAATGTTCACCAACCTCCAAGCCTAACACCTGGTCTGGCTCATTGCCCAGTACCAAATCCAATGTAGCCTCACCTCTAGTTGGCCTATCTACATACTGAGTCAAAAACCTTCCTGCACACTTTGTACAAAAACTGACCCCTCTAACGAGCTAGAGCTATAGCTATTCCAATCAATATTAGTAAAGTTAAAGTCTCCCATAACAATTACCCTATTACTTTCACTCCTGTCCAGGATTGACTTTGCAATCCTTTCCTCTACCTCTCTAGAACTTTTAGGAGGTCTATAAAAGACTCCCAACAGGGTGAACTCTCCTCTCCTGTTTCTAATCTCAGCCCATACTACCTCAACAGACAAGTCCTCATCAAACTTCTCTTCTGTCACTGTGATACAGTCTTTGACTAATAATGCCACTCCTCCCCCCCTTCTACCTCCTTCTCTACTCCGACTGAAGCATTTGAACCCGGAACCTGCAACAACCATTCCTGTCCCTGCTCTATCCATGTCTCCGAAATGGCCACAACATTGAAGTTCCAGGTACTGGTCCAAGCTGCAAGTTCCTCCACCTTATTGCGAATACTTCTTGCATTAAAGTATATGCATTTCAAACCATGCCCTACTCCACCCGTATGCTGCTGTGCTTTACAGTTCTCATCTACGACCCCCCTATTCTCGTCCCTCTTAACATCCAAACTACTCAGGATCCCACCCCCCCTCTGAATCAGTTTAAACCCCCCTGCATATCCTTTGCAAATTTTCCCCCCAACATATTGGCCCATTTCTAACTCCTTCTGAAGATCCAAAGCCAGGACTGCCCTGTTAGAGTTATGTAAGTTAGATTTGCTGAGTTACAAAGCTACACCGTTGTTTTTGCCTTGGGGCAATATAAGGATTTTACAAGATAGCCATTATCCAATCACTGCTTCAAACTTTCAAATAATGAACCCAATGTGGCAATATTTAAGGTATCATTATTATATTTACATATAAAATATAATTTTACATATAAAATTATAAAGATAATGGGGAAGGTTAAAGAGAACATTTTATAGATTGGCAGTTATTATGATGGCTATGATTTTTGGATGAAATGTTACACAAAATCAATTACAGGTACTTTGCTCCCTGCGTAGACATCGTACCTCCGAACATGAAACGATTTGTCCAGTTGACGACATTGTCATCCATTAGAAGACTGTATAAACTGCTCTGATCTTTGGAAAACACAGTAAACGTACATTCAGCTAAGTTGTATATTTCTTCCTAGAGAGTAGAGAACAAAAGTAAGATAAAATTATTAATTTAATGAATAAGCTAAAGGAACAATTTGTCCTCATCAATAAAAAGACAATTTGTAAATTTTAGTTTGAATGAATAGTCCCTCAGTCAGCTTTTTGGAAAATATGGCAGTTATAGGCCTGAATTTTTTTAACGGCAGCTTCTTGTTTCCGTCATTCAAAAAGTGGATGGAACACATTCTCATTAACTCCAATGAGTGTTCTTTGGCTGCAGGCAAGACTTCCATCCCTCATGCAAGAAGAAATCCCATTTCAGAGAGTTGGCGGTCAATTTCCAGTGCCTGCAGCAAGAGCTCTGCAGTAGAAAGCATAGGAGATTCAAAAAGACATGGAGACACAGTCTGTAATAGGAGGCCTAGGTAGGTCCAAGGTGGGATTGTGCCAGGAGTTCAGAATTTTTTGTGGGGGGGAAGGAAGGCTGGGAGGGAACACATTAACCAAGTTGAATTGGGAGGGGAGGAGGAGAGAGAGAGGGTAAAGAAGCATGGATGAGTGCCTGAAGCTGAATACCTAGCCAGGGTGACCCAGACACCAACATCGGCCTTCAACAGACAAGGCAAGACAGGCGGGACCCTCGACTGCAGTTGGCCTTGCTGCAGAAGAGGATCTTCACACGGTGACTTGCCCCTCCAAAAAAGGATGCGGCATTGGTCTGGTTCGCAGAAATGGCGGATTCCTCAGGCTAGGTGTTCCACAGTCCACCTCTGTGCCTCCCCCTGCCTCTCCCCCAGTATCCCCCGTGTGTGCTCCTCCTGCGGAGAGCAGCCTAGTTGGGGCTGCAGCAGATGTGGTTGGGTAGGGGGAAAGCGGCCTGGAGGGAAGGAGGCCACTGGACCTTAAGACTGGGGTGTGGCCATAAAAACACAGAAATTAGAGGCAATTTTCAGCCCTTTCAGCCTGCTCCACCTTTCATTTTGATCATGTCTGATTATCAAAATCAATATCTTTATTTCCTCCATATTCCTTGAACCCTTCAGTCCCAAGAGCTAATTTCTTCTTGAAATCCTGCAACATTTTGACCTCAACTACTTTCTGTGCTCGTGAATTCCACAGATTCACCACTCTCTGGGTGAAGATATGTCTCCTCACCTTGGTCTTAGAAGGTTTACTTCTTATCCTTAAACTGTAATCATTAATTCTGGACACCAACAACACCCCCCCCCCGCAATCAGGAACATTCTTTCTGAATCTAATTCTGTTAGAATTTTTACAGTTTCTATGAGATCTCCTCTCACTTTTCTAAACTCCACTGAATATAATTCTAACCAAATTAGTCTTTCCTCAAATAACAGACATGCCATCCCAGTAATCAGCCTGATAAATCTTTGCCATACTTTCTCTATAGCAAGTACATCCTTCCCCAGATAAACTTACCAGAACTGCACACAGTACTCCAGATGTGGCTTCATCAACAGCCTATACAATTGGAGTAAAACATCCCTGTAACGCTCAAATCTTCTTGCTATAAAGGCCAACTGCCTGCTATATTTCACACTTACTTCATTGACTAATGCACAAGGAGTTAAATGCCCACCTCTTTTAATTTATATGCATTCAAATAATAATTTGCCTTCCTATTATTGCTACCAAAGTAAATAATCTCACATTGCATATGCCTGCTCATTCAGCCTTTTCAAATCAGCTGAAGCATCTCTCCATCTTTCTCATAGCTCATCCTCCCACCCAACTTCATATCATCATGAGATAATGCATTTAGTTTCCTTTTTCAAATCATTAATATATGTGAACAGTTGGAATATTACCACAGATCTCTGCGGTAACCCACTAGTCACTGCCTACCAATCAGAAAAAGGCCCATTTATGCCAACTCGTCTCTTCTATCTGCTAACCAACTTTCTATACATCTCAAGATATTACCTGCAATCCCATGTGTTTTAATATTATGTGACACCTTGTCAAAAGCCTTGTGAAAGTCTAAATAAACCTCTTCACCAATTCTTAGGTAACTCTACTAGTTATATCCCCAAGAATTCCAGTAGATTTGTCAGGCATGGGCCTTAGCCCATCCATTATATTTCAGGCTTCTACCACAGAGATTCAATCTTCCCACCAGCCTAAAAATTAAGGCAAATTCCGGCCATAGTAACTATGTGGTTTTATCTAAAGGCAGAGCAGGTTGGGCTGCAAATTCTTCCAGAATTGAGTAGGTTGCTATCACTCATTTTCAAGGCATGCATAAGAAAGATGGATGCTTAAGGAAAGTGTAGTTGCCTGTGGAACCACAGCGCAAAAGAGAAGTGCACCTTAAGTGGAAGAGCTCAGAAAAGGATATAAGCGCTGAACTGGAAAAGCCTGAAGAATAGGGTTAATGGAAAACAAATTGCAGAACACACAGCAAAATAGACAAAGGAGAAAGAATAACTAGTTTGCATTAGGTCATAATGGCGTTATGAATCAGTAACAGATTTCTTGGCAGCTCAACAACTATATTGATGTGTTGACCTATAAAGTGGAAAAGAGATCACTTTGTGCGTTTTCCCATTTGACATTTGGGAAGATGCATAGCACAAGCAGGGAAAAATCCTTCCAACTGCTTGCACACCTCTTACACGCTCTGCCCAGCTTACTTATGCAGTCTTTCCTGAGGGCATCCATAACATGAAAATACAAATACAGAGGGAGAAAAATAATAAATTATTGTTATAAAAATATTTTCAATATGAAAATAATCAAATTTTGCTCTTGGGCCTGTTAAATTAAACTTTGTGACATGGGAACTGGGTGACTCAAGAGTTAGAAGTAATTGGGTGTCTAAAATGGGAAGAATGTAATTTAGTTCTAAGAAACCCAGAAGGTTTTGTGGGATCCAGCCTGCATCATATGTAAATATATTGTATTACCTGCACTTGTATTTAATATTCATTTATTCATGAGAAATGGGCATCAATGAAAAGGCCAGCATTTGTTGCCCTGGAGAATGTAGTAGTGAGCATCCTTCTTTAACTGCTGCGGTACTTAGAACTGTGGAACCCTGCAGAAGGAGACCATTTGGCCCTTTGAGTCTGTATGCCTCTCCAAAAGAGCATCAGAATCAGGCCCACACTCCCACCCTAGCCCTATAACTGTGTGCATTTTACCATTGCTAATCCACCTAATTTGCACATCTTTGCACTAAGGGGCAATTTACTGTGGCCCATCCAACTAACCTGCACAACTCTGGACCTGGGAGGAAACCCGAGCACCTGGAGAAAACCCATGCAGGCAAAGGAAGAATGAGCAAACCCCACATAGACAAACACCCAGGCCGGATTTGAACCCAGATTCTTGGTGCTGTGAGGCAGTAGTGCTAACCATGCTATTCATAGTCTATCAGCTATGTCCAAAATTATGTCTAATTATTTCTGTATTATCTCAGAATTATATAATGATAAGACACAGAAAGTGATCATTCAACTCATTGTGCCTATGCCGATTCTTTTGATAGAGCTAGCCAATTAATCCCATTTCCCTCCTTTTTTAAATGTACTTTTTCACAGGACGTGGGCATCATTGGCAAGGTCTCATTTGTCACCTGTCTCTAATTGCCCTTGAATTGAGTGACTTACCGGTTCATTTCAGAGGGCATTTAAGAACCAAGCTGTGGATCTGGAGGCACATAAAGGCAGATAAGGCCAGCACATTTCCTTCCCTAAAGGACATAAGTGAATCAGATGGGTTTTACAACAATCGATGGTAGTTGCATGGTCACCTTTAGCTTTAAATTTCAGTTTTTATTAATGAAATTTAAATTCCACCAGCTACCATGGTGGGACTTAATTCCATGTCCCTAAAGTATTAGCTTGGGTGTCGAGAGCTAGTTAACACGTTACCACTGTGCTACCGTCTCTTCTTGCCTCTTCCCTGTAGCCCTGAAAATGTTTTCCCTTCAAGCACTTCCACAATTGTCTTGAAATCTCCATCCACCACCTTTTCAGGCACTGTTTTCCAAATCATTGTCACTCATTGTTTTAAACAATGGTTCTTCATATGATGTTTGGTTCTCTTACCAATCACCTTAAAACCTTTATCCTCTAGATACTGATCTTCCCACTACTAGATGCTGTTTTTTATTTATCCTGATCAAAACTGTTCTGATTTTGAACACCTAAATCAAAACTTTCCTTAAACATTTTTGCTCAGAATTTTCAGATTTCTCTTTTCCTTTCCAATTTGGGATTTTTCATTTCTTTTTTTTCTGAAACTGGAGCTCTCTTTCTAACAGCACTGTCGGTGTACTCACACCAAATGGACTGCAATGATACAAGAAAGTAATTCAGCAGCACTTGCTCAAGGACTACTAGGGATGAGCAATAAATGCTGCTCTTGTCAGGGACACTCGCATCCCACAAATGAATAAAAAAAAGTCAATAGATAAGGTATATGATTAAGTAAATAGAGGGAAACAATTTTCTTTGGTTGATGAACCCGAATAAGAGGGCATGACCTTAAAGTTAGACAAAGGCAGTTTAGATGTGATGTCAGGAAGTATTTCTTTACATACAAGAATGGAAATCAGGAACCTTTTCCTTCAAAAAGCTCTCAAGGCTAAGGAAATACCAAACAGGTTTTTGTTAGACAAAAAGGTAATAAAATAGTGCTAAGGTAGGAAGGTAGAATTAAGATTCATATCAGCCATGATCTAACAAAATTGTAAAACACATTGAACAAGCTGAATCGCCTACTCCAGTAAGGAAAGAGTTATTTGAGAAAGAGTAATACTAAAGGGTGTATATGCCTCTTGTAGAGGAAATAGAAGTGCAAACTGTTATCTCATTGCATTATAATACCTATGAAGAAAGAAATTAAACTTCACTTCAGAGAAGCTGGCTTCTATGTCATAAGAAAGAAGGATGACATCTTGGTAGCAGCCACTGTCCATTTCACTGAGTTGAAGTCAGTGGGTTGGATGGCCGGTTCATGAGGTGGAGCAACACCAAAAGCACAGATTCAATTCCTGTTATCGCTGAATGCCCTCTCTTCTCAACCTTGTTCCTCGCGTGAGATGTGGAGATTCTCAGGTTAAATCACCACTAGTCCGGTTTCTCTCTCAGGAAGGAGAACAGCCTACGGTCCTTTGGGACTTTGGTGACTTTCATCTTTTCTTCATATTCCTTAATCTTGTTCTTTTTTTACTGGCAATAAAGTACACAACTTCTTAAAGTACATTTGTATACCTTTATACATGGTCGACATATTACAGTGCTGAAATTAGGCCATATGTCGACAACAACTTCCACATCACATATCTTGCCTCTGTTGATGTTTAGAATAGTTCCATAAACCTAGAACAATAAAACAGAACACCTTTTACAACAATGAATCTAGAAAAATTGTGTCACTCTGCATGATAAAGTAACTCAATTAGGACAGCTCCCTATGTGGAGGAATCAAACTAAATTTTTCTCCTAGTAATAGGGAGCAGAAAGTATTACTCTGATCAATTATAAATGACAGAAAAATAGATAAGTCGCCAGTTAAATCTACATAATCTGAACAAGAAGAATGATATAAATGTATCTATTTAAATTAGTTTTACAATTTCCATGCTCAACTAAACTAATAAGTAACCTTATTGGGTAAGCTGAGACTTTGATGATGCAATTGATTGATGAGGCATCTAAGAAGTCAAAACGCAACGAAAATCCCCTACCTCCTTTCTTCTTGTGCTGAGGATGAATGATGAATGAACCTCTCTGTATTTCTTAATGCTTTGGTCTACTGGAGACTAAAACTACTGTATATACTGCAAACCTTTTTCTGCAAATGGTATGGGTGCAGTCAGGAAACACAATCTTGCAAGGTAGCTTTACTTCCTGTCTCCAGAGATAAAGTGACAGTGGCAGCATTGATAATTGGATGCTGCTGGCAGTGTTTGTTATACGAGCTGGGTTCTGACCAAACATCGGTAACCTAACAGTACAATTCTGCATTCTATTCATGGTGACCTGACAATGAACTCTGTGGCAAAACGCCATGCTTGAAAATAATCTTGAGGTAATGCAAAGGACAGATCAAGGCCTTGCTTTTCACAATGATAAAGAGAAAAAATGAGGCTTGAATCCAGATATCCCTCCCTAATGCAGCACTTTGCATTTTCACAGGGACTGAGATTTGTGCATGCACATTTTGCAGAGGCAACTGCCCATAGAATTAACAGCTGCCTCCACTCATGTGATTTCATAGTGGTAGCACAGTGGTCAGCACTGCTGCTTCACAGCTCCAGAGACCTGGGTTCAATTCCCAGCTTGGATCACTGTGTGGAGTTTGCACATTCTCCTTGTGTCTGCGTGAGTTTCCTTCGGATGCTCCGGTTTCCTCCCACAGTCCAAAGATGTGCAGGTTAAATTGATTGGCCATGATAAAATTGACCCTTAGTGTCCTAAGATCCTTACGTTGGATTAGTGGGTAATAATATGTAGAGATATGGGGGTAGGGCCTGGGTGGGATTATGGTCGTGCAGACTCTGTGGGCCAAGGACCTCTTTCTGCACTGTAGGGTTCTATGATTCTATGATGATTTTGGTGCAAGACGCATCTGAAACCTGTTGTGCATGGATTAGACTTGGTAGGAATAAGTTTGAATTTTGTGCATCCCTTTAGACAACCAGGATACCCTTTTGGATTTGTCCCTGGATGTCTTTGTAGAAGATCAGGTGCCTTTTCAGTTTGTTAAATGTAGGAATGAATATATGTATATATAAGCACAAAAACTCATTGGAACTGTCAAAAGTGTCAAGGTGGATGTCAAAGGGAACTGTTAGCTGTCAAAGAATTTAAAACCCTTTCCCTTTTAACTCTGAGAGAACCATCTGGAGTATTGAAAAATAATTATTGGCTATTTAATTCTATCAGCCTGAGGGACATCATTGCTGAATTAGTGCTGCATGATTAACTTCACAACAGTTTATTATAACAGTAGACTGCCTGTCATTTGATTGACAGCAGCAAGGGATTATGTATTCTTTGAAGCCATAGAGTCATAGAGGTTTACAGCATGGAAACAGGCCTTTTGGCGCAACTTGTCCATGCTGCCCTTTTTTTTAAACCCCTTAGCTAATCTCAACTGCCTGCATTTGGCCCATATCCCTCTATACCATCTTACGTATGTAATTATCTAAATGCTTTTTAAAAGATAACATTGTACTCGCCTATACTACTACCTCTGGCAGCTTGTTCCAGATACCCACCACTTCTGTGTAAAAAAAAAAAATTGCCCCTCTGGACACTTTTGTATCTCTCTCATCTTATAAATGAGATATAAGGTGTATCTCACCTTAAACCTATGCTTTCCAGTTTTAGACTTCCCTACTTTTTGGAAAGATATTGACTATTAGCTGATCTGTGCACCTTATTATTTTATAGACCTCTATAAGATTACCCCTCAGCCTCCTACGCTCCAAAGAAAAAAATGTGGGACTATAAATTCCAATGCTTGTTTTTATAAGGGATTATGCAATTTGATGAAATGTTTGTTGTTATAAGGGATAACATAGTTTCAGGAATTTAAATTTAGCAAATGGTTTTTGATAATTTTTTTAAAAAATAAAGTGTACAGTGCATATCTAGAATTTTATTTTATTTAATCTCAGTGTTGACTCAAAGGTTTGCCCATGATGTCTACTGGGTGAGTTAGCCTGATAAGTCTAAGGGCAAAACATGGGCATGGGTTGGCATGAATTGGCACTAAGTTGGCATTGGAGTTATAAAGGGCCATAGATGAATAGGACACATAGATCATCATGGAGGTTGAAGGGCCATGGTAGGATGCAGGAGTTATGATCAGCCTTGTGGCTTCTCTTTGCGCTACCTCCAGAACTTGAATATTTCCTTTGTTTGTTGGCAGCCCAAACTGAACATAATAATTGCAGATGTAAGATGACCAGAGCATTACGCTGTTCAATCATACATCTTCCAGTTTTATTTACTGTTTTTGCCATACAATGCAGCATTTATCATTGCTGCTCTGAACTGATCAGGTGAAGTGCAAGAAAAAATTGATTTTTGAAAGGTGCTGCCAATCAGGTGGTTTTTACCCAAGTTCTATCTTCAATAGAAGAATGTAGCAAGTATTTAAAAGGTAGCCTTGTAGTACCATTTGTTTCATGTTTTCTTCAAAATATAATTCTTGACCATACTTGACCAACATTGAGCATGCATTCGGCAGGTGGTGCGGGTACGGCTCTTGGATGTTGATTCATGGGTTGCCTGGTACCTCATGTCGTAAATGAGTGCTTTATGTGGACCATCTGAAGGGCACCATGACAGCTCAGAGACTATCGATGTGGCTGTGCAGACACTTGGAATTGGGCCGGTGTCTGCGGGAGTTTGCGCGTTCTCCCCGTGGTTGCGTGGGTTTTCTCCGGGCACTCCGGTTTCCTCCCACAACCCAAAAATTCGCTCTTAGGCTGATTGGGAAACAAATTGTCCCTATGGTGAGAATTTTCCATATTAGGAATAATATATATATTATTATATAGGAATATTAAAATAGGATAATGGATTTGCTACTATATAGTATGACGGCGGCGCGGGCTCGTTGGGCCGAAGGGCCTGTTTCCCGTGCTGTGTTGCTTAAAAAAAAATTCCCCATGAGGACTGTTAGATTTTATTCAACTTTAGCCTCCATTGTCCTAGCATTTACTGAGTAAATGAGTAATTAACTTTTTCCTTTCTATATCTGGAAGATGTTGAATTTCAGCAGCCACTATTCTGCATTCTTACGCATGTTTGTAGCTATTGTAATTTTTTACTGCTTCCTTTAATTCTATCTACTTTAGTGTCTTAAATCCACTCTTTTGTGCAAATGAAAATGTACTAAATACTGTATATTTACATTTTACTGATAATAGATAAAAGCACGAAGAATCTCCTGCTGTGCTTACCAGTATAAGATACAGCCTTACCTTTATTGCAGCTGGCAGATAATTCTGCAAAACTTTTTCTAAAGTCAGTAGCTTTTCTTCATTCTGTATTAAAAACATGGTCATAGGAGGCAAAACCAAAATTACTTTCAACCGAAGTGGCAAGGCCCTTGTTGAGATGCACAGCACAGAGTATATTGCCTGATGCAGATGTTAGTCCTATTTCAAGAAGGCATAGAGGAATACAAGTTAACATCACTTAAAGGACATGAATTTCACTTTGTATTTGAGAATTTACTTTCTGTTAAGGAGGAAGAAGAGACATTTCTTGTATCACACCAAAGTTGCATAAAAGTGACATAATGCAATTCAAGATTACTTAAATTATCGTATAGTGCTAAAGATTACATAAATACATTCAATGTAAATGGCCCAAAGAACTATGAATAAGATTGCATTTGGAGAAACCGACAGGTAGATTTTGGGTTGGATAAGAAACTGGTTACATTCTTGTAGACAAAATGTTTAATGTTCCTCTACTGTACATAGCCTGTTTCTAGGTCTGAACAGTCCCTTTAAAATTGCCTCAAGTTCAAGCATGAATGCATCTTAAAAGGACTACCCTTGTGCAAAGTCTACTAGCCCCTTATATGACAATTCCTTATTGTTATGCAGCTATGCACCTTTAGTGCAACATTAGTGGGAACTGGTCATAAGTGGAGTCCCATAAAGATTAGCATAGGTACTTTTCTTTTCAAAATGTACTATTGTTACCACTCCCTTTGCCTTTTGTTCCATGACATCTTTGTCATTTAATCTCTCCCTGCCTTCAAGTCTATTTCTGACCTTCTCTTTTTGCCTCATTTGTTCCTCTTCCTTTTTCAACAGAGTAGAATCCATCACATTTTACCTGTTTTCAGTTCTGAACAAGTCATATTAGACTTGAAACATTAACTGATTCTCTCTCCACAGATGCTGCCAGACCTGTTGAGTTTTTCCAGCACTTTCTGTTTTGGTTCCAATTTATTTGGCCCAGATCCATTTTTATCCCATAAAAATGCTTTCCCCACTTAATCATTTTTACTCTGGATTGCTCTTTGTTTTTTTCCATAGCCAGCCTAAACCTTATGATACAATGATATGTAAAAAGTTGTAGATCTATAAGTAAGGGCTGGGGAATGTTGTGCAGAGCTGCCATGAACACGATAATCTAAATGGTGTCCTTCTATGTTGTAACCATTCAATGATTATAATGACCTAGTATATATAGCACAGTTTCAAAATATGCAGATGATATGAAACTTGGAAGCATCATGAACTGCAAGGAGGATAATATAGAATTTAAAAAGGACACAGACAAGTTGGTGGAATGGACAGACAAATAGGAGACAAAATTCAATTTGAAGAAATATGGAGTGATTCATTTTGGTAGGAAGCAAATGGAGAGAGAATATAAAAATGGGCAAAACTGTAACAGGAATGCAAAACTGTAACAGGGATAGTTAAGGTCTGGAATGCACTGTCTGCAAGTGTGATGGAGGAGGGTTCAATCAATGCATTACAATGGGAATTAGACCATTGTCTGAAAAGGAAGAATATGAAGTGTTACACGAAGAAGGTCAGAAAATGGTATTTAGAGGATTGGTACAGACACAATGCACTTTAACAATTATTGGATTCTGTGAGAAGAGGTAAATCGGTACTGCACAACCACACCACTTTCCCCCACCACCTCCGCCAGTAAACTGAAACTGCCTCCCATTTTGCTGCATTAAAAATGAATGTCTTCCTTTGCCATTATGGCCTCAGACTGAAGCTGTGCTTTTCATTGTTCTTTTATGTAATAAGCAACCTTAAGTTGAACACAAATCCATCAAGTCCCAAAAACCTCTTCAAAGCTGTGCCTCTAAACAGTTGCATTGCAAAATAATTTAGGGTTGAACTTTAGTAGGATGAAAATGATGCACTTTAGCTGCAACACCTCATTTTAGAATTTCAATCTAAACTCCACAAAATGCAAACTGTTTTGAGTTCTGACACTTTTTTTGAACCTGCTAATCCAACAGATTTGCACTAAAACCTCTGCCATGAAACTGTCACAAAGTTGCAGTGATTATGCGCATTGTTTATTAAAAATATTATTCCATGATATTTGATGTAATTAGGTATATTATATCAAACTATAATTGCCATTACTATAGATTTCACTGAATAGGACCGGAAATCCCCCCGCCAAAAAATCTAAGTGTCAAATTTGCATGAAAACTGCAGTAATTCACAGTGTTTTTTCAGTAGGAGTTCAGAGAAGAATCTTCCACACACTATGCACTGTATAGGCCACTAGTGTAAATATCATTACACTTCAGAGAGCAAGGACTATTCCTGCTGGAGAGGCTGGCTGCATAGCACTGAGCAAGCCACTGCCCATGTGCTAATCTGTCAGCCCTAAGATTAGTGCACGTGCAATGGATATTACTATACAGGCATTCGGCCTCTGACCTTCAAGTAAGGATTCTCTAAAACAGCCTTCATGACACATAACAACACAGAGTCGCTGAGCAGAGACTGATAGCCAAGTTCCACACACATAAGGATGGCTTCAACTGGGATCTTGGATTCATGTCACACTATCTGTATCCCCCATGACTTGCCTGGACTTGCAAAATTTCACTAACTGTTCTGACTGGAGACAATACACAACTCCTAAACCTGTGCTTAACCCTCTCTCCACTCACATTGCCTGTACCTTTACGATTGATTATCTATAAAAACTCACATTCCAACCATTATTTTGTAAATTGAGTTTGCTTTATATGCCCTATTTGTGAACAGAACTCTCAATCACCTGATGAAGGAGCAGCGCTCTGAAAGCTAATGGCTTTTGCTACTAAATAAAGGACGGCAGGGTAGCACAGTGGTTAGCACTGCTGCTTTACAGCTCCAGTGACCTGTGTTTGATTCCTGGCTTGGGTCAGTATCTGTGTTTGCACATTCTCTTGTGTTTGTGTGGATTTCTTCTGGATGCTCCAGTTTCCTCCCCCAGTCCAAAGACTGTTAGGTTGATTGGCCATGCTAAAAATTGCCCTTTGTGTCCTGAGATGCGTAGGTTAGAGGGATTATTAGGTAAATATATAGGGATATGGAAATAGGGCCTGGATGTGTTTGTAGTGGGTGCAGACTCAATGACCCAAATAATCTCTTTCGATACTGCAGAGATTCAATGAAATCTGTGGACTTTAACCTGGTGTTGTGAGACTTTTTACTGTCCCTAATGCAGCTCCGGACCTCCTTCCGGCGTGGAGTTGACAGCGCCAGAAATCTGGTGCTGGGAGATGGGTCCCGGGCTGGATGTCCAGTGCAGACGTACTAATCCGGCTGCGCTGGGTGGGAGAATTGTCCGCCAGGTTTCGAAATTCTTAAAACATCCAAAGTCTGCATGTTTCTGTCAATAGTCCACCTCTACCGGATAACTAACAGACACTATTATTGGTAACTTCCAAGTTATTCATTGATATTACCAGTGATTTGCCTTGAGTGTTTTACAGTCGATATGTTATTTTATGTTTTAAATTCAATCTATTTTGTTACACCTAGTTTTTATCCGTCAACATATGAATATAAATAATTTTCTGACTGGAATAGAGTTAATTTTCTAGTTCCTTTTATTGAATGATGCGCACTAGGCTCGGGAGGTTACTGTATTTATTCTGCATTTGTTGACAAACACTGAATATTTAATTATTATAGCCTGTCTCTGCCCTCTCAGTGTAAACTCCAGGAACTGTCGACTTCTTCGAACTTTGGCCTCTCATTCCGCCCTTTAGGACAAACTGTCTCCCCAATTCTTCCACATTCAGATATTTCTTTAAAAAAAAACCTTTGCAAAGTTCTTGTTCACCTGTCTTAAATGCTCTTTTGACTCGATGTAAATTTAACTAAGTTGTTATAAAAAAGACCTGGTACCGTCAGTGTCACAATTTAACAAAAGCTGACAAACCTACCCGTGTTTGTCCTTCTCCGAAATAAATATGGTCAGATTGTCGAGACGAGGAGTTACAGTTCCGGGGTTAACGCTGCAGTTAACTGGGTTAGAATATCCTTCAATCTCATTCCTATTCGCTGAGTTTGAACGGGTTGGATGTGTGGCTGAAAGGGTTGTCAATAAAATACTCGTTTTAAGCGATTGGCTACTTTCAGTTTTATGCGCAAGTAACGTCAGATATTTGCGTTTAGGTTCAGCCACAACAATGGCGTAATTAATAAGATTTACTTTATGTTTCCAACGTGGGAACACTTTCCTGATACTTTCCGGTGGCAGTAATGCTGGGGGTGGATATGGGAGAAAGGTATAGTTCGCCTCCTAGTTAAACCATATGATATCGTCAATTAAAGAACCCGAATTGATTTCCCAATCAACACATAGTCTCAAGGAGGTTTTTAAAAGATGTAACTGAAAAGTACACGTACCGCAATTCTTTTATATACAAGAATCGGGTGTAGAAATAATTAATCATTAGCTCATTAATCAACTCGCCTTGTTTAAATCTACGGTTAGTGTGCAAGATCCCTGCACACGCTTAGTTCTGGGATCGCACCTTGCTACAGAGCCAACAGGCACCAGGTCCCAAAAGATTGTTGAGATTTGCGAGAACATAACTACTATTAAGTTTATGTGCTGAAAAGTTTTTATAGGAACGGAATTTTAATTTTGAAGGGTCTAAATTTAAGCACAACTCCATTCTACTGCTGTTTGCTGTCCCTACAAATAGTCAAGAAAACATATGAAAGGATTTCCTTTATTAGGCAAAGTATTGAAAACAAATGCAGCGATATAATAGTGGAATTGTGTAAAATACTGGTTAGACCACAGCTATAATTTTGTATACAATTTTGGTTACATTTACAGGGATGGTGCAGAGGAGATGTACAAGGATATTGCCAGGGCTTGAAGATTACAGTTAAGAGGAGATTGGTAGCCTAGAGTTCCCCCCCCTTAGAAGAGAGACAGCTAAGGGGATCACCCAATTGAGTCATACAAAATTGAGGGTTCAAGACAGGAAAAACTGATTTCCTCTAGCTGCGGGGCAATTGCCAGGGGGCAGAGATTTAAGTGTGGAAAAATTCATTCAGATGGTGGTAGGAATTCACTACCTAAGTCGGTGTTGAGTCTGAAATGCTCAATTTATTTTAAAAGTTACTTGTATCAACATTTAAAGTGCTGTAACCTACAGGTCATAAACCGGGTGCTGGAAATTGTGATTAAAATGACTATCCCTTTTTCTCTTTGTTGTGCAGTGCAGAGACAATGGACAGTACACAATTTCTGCACTGTACCTTTCCTATAGACTGCGGTGGAGCGGGGGGGAGGAGGTCTGTTGTGGTGGCGGAAGCGAAGCGTTGAACACTGGAGACTGGGCTGGGAAAAGGATTGTTAGGATTTAGCCTAACAGCTAAAACATGCCAGCAAAAAGTCTGTGTCCTGTTTAATCTTAAGTTTGCCATGTATTTTTTGCGCCCAAATTACTTGTGGGCGGAGCTTGGCGCAAAACCATGAAAGAAGCATCACCATTGCAATAAATAACAAGCCATGATAAGCCAAGGTAGTGGCCGCTAAAAAATACTGCAAGTCAACCTACAGAGTCTGAATAGTTGTCAAAAGTTCCAGGTAATTTTTTTGCAGGACTTCTAAGGCTAAAAGATGACCACAAAATGACTAACGCTTAAATGGAAGGCAGTAGAACTTTTAACTGAGTTTACTTTGTTCTGACAAAACAAAGCTGCTTTCTAGATCTCAATATTTCTGAGCCAGATAAACCAGTCAATAAAGTTAAAAATTGCTATTGGCAGCATAGGCCACCACAGACTGAACACAATTGGCTTTGACTGACAATTAACTTAAAAATCCATTGAAAATATGCTTAGCCCTTAACGTGGGCAGAGAAGCCAGTTCAGCGTAAGCAGATGTGAACAACCATTATAAAACTCCCATTGGAAAGCAATGGCTTCCATCTTCAAATCATTTATGTAGACAACAGATGTATTTATTGATCATATGGTAACGTGATAGAAGCTAACTTTAGATAATAAAACTTACTATTCCCAAGACATAGGCAAAAAACAGCCACAAAATAAAAGCAAATTATTGTGGATCCTGGAATCTGGAACAAAAACAGAAAATGCTGGAAAACCTCAGTAGACCTGACATCATCTGTGGAAATAGGCAAGTCAGAAATCATCAGGCCAAGGGAGACTCTTCCTCCAATCAGAAGAAAATAAAACCTTACCTAATAACTAGTCACCCCAGGCTGAGAAAGGGATTAATTCATTTTCACCTGCAAAGATTCACCTTTATAGAAACTCACCATAACCTTGTCCAGAAATTTAGAAACTTTTAGTATCATCTCCAACGAAACATGACAGAAAATCCATTGAAGCCAGTAACGTATAAATTTTAAAATGAGTCATTAACAAAGTGATTTACTTCTCAGTGCCATGACCCTCATCGCTTCCCCTCCTTACTAGAACAAGGATAGAGTCCTCCTTATTCTCACATTTCACCCCACCAGTCTCCACACGCAAAGCATATTCTTTTGCAATTTTGCCAATTCCAGCGTGATGCCACCACCAAACATCTTCCCTTCACTCCCTCTATCAACATTTCACACAGACTGTTCCCTCCAGGATATTCTAATCTATTCCTCCTCTATACCCTACACTTTTCCTATCACCCATGGCATCACCTGATGCAATTACAGAAGGTGCAACACCTGCCCCTTTACCACTTCCATGCTTATCACCTATGGCACAAAACATTCATTCCAGGTTAATCAGTGTTTCACTTGCACCTCTTTCAGTTTGGTGTATTGCATTCATTGCTCCTAATGTTATCCCCTCTATAATAGAGGGACCAAATGTAGGCTGGGTGATCGCTTTGCTGAGTGCCTTCGGTCTGTGTGCAATCAGAACCCTAACCTTCCCATTTCTTGCCGTTTTAACACATGATCCTGTTCCAACGCCCATAGATCTTGTCCTCAGCCTGCTGCAATGTTCCAGTGAAGCTCTAATGCAAACTGGAAGAATAGCACCTTATCTTCTGGCTAGGCACATTACAGTCTCAATATCAAATTCAACAACTTATGATTAGCTCTACCCACCTTGACCCCTTTATTTTCATTTTAGGGCTATAGAACGTTACAGCACAGAAACAGGCCTTTTGCCCTTCTTGGCTGTGCCGAACCATTTTTTCGGCATACTCCCACTAATTGCACCTGGACCATACCCCTCTACATCCCTGTCATCCGTGTACCTGTCCAAGTTTTTCTTAAAATGTTAAAAGTCAGCCTGCATTTACCATTTCATCTGGCAGCTTATTCCACACTCCCACCACTGTGTGAAGAAGACCCCCCCCTAATATTCCCTTTAAACTTTCCACCCTAACCCGTTGTCCTCAAGTTTCTTTTTCCTCTAGCCTCAGTGGAAAAAGCCTGCTTGCAATAACTTTATTTATACCCATCATAATTTTATATACCTATCAAATCTCCTCTCATTCTTCTACGCTCTAGGAAATAAAGTCCTGACCTATTCAAACTTTCTCTAAGTCTGTTTCTCAATTACTGGCAACATCCTTGTAAACCTTCTGTACACTCTTTCAACCTTATTAATATCCTTCCTGTAGTTAGGTGACCAAAACTGCATACATTACTCTAAACTCGGCCTCATCAATGTCCTATACAATCTCACCGTAACATTCCAACTCTTATACTCAATACTTTGATTTATAAAGGCCAATGTACCAAAAGCACTCTTTACAACCCTATAACAGGATATTCCCTCAGACCTTGAAGGAGACTAGTGTTGAAATTGCAGGGACCCTGACAGGTAAATTTAAAATGTCAGTATCTACGAGTGAGGTGCCGGATGATTGGAGGATAGCTCATGTTGTTCTGTTGTTTTTAAAAAAGGCTCAAAGTAATCTGGGAAATTATATGCCGATAAGTTTGACAATTGGTAAATTATTGGAAGGCGTACTGAGAGATAGGATCTACAAATACTTGGATAGACAAGGACTTATTGGGGAGAGTCAACATGGCTTTGTGAATGATTGGTTAAACATGACCTATCTATTAGAATTTTTTTGAAGATGTTACCAGGAAAGTGGGTGAAGTTTAGGCAGTGGATGTTTCTACATGGACTTCATTAAGGCCTTTGACACGTAATAGATTCCATGACCTCCATACTTGTTTGCCTTATTTCAATAGAAATGGGTTGAAACGCCAGGTCTGAAATGCTTCCAATTTCAAGGCCAGCCAGCACTTAGAATCAAAATGGTAAAATAAGGCCCACTGCGTAAGAAGAGTATGGGAAGGACAACTCTGTCTATGAGCTGCCACCATCATCTGCTCAGTTTAACACAGCTGAAACATGTATCATTTGCAGAATAATTCTTGGTTCACCCATAAAATAGAGGATATGCCATCAAAAGGCCAAAAGTTTGACTCAAATAGTTAAAGCACCTTCAAAATAATTTTGTTGCATGTAAAGTGCTTTAAAATGTTTTAAATCTGATTAAATTCTAAATAAATTCAAATGTTGTTCAAGTCATCACCACCAGTCTTAATTATTTTAGGTACTAAAAATAGTATAATGGACTAAATAATATTGCTTCTCTGGAAGCAATTTTAGACGATGTCAAATTGGCCACAGTATTATGCCAGACTGAAATAATGAATGGATACAACTATACAACACCTGAACTACAAGTCCAAAGTGTGCCATGTCCAGTCATGCCCCAAATTAACAAACACTTTAAATGACTTGAATGAAGAGACTGAAAGTATGGTTGCTAAATTTGCTGACCACACAAATAAATAGGAAAGTTAGTTATAAGAGAGCACGAGGAGGTTACAAAAGGACAAAAATAGGTTGAGTAAATAAGAAAAGAGCTGGCAAATGGAGTACAATGTAGGCAAATATGAAATTGTCTATTTTGGCAGGAAAAATTTAAAAAAAAAGCACATCAGCTAAATGGAGGGAGACTGCAGACCTCAGGTTCAAAAAATGACCTGGGTGTCTTAGTGCATGAATCTCAAAAAATTAGTATGCAGGTAAAATAATTCAGGAAATTTAATCAATGATTTTGTTTACTGCAAGGAGAACTGAACATAACAGACACATTCTGCTTCAATATTATAGGATACTGGTGAGACCACATCTGAAGTGGTATGTACAGTATTAGTTTCCCTATTTAAAAAGAATGTAAGCATGTTAGCAGTCTTGAGAAGATTTACTCGACTAATACCTAGAATGAATGGATTGTCTTATGAGGAAAGGTTGGATAGTTTATACATGTATCCATTGGAATTTAGAGGAGTTAGAGTGACTTGATTGAAATCTTTAAAGATCCTAAGGGGGTCTATGTGGCGAGGATGTTTCCACTTATGGGAGAAGTTGAAGCTAGGGATCATCTCTTTAGAAGTAATAGGTTACCACTCAAGACAGAGGTGAGGAGAAATATCTTCTGAGAGGATTACCAAGTGTTTGGAATGGTCTTTCTGGGAAAAAGATACTAAGAAAATTAAAAAAGACTTTAAGTAACTATTTTAGTTATATACATTTCAGCTAACAAACACACTTTCCTTTTGTCAAATCTTGCCTCAGACTGAAAAAAAGCTAGGTTGACAAAAGAGAAGTACATTCAGGTTCAAGAAGTCATATTATAGAAGTCAACTATATACACAAAGTCAAAGTAAAAATAGAACATAGAACATTACAGCGCAGAACAGGCCCTTCGGCCCTCGATGTTACGCCGACCCAATGAGGAAAAGCAATGACAAAGAACAAAACAGCACGGGAAACAGGCCCTTCGACCCAACGAGCCCGCGCCACCACCTCGATGTTCCCACTTCTACCCGCGATCCCTGTCCATGTTTATAGATCTATGGATTAAAAACCAAATTTGAGACAATTTAGGGAGAATTTGTTTTGCCAATTAGCCTAAGAGCACATCTTTGGGATGTGGGAGGAAACCGGAGCTCCCAGAGAAAACCCACGCAAGCACAGGGAGAATGCGCAAACTCCCACAGAGAGGCCCAAATCCATGTATCTGCACAGCACAGCGATAGTCACTGAGCTGTCGTGTTGCCCATCAGATGGTCCAGGTCAAGCATACACTAACGATGTGAAGCAGTAGGACACTCTCAAAAGGTCCAAGAGTAGTTCTCTCACGACGCATCGCGTGCATGCCCCTTGTTAGACAACAAGGTAGACCAAAACTTAAGGTCTATGTTATAGAATCCCTAACAGTGCAGAAGGAAGCCCCTTGGCCCATTAAGTCTGCATCAAGCCTCTGGCAGAGCATCTTTACCCAGGCTCTGTCCCCATAACCCCACATATTTCCTGCTAATTTCCTTAACTTGTATATTTTGGGGACACTACAGGAAGATTTAGCATGGTCAATCCACCTAACCTGCATATCTTTGAACTATAACGTACAGTATAGGAAACCCATGCAGACATGGGGAGAACATGCAAAACACCACATAGAAAGTCACCCAAAGCCAGAATTGAACCTGGGTCCCTGGCGCTATGAGCAGCAGATAGTCAGAAGTGTAAACAAAGGGGAAATGAAATAGTTTGTAATTATCCCCACAAATTATCTTCCTAAACATTGAAGGCTTTACAGTGAATAATTCTACAACATAAATATTCTTCAAATTTAATATTCTTCATAAATTTCTGGTTACTTTTAACAGATACTTTAAAAGTACAATTTCAAAGCAAACTAAAACAATTTCTCCTGTAGATAATTTTCAAAATAGTTTAGACAGATTAGTCAATATATTTGTTATTTATTACTAGTTTTTTGCACTTGTATAAAAGACATTTGATGGAATGATAAATTAAGAGGAACATAATGTTGCTAAAAAACAGGATTTCTCTAAGAATGCAGTGATTTTAGGAATGAATCAGATCAAATAATTAGACACAATCAAGTACCAAGCAAACCAAACAATAAGCACGATGAGAGACACATGTGGTTAAACTGTTATAGCCTAGAATAAAATAATCTATGTAACATTCAAAATTTTCCAGCATTTTTCTTGTGGATTTATGATGCACTGGACACAGCTAGCTTTTTCAGATGGTCCATGAAAACTTGAAGACTGACATCATCAGTCAAGATAGGGGCTCCAGATTCCTAAAGAAAATAAAAACACCACATGAGATGCAGGCAACTAATAATGTAATCATAAAATCCCTACAGTGCAGATGGAGGTTATTTAGCCTATCAAGTCTGCACCAACTCACCATTACAAAATCTTACCCAGTCCCTATCCCCACAACCCTACACCTGCTAATCCACCTAATCTATATACCTTGGGCCACTAAGAGGCAATTTAGCATGACCAATCAACCTCACTTGCATATCTTTTGATTGTGGGAAGAAACCCACACATAGATGAAGAAAATGCAAATTTCACACACACACACCCCTCCCCCCCAAGGCCAGAATTGAACCGGGTCCCTGGCACTATAAGACAGCAGTGTTAACCACTGTGCCACCCAAATCATGGCTTATTAAAATGAGATTAGTTTTATGAGCCAAAATAATAGATCATTTTACATAATTTGCTGTTCTTTGGCAGAAACTGATTCCGCCTACAAAACAAAATTATCAAATCAATTTTCAGAGCTGATTTTTATCTAGTTATGACTGTGTTTAACATATGATTCTTAATCCTTACATCTCTTATTACTTAGAAATATCAATGCACTTATCTAAAACAATACAAATCAGAATATAAAACATTAAGAGACAAAAATTCTAGTTGCATCACCAGAATTTAATAGGTTTTTGATTATCTCAGGCTTCACCATCACTAGCCCTCTGAATCTGACTCCAATTTCAGGATTTAGTGCCAGTGGAAATAAACACAGAAATCCTGAAGTTGCAGTCCTTCATTTACTATGCTGCTATAGGCTGCACAGTGGATCTTCTTCAATGCCAAAAATCAGGGGAATCTGCCTGTTTTTGCTCCCAAATCACTTAACAATCCCATGAAAAGTTAAACCTCATTCATTGATGTGTAACTGGACTTTTAACAGTGATCAGAGTGATAACTACTGCTTAGTAATTGATATGGTTCTAAAATAAATTAATTTTGTAATTTGTTGTTAAATGTCTTCCTCAGTTATTAGAATTAAATCAATTTTTTAATGAATTTGTTCATAAGATTCTGATTTTATTGCATCTCCATATACATGTCCCATTTTTTATTTGGCACTTTAAAAAAATGTGTTGTATGATTATTAGTGCTTTTCATTTCCTAGTTGAAAAAAATCTTGAATTTATACCGCAATTTCATGACTACAGGGATATCTCAAAGCTTTTACAGTGAATTTTGAAAGATAGTCACTGTGCAACAAAGAAAAGGATGCAGCCAATTTATGCACAGCAAGCTCCCACAAAATAAAATCTTATAATGATCAAATAATCTATTTTTGTAATGTTGATTGAGGAATAAAGTTTGACTAGGACAGCATGAATCATTTCCCAATTCTTGTTCTAAATAGTATCACAGAATATTTTATCTGAGAAGGCACAGGTTTAGCATTTCACCCAAACAACATTATCCATAATAATATAGCACTCACTTTATACTTTGCTGGATCTCAGCCTGGACTTGTGCTCAAGTTCAAGAGTAGGACTTGACTCCATAACCTTCTTACTTAAAGGCATGAGTGCTATGTACTGAGCCAAGGCTGACACTTTTGGTTGTCTAAGAATTCCTTTACATGATTAGCTAGTTGGCAAGCGTGACAGTATAATTGATTGTCTGAATCACTATTAAATTATGCTACAATTAATTGTACATCAAGAGAATTAAAATTTTGTGGCACAGAGACTGCTAGGTCTCCGAGCGCAACTTCTTTCATGGGCTGTGTTGAGCACACTTGCTTTGCTGTTGAGTGCAAAATATGGACTAATAAGTACAAAAGGTTGGGTAATGCTGCTTTACATTCATTTTAATACTGAGTATGGTCAACTGATCATATCAACGTACCAATCTACATTATTCCTTCCTGTACTGCTCAGTACCAAAAATGGCAATAAATTACCCAATAACTCTGACATGAGTAATGTGGGCCTGTGTAAAGATGGGGAGCAGAACCTCTGGCTAAAACATATTTCAGACAGATATTTACCATCAAAAGCTGACATACTGAGAAAATACTAACCTGCCCCCATGTATACAAATTATTATAAGTCTGTGATGGGTTCACTTTTGATAGAAGGAATCGAGCCTAAAAGAAAAAAAACAATATTGGTTAATTTCAAAAAGCTTTTTAAAATTTTTTCAATCTGGAAATCATGGTATTGAGCCAGGGACACCTCCATTGTAACTGCCTTAACACTAACAGTGGTTAGTCAAGGGTGACATATTTTCTAAACATAGATGGAAAGTGAAAACAAAAGCATCTATAATCTTGGTTGCCCCCAACAAACTCAAATCAACTTGCCATGTCTTATCACAAGGTTTGACCAAATGGCAAATACAGACATTTGTTTGAGATACTGATAAAAGATTTTTTTTAAAACTACCTGAAGTATCATTACATGAATAATCTACAACAAGGAAAAAAATCTCAAGCTACAATATTAGCATAATGGAAATAAGAGTTTTACTGATAGACCTTGCATTTGGAATCATGAAGAGCAACATGTATGGATTTGATCATTTTAAATGAGCACAGATGTAATTTGGAAGAGAATCAAACTGTTTTTCTAGTTCCATAGTTTTGTTTCCACATTCCTTTAAAAGTATCTTTTCAATGAATAATTACTAAATACATTTCACACACCTGACTCCGACCATGCTCTGTGTCAACATAACGAGGCATTGGAAAACGAGTCTGAAGAATTTCCTGTGCATCATCCAGGGGAGCTTGCAGAAGCTGTTTGAAATTCTCATACTCCTGCATATCTTGATATCCAGCCTGCCGCCACTGAGCTATAGTCTAAAGAGAGAATAAAAATTGTACATAATACAGAGCAAATTTCTGAGTACTCTTAACTATTTTCTAGTATTTATTTCAAATAATTAAATTGTTTTGTGAAAGTTTGGTGTTTGTGAGCAAACTAAAACATAGCTCAATCAAATACCAATAACTGTTCAATAATTACACATTACTACTGATATTACAGGTAGATGCATTAACAAGACATGTTACTGAGTTTGAGCTGTGTTTCATTACAACTCATTACTACATGAACAAACATGCAATCTGCACCCATTTTAAGAGAACTATGTAAATTAACATTACCTTTGATCAATCTTTATTACTTTGCATGCTTCAAAAAAATTGTGTGCCGAATACAGATCAGTCGTTAGAGACAGTTACTTTTATCCAACCAGTTTGGAAGTGCAAGAATAAGACATAGACATGAATCAAGTTTGAAAGATTTCCTGTCTTTGGAACTTACAAAAGTGCCAATTCATATTGTTTTTGTGTTATATAAATCCCAAAGAACTTGAGAAAATTATTAATATTTATCTTCAACACTAAATCATGTTGAGCATATTGGTACCCAAGATACTTTATTAATAAAAATAATACTCCAGAGAGATTGCATTCATTACTAAACTGATTTGTTATTATTCAGAGAATAAGGCAACATTTTAGTACAGTTCAGCTGAAATCATACAAAATGTTTTTCAGAATAATTATTACCTTAAACTTGCAGTAAGATCAATGCCTTTCAAAATACACATAATACCCTTTTCTCTAAATATAATTATTAGGTTATGAGCAGTTTTATTCTATTTTTCCCTTCCCATCATTCGTTACATCATTCTTTGACTAAATACAACTCATGTAAATCTATTACAAACTTGTAGTCAGTCCTGTAGTCCCCATTTTCTCCGCTGCTGATTCATTCCAAATCTTTTCCAAGGAACATAGATGTGAATTGTTAGCTGAAGTTAAGAAATATATATCAAATAGTGGGGACTATTTATTGTCCAGTGATGGACTTACTTACAGAACCCACTGAACCACTTGATGTTGGGAATATGCAGTTGAGGCACAGTTTTGAGCCAGGTTGTTAATCCTTTACCTTGGTACTTGACATCAGATTAATGATATTGTAGATTAGGTTAAGCTCATCAAAATTTAACCGAGTAGTTTATGAAACAATGTTAACTTTCCTAATTGAGAAAAAAGTTAAAGTAGTTC
The DNA here is from genome assembly GCA_024679065.1 of Sphyrna mokarran. Taxonomy (NCBI): domain Eukaryota; kingdom Metazoa; phylum Chordata; class Chondrichthyes; order Carcharhiniformes; family Carcharhinidae; genus Sphyrna; species Sphyrna mokarran. Next base: position 37,639,319 of record JAGIQG010000012.1, on the reverse strand, counting down.
AATAATACCATTGAGGTGTATTAAAAGCATGGAAGTGAAATTAAATAAGAAATTTAGGAAAGCTATCAGAGGGCATGAAATAATATTGGCAAGTAAATTCAAGGAAAACCCAAAGATTTTTTTAAAACAAATTCATAACGATTAAAGAGGATAACTAAAGAAAAGCCTATTGGGACCATAAAGGTAACCTAAGATTGGAGGAGAAGGATCTTTGTCAATTTTAATGAATACCTTGCATCTATTTTTCACAATGAAAACATTGCAATCTTGAAGGAGTTTGCAACATTACATCAATGTAACGTACTAAGAAAGGAAGTATTAAAGGAGTTTATCGTTTTTGAAAGCTGATAAATCCCAAATAAAATGCATCCTAAACTGTTAACAGAAGCAAGAGAAGAAACAGCTGAGATTTTGACTACAATTTTCCAATCCTGGTGCCAGAGGACTGGAGATCAACTAACACTGTTTGAAAAGTGAAAATGCAAATTGATCAAGTGATTACATATAAACAAGGACTATGACTGGGCCATTTACCCAGTTTCAACCTGCTCCATCATTCAGTAAGATCATAATAGCAACATCAAATCTCCACCTATCACCCTCTTTTTTAACTGAGTCCATCTGCCTCTGCCTTTAAAACAAAGGCTCAGTTTTCAGAACTCTCTTCCTGAAACAGTTGTGAAAACACTTTCCCCGATTAAAAACTTTTGCTTCACCTCCATTTCAAATGGACGACCACTTACTTATGACCAGTGACCACTTGTTCTAGACTCTCCCACAAGAGGAAGCATCATCTCCATATCCACTGTGTCAAGACCCCTCAGGATCTAGGTTGTTTCAATCAAGTTGGCTCTTACTCTTCTAAACTCCAGCAGACCAACTTCAATGGTTCTGCAACGATGTGTTACTTGCCACAGAATTCCCAACCTCTAACTTGCTCCAGCAGCCACAAAACATACTTGATCAGTTAAGAACTAATGCTCCAATTACAGTTCTGGTTCACAGCAATGTTTAGGACATAAATAGTCAGGGATTCAGTGATGGTAATACCACTGAATGTCAAGGGGAGATGGTTAGAATTTTTTTTCCTTATTAGAAATGATCTTTGCCTGGCACTTGTAGCGTGATTGTTAATTGCCACTCATCAGCCTAAGCCTGAAAGTTTTCCAGGTCTTTCTGCATAGTAACAAGGACTGTTTCATTAATATTTGGTTGTGCCAAGGGTATTGTTCCAAAAGTACTTGGATAGATGAGGTCACAGACCAAGATTTGCAAAATGGGATCAGGCTGGATGGCTCCTTGTTTGTGGGCGAAGACAAAAGATTCAGTAGGTTCCTTCCATCCTGTAAATTTAAAAATCTCTATAAATAGGTTTAATGTTCTGCACCTAATGATAAAGATGTTCACGATTTGAGACTTTTGTATTTCTATCAATACATTTGTAAAGCAATTCTATATAATTCAATTGAATTATATATCCAGCAACAGTATTGATCAAAGACTGCTGTTTAAAAGTAAAGACATGGAGTTTTCTTATATCGATTTGAAATATTAACCCTGATTACTGTTTGGAAATAAAAACCCTCACCAAAAATTAATGAAACTTGGCTCATCAAGCTGGCCTGAAATGATGCAACTTTAGAGGAATTGAAGGAGTTTCCAGAAAAAATACCAGAAACCTATTAAAACTGGAATTACATTTTCTAAAATAATTTAATTGAATACTAACCTCTCCATGATAGATAACAATCTGGAAGAAAGTATCCATGAGGAGTATTCGGTCTGGTAAAATGCTGCTGCTGTCCAAAAGCACTGGCTGAAGACATGAATAAATGAATGAATGATCACCATCATTACTTAATTAACAAGACCTCTATTGCGCAAATACAAATGCTATTTTCGTAGAACATATATAAGCTTTCAAGCATGCTCCAGTGGAGATGATGGATATCAACATTAGGATTGGCACCGCAATTCTTCCCCCAGAACACTGAAGGCAAGATGGTGTATTCATCCTTGTCGTCAACCTACATCCCATTTCTTCCAGCAGACACGTAAGATGCTGGAGCCTAATCCAACTTTTTCTATGTTTCATACTTCCCATTCTACATACTTAACTTTCATTGTGTTCATTATTCCTCTTTTTATTCCCTGTAATCATTTCCCAGCCTCCACCACAAAACTTTACAGGTCACTTTGTAATTTCCTGTGTATGTGGTTGTGTGTTTTATTCCCATTTGTTCCTTTTTCTTAAATGTTATTTTTCTGAAATATATATAATTTCTGAAGAAGTCACTTCTGAAACATCAAGAGACTTGTGTTTTCTTAACCTGCCTGCTTTGCTCAATGTCCTTTTTAATTTTGTCATCAGAATCTACTATGTTATTTTTAGTTTATATGTGATCCTGTTAGATTGTAGCTTTCGCGGCATGAAATAGATTGGAGGGGTATATTAGCACTCTGTATTGGAGAATACAAAGGTATAAAGGTGGGGGCACGTTTGGCAACAGGAGTAACAATAAAGAACTCTGAAACCTGAGAAAACCATAGGGAGATCAGGAGGCAGAGGTAATACCACTGGATGAGTAAATTGGATGCCTGGTAGGAATTCAAATTCAATTAAGAAATCTGGAATTAAAAGCCAATTTCAGTCATGGTGACCATGAAATCATGATCACTTGTTGTAAAAGCCCATCGGGTTCACTACGTCCTTTAAAACCACCTTTCTTACCTGATCAGGCCTACATGTGTCCAGACCCACAGCAATGTGGTTGATTTGTAATGGACTAACAAGCCACTCAGCTGTATCAAACTGTTATGAAGTCTAAAAGGAATGAAACTGTACCTAGACGTCGTATTGACTGAAAAGTCCTCCTTACTTGCACCTGGATGGTTATACTAACATTAGGAGCATTTAGGATCAATTAGGAACAATTATGACATAGTACATAATTCAGTGAATACGATCAGGTCTCAAACACCATCACCATACCTGGCAATCTACTGTCAGAAGGAGCTGTCCTAGAAATCATCCGCATTGAACATCAAGCCAAAAGGTGGCAAAAAAATCTGATCATTACTACATACCATCACCCTCAAGTAATTAATCAGTACTTAATGTTGAACACTAATTGGAAGAAAAACAGATAGCAAGGACACAGAACGTACACTTGATGGAGGCTTAAATGTCTACTGCCAAGAGTGGCACTATTATTCATAGAAAACCTACAGTGTAAAAAAAAAACGAGGCCATTCAGTCCATTGAGTCTGCGCTGACAACAATCCCACCTAGGCACATATTTGGCTGCTAGTCCCCCTGGTATTAAGGATCAATTCTGCATGGCCAATCAACCTAACCCACACATCTTTGGAGTGTGGGAGGAAATCCTCACAAACATGAAAAGAACATGCAAACACCAGTCACAAGGCCAAAATTGAATCTGTGTCCTTGGTACTGAGCGCGACAGTGTTAACCACTGTGCTACTGTTAACTGAGCTTATTTTCTTAAATTTGTTCATGGAACTTGGACATCGCTGGCTAGGCTACCATTTATTATTGCCCATCCCCAATTGCTTTTGAGAAAGTTGCAATGACAGGGTAGACGCAGGAAGGATGTTTTCTTTGGTGGGAGTCTAGAACTAGGGGACAAAGTCTTGAGTATGAAGTAGACTATTTAGAACCAAAAAGAAGAAGAATTTTGTCACTCAAGAGGGTGGCGACAATTTGGAATTTTCTATCCTGGAGGCTGCGGGGATTATAGAGAATGTTCAAGAGTTAAAGTTTATTTATTAGTCACAAGTTAGCTTACATTAACACTACAGTGAAGTTACTGTGAAATTTCCTTAGCCGCCACACTCCGACACCAAATCAGCACATCTTTCAAGACAGAAATTGATACATTTGTAGATATTAAAGATATCAACAGGTATGGGCTTAGTTTTGGAAAAATGACATTAAGGTAAAAGATTAGCTATAATCTAACTGAATGATGGACGAGGCTTGAGGGACTGAATTACCTACTGCTGCTCTTATTTCTATCTTCCTACCTACAGGCATGAGCAGAAACTTAATAGAATATTTTCTACTTGCTTCGATGAGCCCATTCAAGAAACTTAACAGCACCCACCATCAAAGAGCCCACTTGATCAGCACCCCATCCACAATAGCAGTAGTGTGGACCATCTACAAGCTGCACTGCAACAAAGGTTTCTTCAACAGCACCAGTAGCATAGTGGTTAGCACTACTGCATCACAGCACCAGGAACCTGAGTTTGATTCCAGTCTTAGCTGACCATCTGTTTGGAGTTTGCACATTCTTGTGGCTGTGTGGGTTTCCTCTGGGAGCTGTGGTTTCCTCCCATAGCCACAAACGTGCAGGTTAGTGGTTGGTCATGGTAAATGCACAGGATCATGGGGATGAGGCTGGGTAAGATACTCTTTTGGACAGTCAGTGCAGACTCAATGGGCTGAATAGCCTCCTTTTACACTGTAGAGATTTTGTGGTTCTAAACCAGTGACCTCTACCACCTAGAAGGACAAGGGCAGCAACTGCATAGAAACATTACCATCTGCCACACACCATCCTAATTTATATAATTGCTGTTCCTTCAAAGGATCAAAATTCTGGAATTCACTTCAAAAAGCACTATACCACATGCCATCCAGGATTTCAAGGCGGCAGCTCATCACTACTTTTTATCTAGGGTCAGGCAATAAATGCTGGCCTAGCCAGCAATGCCCACATCCCCGAATGAATAAAATACAGCACAAATATAAACTGATGGGGGGAAAGAAAAAGCTATTCGCAACATTTCATTAGAATGCTATATGCAACAAGTAACAATCTGCATGCATTCCGAACTTCATTTTTCAAAAGGTTTTTTCCCCTCCCCCGACTACAGTTTTCTAATCCTCTCAGATATGTTCGCTAAGTGGCAATGGCTTGTGTTCACCTAAAATTAATGACAACAGGTTATTCTACTACAGGGACAGGTTTCACAGCTAAGCTGGAATCAATCAATACACATGCAGTTTTACCATGAGCAGACAGTAACAATCAGGATCAACAACCTTAACTCTTTCCACAGGTGCAATTCAGTTATGTAGAATCTTTCATAGAATCCTACAGATCGAATCTGCACCAACCTCAATCCCACCCAGGCCCTATCTCCCTAACCCCATGTATTTACCCTAGCTAGTCCCCCTGACACTAAGGGGCAATTTAGCATGGCCAATCCACTGAACTCACATCTTTGGACTTCCACTAGTGAAATAAATTTGGTAATTAACTTTTTATGTACTGTTTGTGTGCTAAATCTCACCTCAGGTGGTCCATAGAAAGAGTAAGAATAGAGAATAGGCTGAATCATAATGAGAGATTGTGTTAGATCTTGTCGCATGAAGTGATGGCGATAATATGACGATTCATCTGGGCTATTATTGAAAACTTGAAGAAATGGAGATCTTCTCAGATGGAACATAAACTAAACGAACAACAAAAAAAAGTTAATCAAAACATCACAGGATAAGTCAGAAAACATTTGTGCTCTTATAAAATAGCTCACAAGAAAATGGTCTAAGCTGAGCATCTTATTGACAGAACTAGTGTCCAAAAGGAGGAAAATCCTTCACCTAGCTGTTTGGATGAGCAGATCCTTCTATCAAGCAGCCATGACATGATAGGTATCGTCAAAGCAGCTTCTGAACTGAAATAACTAGAAAGCTCCCTTATTACCATTTGCTTCTTATATCAAGTGTCTTCCTGAATGAAGCTTATTTTCTAAAAGACCATCCTTAATTTAAAATAAACTCTTTCATTCAGAATGCTTTTCTTGAGATCTATTTGTCACAGTCTTTCTGAATTACAGGAGAAAGTCAAGGAACTGATAAGCACCTTACACTGACACATTAAGCTTTTAATAAATTTTATAGATCACGACTGAACCATTAATGCCAGAATTGACTCTACTATAGAGGCAGAGTAGATGGAGTTTGCTATTCTTACCCCGTCCCTGCCATTGTGTACTTCAGTCCCTTTTCCTTCATTTACAGGTGATTATTTTTATAGACCATTCAGCCACACTGAAAGAGGGTGAAATCATGCCACAACCACATTACCGTTCAAACTCACAAGCTCTGCAGGATTAGTTGAATAAAAATTAGATTTTGAACTGATTTATCCCCTTCCTTAGGGTAACCGTAGCTTTCCACTGCAGCCGTAACAGAATCAGAATCCAGGCAATGCAGAAGGAGGCCATTCAGTCCACACGGTCTAGATCGACTCTCCAAGAGAACATCTTACTGTCCCTACCATCTGAGCATTTACCATGGTCAATCTAGCCAAAGTGCACATCCTCAGATATCAAGGAACAATCCACCTAAGGTGCACATCTTTGGACTGGTAGTTAAAATACAGACCTTGCAATTGTTACACTGATATCAGCCAACTCAGTACAGCTCAGAAAATGAGTCTAGGGACAGTTCTAGTATTCAGTGCTCAGTACTGCATCATAGAATTATAGAATGGTTAACAGTACAGGAGAACATTGAATTTGTGCTGGATTTCTGCAAAACCACTTCCCTATCTTTTCTCCCAAGCCCTACAATTTCTTTCCTTTTCAGGGTAATGATCCAATTTGAATGCCTTGATTGTGATTTGGAGATAGATTCACCCAGACAAATGTATTCCACATCCTAACCACCCACTGCACAAAAAGAAATTTCCTCAAGTCACCCTTACTTCTTTTATCAATTAGCTTAAAGTCTGTACCATCTGGTTCTCAACCTTCCCCAATGGGAACTGTTTCTCGTTATCTACTCTGTCCAGTTCCCTCATGATTTTGAATACTTACAACAATTCTCCTTTCAACCTGACCTTTGAGTCCCAGATTCGCCCACAGAATGCAAAACAGGAACTTTCATTTTTAAAGAGCATTATTAGAAGTAATTTATTGTACCCTTCAGAGATACTCTTCACCTATTTAAGGATGGCTGCAACTGAAGCCAATTTTTAAAGATTAGTGAAGGAATTGCCATGTGTTCCATAAATATCTCCTTGTTTGAGGCCATTTTCTCAAATTCTCCCATCAATCACATCTTTGCAAGTTAGGATTATCATTTTATATATTATATTTACCTGTGGATAAAGGGAAAATGTTTCTGAAAGTCTGAAGGAATTAGGATCATCTTTGTGGAACTGGCCAAACTTCTGACACTGATAGAAAGAAGGGTAGAAAATAATTGACAGGTTTAAAGTTAGTACAGTCTCAATTTAAAACTAACCTCAATTAGTCTCAAAATAAAAATATAGATTCAACACAGATACTTGATGCTCTTACCAGACGGATTAATTGCCTGTCCAACCAACGAAGTACATCGGGGCCTTCCTCAGATTCAGCCCTGAAAACTCCGAGTCTTGCCATCAGCACAGCTGATGCTTCCTGATCAAATGCAGCTTCTATCTGCTGGAGTTGACTCTGTGCATCTGCCCAGCTAAAAATCAAAGCAAATGTTAACAGCAGGTTCAATTTCACTGTGACCACCTCATTTCTGATCACTGGGCTGAATTTTTACAAGGGGTATCAAAACCCAGGGTCAGAATAAAAAGTGAATTCCAAGAGTGCACCAGGTGGCACGCAGGAACTGCTTGGCAATTTTAGCACGGACAGTCTCCAAATTGACCACCTGGGGGCTTGCTTCCAACAAGTGGCAGCAGGCAGGTTCTGGATGCTGCCAATTCAGTGGCTCCATGAAATTATATCAATCCCAAGTGCTGATAAAATCTTAGTCATTATTTTAATTGAACACTGCAGTTCACAATAATCACTATAAATCCAACACTTAAAGTGGACAAAGAGTCAAGTAGTTTATATCTGACCATTCTTTTTCCACTCTCCTTTCAAATGCCAGAATCATACACAAATGCACTTTTTCTTTGTCTCTGGAATCCAATGCTGCTCTCCCTGCCTAATGCCCAGCTTCTTAAATCCTTATTTATCTGAGTTTACTTACTACATTTCTTATCTCACATTAAGATCATTTCTGCCATTTAAACATTTTATTTTCCCTACTTCAGAACTTTATAAGGGATTTCACAAAAAAGACTTGTATCTAAACAGCACTTATGACCAGTGGATGTCTCAAAATGCTTTCCAATCAACAAAGTACTTTTTGTTTAATGTATAGCTACTGTTTGTAATGTAGGAAACACAGCAGCCAATTTTGTACAAACAAGTTCCCGTAAATGGCAATGTGACAATGATTAGATAATTTGCTTTTGTGATGTCGAGTGAAGGATAATCATTTGCAATGACATTGGGGAACAACTGAAATATTACCATTGGATCTTTTGCATCTAAAAGCAGGCAGATAGGACCTTGGTTTAATTTCTCATTTGAAAGATGTCATCTCTGACAGCACAGCACTCTGTCAATTCAGCACTGGACTATCAGCCTTGATTTTTGGGCTCAAATCCTTAAGTGAAGGTCACTGAAAGTGGCAGAGCAGGTGGAGAAGATCGTCAAGAAGTTATATGGCATGCTTGCCTTCATCAACCAGGGCACTGAGTTTAAAAATTGGCAAGTCATGTTGCAGCTTTTCAGAACCTTAGTTCGGCCGCACTTGGAATATAGTGTTCAATTCTGGTTGCCACACTACCAGAAGGATGTGGCGGCTTTGGAGATGGAGATGGTACAGAAAAGATTTATCAAGATGTTGCCTGGTATGGAGGGCATTAGGAGGCTCGTGAGCAGAGGCTGGAGAAACTTAATATGTTCTCACTGGAATCACGGAGGTTAAGGAGGTGACCTGATAGAAGTTTATAAGATTATGAGAGGTGCGGATAGAATGGATAGTCAGAAGCTTTTTCCCAGGGTGGAAGAGTCAATTATGGCAGGGGGGGGGGGGGCGCATAGGTTTAAGGGGCAAGGTTTAAAAAGGAGATATATGAGGCAGACTTTTTTTTTTTAAACAGAGAATGATTGGTGCTGGAACTTGGGGGAGATAGTGGAACCACATATGATAGTGACTTTCAAGGGGGTTCTTGACAAATACATGGATAGAATGGGAATAGAGGGATATGGTCCCCAGAAGAGTAGGGGCTTTAGTTCAGTCAGGCAGCATGGCTGGTACAAACTTGGAAGGCCAAAGGGCGTGTTCCTGTGTTGTAATTTTCTTTGTGCTTTGAGATTGAACCAGTAATCTTTTGATTTAGGGCTTGATTTTACCATTTTGATTCTAAGTGCTGAATCTGGGTGCAATCAGATCCGACTTGGAAAACTGCTCTTAGGCACCCCCATATGCACTCAGCCTGAAAAAAACATGGGTCTGAATCATGTTGTGGGTGTGGCTTATCGCACCTGAAATGCTGCAGCTCCAGAGCTTTGAACTGCACATGCGCAGTAAAAAAAAAAATTGAAAAATGCACCCCTGTATCATTGCTCCTGGGCCACAAAAAGCAGATAAAGCAGCCCAGGAGCAAAAAGAGAGAGGGACAGCCCCCACAGCCATTGCCCTAACATAAGAAATAGGAGCAGGAGTAGGCCATCTAGCTCTTCGAGCCTGCCCCACCATTCAATAAGATCATGGCTGATCTGAAGTGGACCAGTTCCACTTTCTTCCCATAACCCTTAATTCCCTTGTATATAAGGAATCTACCTACCAGTGACTTAAATATATTCAACAAGGTAGCCTCCACCACTTCAATGGTTAGAGAATTCCAGAGATTCACCATCCTTTGAGTGAAGAAGTTCCTCCTCAACTCCATTCTAAACTGCACCCCCCCCTATTTTGAAGCTGTGCCTCTAGTTCTGTTTTCTTTTCTAAGCGGGAAGAATCTTTCTACCTCAAACTGTCCCCCTTACCCACCCACTCCATCCACTACCCAGCCTGATCACAATCCTCTGCCCTCCCTTCCTCCTTACCGACTGACCGCAGAGTGGCAATGGTCCCCCGCTTTCCCTACCCCCCCACAAAGAGCGATCAGGCCTCCCTCCTTCAACCAGAGAGTGAGTAATTGGGCCTCCCTTTCCAGCCCCCCACTCCCGAAGCAAAGAACGACGTGGCCCGCCTCCCTGCCCGATGATCTGAGTTAGAGGGCTGTTGGAAGTTCTGAACTCTTTAGAAGCTGGAGTGCTGGAAACAAACCTTTGCCGAGCATACCATTTCATGCCAAATCTGGACGTGAGAACGTGATAGTAAAAGGGAAAGTGCTGGTAAAGTTGGGCAGACAGCCCATTAATTCAATTTAAATGCGTGAAAATAGCCACAATCCAAACCACGCCCTGTTTCGGGCATGGTTCTGATCAGCTATTTTTAGACCTTAGTAAAGTGGGCATCTGCATGGACGCGGGTGAGGATCGCGCTAATCGTCTCATGTCTGACTTCACCAAGCTGTGCCTCTAGTTCTGTTTTCTTTTCTGCCTGTTTGCAATGGTAAGATCGGACCCTTAAGTGCTACTAAATGACTCAACCAGAACCACAGCTGACCATGCTGTATTTTGTTTGTATAATCGAAGCGTGCATGCATATGTGAGTGCTTTCCCCTCCCCAATCTAAAATACCATAGCTCTGAAAATTCCCTTTATAGCCCACTGGTGAGCTCCCCAGCAGTAAAGGCAGCTCTCATTATAATGCATCACCTCTCACTTTCAGAAGATGGCCGAACAGATAAACTTTCCCTGCAATTTTTAATGATAATCACAAATCAATATGTAACTTATCTAGATGACAAATGTGAGGAGGTCAACATAAAGTATACAGGAATTGGCACATTTTTTTAGTGCAAAATTATTTGCATTAAACTAGAAACAGCAAGCATGCTGATAACGGGGACAGATTATCAGATCTGTGTAAAGGTTAGGAAACCAAAATATTAAACCAGATCTTAGGAAACTTAATTACTGATCATGTTCAGAAGACATAAGATCAAGTATAATATCAACATGCTGCGCTTGATTGAAGTCATTAGATTATATTTTGGCTTCATTTGAAGCTATTTGTTAAAGCGGTCTCTCAGCCTTTTGGCTAAGATGCAAATGAGATCAAGCCTTGGGAAGAGGAGCTATATCTACTCCAATCAGCTTACATTAAGCCCAAGGCAGGAGGTGAGAGCTCTGTTTTGTCAGCTTGGATTGGGAATGTCTCAACTTGTTGGGACTCGGAATTGGACTTGATTGGATTGAATTGGAATAAAACAGGCCAGAATGTGTTACAGGTTATCCAAATAAAAGCAGGAAAGATGATTTTAAGATTTAGTGATACAATTTAGAAAGTTCGACTGATAGAACAGAACAACTTTCACCACAAAAACCTACACAGAGGAAACTTTAAAATGTCAAGAAGCAGATACACTGTAACCCTTCAATCTGAAAATACCAGATGTCCAAAATATTTTGAACATGCATAAATTCCAAAACTGGCTGCTTGTCATACTGCAATAAAAAGTTAACACTACAGCCCAAATGGTTGTAAATAGTATCTCTAGATATTTTCCTAAAGGTCAAGGATAAGTGCCAATCCAAGCAGATGGAGCAGAGGAGGGTGCGGTATGTTTCAAATAGGTTGAGGACTGGTAGAATATATTTCAAACACAATAATCAGTCTCTCTACCTCACCCACCCAGTAATCAGTTCATCACCCCCACAAACACAATTCAGGGTTGTCTAACTCAGGGTAAAGAAGCTGTACAACAAGCAAAACACAGGAACAAAGACACAGCAAAGTTTGAAGCCACCTCACATTGTACTGGCTCAATTGCATGGCTTTCCAGTTTTTTCTGCACTCAATTTGCCTGTGCCAAGATGGGCAGCACTGCTGCCTCACAGCACCAGGGACTTGGGTTCAATTCCAGCTTTGAATGGCTATTTGTGTGGAGTTTACATATTCTCCTCATGCATAGATACATTTTCCTCCAGGTCTCTAGTTTCCTTCTGCAGTCCAAAGTTATGTATGTTGGATGTACTGGTGATGATAAATTAACCTACACATCCTTGGACTCGAAGGGGTAAAACGGTTAGTCATGGTAAATGTGGGTTTACTGGGATAGGATAGGGTGGAGGGGAACACATTTGTATAATGCTCTTTCAGATAGAAAGTGCAGGCGTGATGGACCGAATGGCCTCTTTCTGCACAATTTTATGGTTCTAATTATCTAGGGCCTGCTTAGCACTGACTAATAAATGTGTTTCCTAATGTTAAAGGATTCAGTACTTTGGAAACATGGAAAATATTTGGATAAATAAAACTTCTATTACTACTTTAGAAATTTACTGTTATAGCTGAGGTACATATTTATATCCTGTTTACATAATGTTATAGTCCTAATCACAAGTATTTCAAAATGCAGAAATGCCTTGTCTTGAGCATTCCAACTGAAGAGATCAGTGTAAGAGCTTTTTCTAGGTTATTGGAGTGTCAGACACTTACAAATCTGAGTGCAACTTCAGTTAAAGAATTATTATGGAGAAGTGAAATTAAATTTAAAACATGGTCCAAAAAACGTCTTTTGAAAGAGATCAAAGATGCACTTGTGCATGAGAGAGCCCGCAGCGAACTTACTTTCTGGCCACTGTAGTAACTCGGATGCGTCTCTGACCACTGGAGTGTTGATAATGAGTAACAAACTGAATAGCACCACGTCCACCCTGAGGAATTGGTGCATTATGCTGCAAAATAATATAAACAGAACAGAAAGTTTATCAAGAGTACTTTTAAATACTGCATTTAAATGTTTCAGAATTGATACAAAATTCAGTTATTTTGCTGGGTTTATTTAGCAAGAAAAAAAAAACTGCATGCAGTCAATAGAGCCATTACATAAATTACATCTGAATGCTGAATAATATGCTTCTATTCTTGATTCATCACTTTTTAAGCATGAAACCACTACCATTCCAACATGTATCACAACTAAATTCAATTTTTTAAAAACTGTAAACTGAGGCTCAAGGAAAACTGGCCTAGTTTCAGTATCAGTAACTTTATTCCTTTGTGTCCCAAAATATCCATTCTATCTCCAACAGTCTTTTGGCATTCACTGCCTACACTGGTGCTATTGACAAGTAGTAAACTGCACAGGGCATTGAAACTGGATTATTTCGTGGAACTGGGCCAAGAGGCCTCCTTCTGTACTATAAATGACTGACACCAGTGTATGTGACTCATTATTATTTATCTTATATTCTTGATTAATCTTTTCGCTTAGCATGCTAACCTATTTTTACTCTTTCTTAGTGATAGATTCAGGAAAGGCACAAATATAAAAAGGCTGAAGGTTTGTTAAATTTCCTTTTCACCAAAAGCTACGCAAAGGGAATTGTAAAGTTTTGGGCAGCAAAGTAATGACTCAGCTAGATTGGGACTAGAGTGGGTAATTAAAAAGATCAGCAACCAGAAGCTTCAGTCACCTTTGCAGATAGAATGCAGTTGTTCCACAAAGTGGTCACCTGATTTGAGCAATAAATGTAGAGAGCAATCAGTCCTCAGCAAAGGATACTGCTTCATTTCTTTATAACCTCACCTCAATTATCTCAACACAAAACTGAAGTTTTCTTCCAAAATCTTTCTACCCATCTTTCTAGCCAGAAGTCTTCTCCTTGCACTGGAATTCCTTTTCCACCAGGTCTCCTCCCACTGATCTATTATACCTCTAAATCTTTTGATTGAAAACTGTCAGCCTGACTTCAGACGACTCAATTTCTCTGCTCCCCACACTCAGTCTAGCCTTTTATCCACTGAACTTGCAGTTGGCATTGGTTTTCTGAATCAAAATTGTACAAATAGAAACATAGGAACTATAGTGCATCATTTATGCCTTGAGCTACTTGTCATGCAATGATATCATGGCTGATTTAAGGCAAGATTTGCCTCACATCCTTTAACACCTTTGGTTAACGAAAATATCAACCTCAGTTTTAAAATTAACAATTGATTTAAACATCAATTTGCCATTTGTGGAAGAATTATAAATTCTGCCACCCTTTGTTTTCTTAATTTAACTCCTGAAAGGCCAGGATCTAATTTTTTTTGACTATATTCTCTAGTTCTAAGCTTCCCAGAGAAAAAAGTTCCTGTCTGGCTACCCTTATCTATTCCCCATTATATTCTATGTATATTAGGAACAAACGCAACAGGCACTTTACTAATGTCTTTAACTTCACTTCTGTAATGAGAGAAGTTGTGTTCTTTTGCAAATTGCTTTTCACATCAGACTTTTGCCCTGGATTTTCAGTCCTTTCAATTTATTGGTAGACTTTCACGAGAAAATTCAGTAAGGTCTGTAAATGGAAGGAATGTCCATAAATGTTTGCATACAAGAAAGGAAGCACACAGAGACTCACCTGATTTACTACTTCAAAGTAGATCCCCAGTGTAGTGCAAGGATCCAAACTGCAAATTTTCCACTGGCAAGTACCACCTATGCCCAGCTCCTATAGTAACAAAAAGGCCATGAAACTTATTAAGGTACATTTGTTTGAATGGCTCATTACATGGCCAACTCAGTAAAAAGAAACAAAAACAGAAACTGCTGGAAAAACCTCAGCAGATCTGATAGCATCAATGGAGAGAACACAGTTAATATTGAGTCTGGAAGATTCTTTCTCCATGGATGCTGTCAGACTTGCTGAGATTTTCCAGCATTTTGTGTTTTTGTTTCAGATTCCAGCATCCATAATAATTTGATTTTATATCAGTAAAAAGAAATCCTGGGCAAACATCAAACCTGCTGCAAAAATCAGATTACTTTAAACAGTCTTCAAGTAATTAAGTACAGCAACATTAGAAAAAAGTACTCAAATTGTTTATTATTTTAACCTATGTTCACATTTTATATATATGAAATCTAAATATTATTATTTTCCTTTTGGTAGTTGGATCTATAGGAAGATTAAAAAGTGTTTTCCAAATATAAAGCTTTATCACCAATGTCTAAAGCTCTGGGTTTTTAAAATCAGATACATTAAAAATTTCAATGCTTATGCACTTTTTTCCCTACTCAATAAGCTGATCATTTGTAAACAAAATAGTAGCTCCAATTTAATGATGCTACATAGTTACATATTCCATACATTTATACAGGATAAACTCAAACTTACATTTTCAGACACAGAAGGGCCTTTGGAATTCAGAGACACACAGGTCCCAATGGCACCAGCAATCTTCAGTTCTCTAGTTGTCTAAAGGAAATAAATTAGTGAATCTACATTCCCCTCTCATTGATATGTGTGTTTATTCTTTCAGGAACATAAAAGTAAAGATTTGGAATATAAGTAGTGCCATTATTCTCAAACATTATTAGGTCAGACAATTCTTTAATCAATTGACAGATAAAACTTCAAAAATAGTTAGTTGCCTCCCAAGCCAAATGCTTTACAAGTCATTTCACCTTTCCATCAGTTATTCATCATGCCATCATCACATAGAATGACCCTGTATTTAGAACTGGCATTATCTTTTTGCTTTACTCTTGGATGGAACACTACTGATAAAAAGCATCCTCAATAAATCCACATTCATCTGTGGACTTGGTGATTCAAATCAGCAACAGCTAAATTGCCCAATTACCATATCACGAAAATACCTTCAGCAGCAAAACAAAATGAGACACCTGCCACAGAATCATTCACAAACTTTAAAACTCATATGTACTACAATTCTGAAGAGCCTTTATAATGTATTTTTTCTTCCAGATTGTTCTATTGTCTGCTGTCCTATTGATGATGCTGTCTACTGTTTCCAAAGTGGTGCAAACCATCAATTATCTCAGCCAATTATTAAGTATAAACAAACTAGGTTTCATGGGTGCAAATCAAGCTTAGCCTTGGCATCAGATGTACGGATAGGTTCTTGCAGACATCAGGAGGAAAATTCAACCAGACAGAATAAGATCACTCTTTTACTACTATTCTGCTGGTGTACAGCTTTTGAATTAAATCATGGATATTTTGCATTGGACAAAAGGCATCAATCTCATTAATCTTAATAGTTTGTGATCTTGTTAAAGTTTTAATTATTGATAATTTCTTTCTGAACAAGGAAAAGATTACAATCTTATGATCGCTCCTGGTGCATTGTGTTTCACAGACATTTTTAAAATTCTGTTTTGAGCATTTTAATGTTAAGAACGAATTGTCATACACGTGACATTGATGAACAAGACTACTTGTAATAAAAGATTAATATTCTTGACATTAAAATTTAAGTTTTGGAATTTTTCTATTAAAAAGCATGATTTGACCACATTTATATGTAGGAATATTTTAATTACTCTCATCTGTAGAATTTTATAACACAGTTGTCCCTAAATTAGTCTTCCCTCAATCTTCCCCAGTAGGCATAAACAAAGTTCATAGATAGAGGAGGTCACTGACAATGTTAAAATCGTGGCGTGGGCTCGTTGGACCAAAGGGCCCGTTTCCTGTGTTGTGGTTCTTTGTTCTTTGTAATTGACACGACTAACCAAAATAAAATTTTGCAATGTGACACATAACCAGAATTATAGTGAAGCCTGGCAAGATACAGGGTTTATTACAGATAACCACAGTCAGCATAAAAATATAACCAAGTTTAACAAGGTACATTCAACACCAGACGTGACACAATAGTGATGCACATTACTAGTTGTTGCCTTCTTGCCATCAACAGAGTCAATTTCACAGTAATAGAGAACATGATCACACTATGATGATGCAATTGTTTTATTTTCACCAAGGTAGGTGAGCTGGATCTCCATTAGTGGGGGTGGGGCATAGTAGAAGTGGCAGGATATGAAAGCAATTGAGAAAGAGAAAAACAAAGCAAGTATTTCACATGTCAGACAGTGAAATCAGAACCTTAATAATAACCTTAGCAAGTTTAGACATTATATTTAAATTAAAAATATTTGCTTACCTTGATCTCTAAAGAGGCACCAAATGCCATTCTGAAATCCCCCTGCACGTTTCTACTGAAAACCCTTTGGAATGTTTGCTTGAAGAGAGAAGTGTTGAAGGAGTCCCCCATCACAATGTAACCTCTGGATTAATAAAGGCAGACATAGATTCTAAGGTTATTTAATAACACAGACATTTACCAGTACAATACTTAAACAAGAAGCACGTCTGTTAGTCCCTTTACAAGGTTGATTGTCAACTGCAGGTAGTAGGCAGCATTCAAATTTGCCGATGAAAGCATCTCAACCTGGCATTCCATTATGTTGAGTCACAAAGTGAAATATTTGTTGCAGAATTGCCAACCTCTGACCTATTCTTGTAGCCACAGTATTTATATGGCTGGGCCAGTCAAATGTTTGGTCAATGGTCCCTCCCTCCCTTTCCTCCTCCTCCGCCCCCCAGAATGTGTTTTTGGAAGATTATGCATTTTTGGTTACTCAAATACCTTTTTGAGAGCAAACATTTTGCAGCCAGGTGGAGGTATGCCTGGAGAGTGTTGGATGGGAAAGCCCTGAAAAATGACAGCAACTGGCATCTTGACAGTGAAAGCAATAAGCTGGGAAGCTGAAAACTCTTGTCATGGCCAATGGGAGATTGCTGTTCAAAGCGCTCCATCTCCAGAGTACGATCATTGATTAAAAGCAAACTTCAATTTCTTGGAGACTTCATCAGTCTAGCACCACATTTGCCTTCAGCTGCATTTCCTTGCTGTTAACCTTCACCATTGCATGGGAGCAACTTATATAGTTCTATTTTTTATCTCTTGCTGAGAGTCAGAAGCCAAGATCACACCATCACCACCTGGTCCAAAAGCAGGAGCGACATCAAACTAGCATCCGCTACCTCAATGAAGCCACATGCCCCTTCTTGGGGCAGTAGGGATAGAAGCTGACATCCAGCTAGAAAGAGGTAAAACTCTCACCATAGGGTCTACATGTAGAATCAGACCTCCCTTTGTCTGTCTAAGCATTCGTGGGTTGCTGTTGAATCTACAGCCTCCTGAACCAAGACCTCCCTTTCCGTGGAGCAGATGGTCATTACACACTAAGTGGCTATAAAGGTGCATATCATTGAAGAACTGCCATCACCACCCACATCCCAACCCCCTTCCCATATTTCTAATGGATTATCTTGTCCACTGTACCCATCCCAATCAGTCAGGAAATCTGGAGGAAGATTATTAATGTTGTATTTTTGGGAAAGACTCTTGGCAGAGGCTGTCCGTTAGAATGTAGGGTTCCGAAGCTCAGAACGGTCCAGCAGAGTCTAATGGACAATGTTCTGCCCTTGAACTGCAAGCTAACCAAAGCATTTTGAACTCAAATTCCCAACTGAGCCAAAGTGGAAACTTTATCTCAGGGTGTTTTATTCAGCTAGTAATTATCATATCATTCCATTCTGCTAAGACTCCCAATTTGTAAGCTTGATGGGACCAACTATGTGTATTTTTAATTTTAAAGAACTTCAGGGGCTCAGAATCTAAAATGTAAAGAGATTAAAATGAGTAAAATTGTTTGCACTTCATTCCATCATTTTCTAAATATTTTTTTAGAAGTGCTTGAATTTTCAGATGAAGACTCACTGAGTTTTGCTTCATCAGGAACCCAATTGGTTTCTCTTAACAGGGGAGATACACATCACACTCAGTTTGGGGAATGAGAAAAAAAAGCAACTGATTTACAAGTTATGCAACCATTGTTGTATTAAACATATTGCACTGCAGCATTTAAGAGAAGATATCCTTCTCTTAGTTAAACCTTACAGTATTTGATTTATTTGATAATCACTTGCCCAGTCAGGTTGCAGCAACACTTCAATTCTAATAGACCAGTCTGATCCAAGGCGCAAGCGTAGATGTCAATGCAATGTCCATTTACTGCTGCGCGATTTGCCAGGGCCTCATAGTGCTAAAGGAAAAAAAAATTGAAAATTACAAACAATGTATCCGAAATGGAACAAAGCCACCAACAAGATCATCACTGGAGTAGTTAAGTTTGAGATTTAAAAAAGTGATGCACAATGGTTCAGATGGAGAGGTTTTAGAAGTGAAAGCAAGTGATCTTCCAAAAGAAAGAACAAATTAAAGAAAGAAGAGGAGAGCATTTATCTAACTCTCAATGCACCTCAGGATATCAGGAAGTGATTGTTTTTAAAAAGGTGCAGTCACAGTTACGTGGGCAGGTGTTGCAGCTAATTTGTGTACTGTTAATCCGAGAAAAAGCAAACAAATGATCAAATAATCTTAACTGGGGTGTTGATTGAAGGAAAAAATATTTGGCCAGGATTTCAGAGCTTCTCACTATTCCAACTGTACCATGAGATCTTGTATGTCCATTTCTGAGCTGGTCGAGGCCAGCACACAGTGCCTCAAAGCACCAGGGCCCAGGTTCAATTCCAGCCTTGGGTCACTGTGTGGAGTTTGCACTTTCTCCCCATAGCTGCATGGGTTTCCTCTGGTATTCTGGTTTTCTCCCATGTTCCAAACATGTGCAGGTTAGGTTAACTGACCATGCTAAATTGGTCCATAGTGTCAGGGGGATTAGCAAGGTAATATGTGCGGTTACAGGGATAGGCCTGGATGGGATTGTAGTTGCTGAAGGTTCGATAAGCCAAACTGCCTCCTTTTGCACTATAGGGATTCTATGATTCTTGGTTTAATAGCTGCCCATCACTCAATGTAACAATTACTCAGCACGTGTTGAGACATCAATTCAGTTTATATGATCAAACATGGGAATATGATATGAGAACACTGAATAACCTACTTCCTGCTCCTTGAAAGATGATCATCACCCACAATCTATGACTTCTTTTGTAGTTTAACAGAAAAAAAACAAATATTTATAATCCAGAATGACTAGATTGTCACTCAAACTTGGATAGATTATCCACTCCTCACAATCACATGTCTTACATATCACAAACTATTTATATAATTAAATATGTTCTGCCCAATGATAGATGACTAAAATGAAGAAGAACCAGTGCACTCACCTTGGTTGCTTTCTTCAGGAATCTTGCATTGTCCTTTTCTATATCATGCCAGGAACGAATGGGCACTTTAAGTTCATCACCCACCACCATACCAGGCCCCTGGGTAGGTGGTCCTCCAGTGAAAAACATTATTCTAGCTCCAGTGTTAGGAAAGCTACCCTGAAGGAAGGCATTCAAGTATTAATAATCCATTTAATCCAACAAGAAATTGAGTGAACCAATAAATAATCTGAACTAAAGCAGTACATCTTCAACAGCACTACTTAAATTCATATGACAATTTGGAGTAATAGAACTGCATTAGCAATAAGTGTAGTAAACAAAAAGATCTTTTGTCCTAAATGATTTCAATATTTTCTGCTCTTCAATTCCCAAATTTTCATTACTGAAAGACATCTGCCATAATTATGGTTTGTACCTTCTACCCTCTAATATCTCCACTGGATGCCCATAAATTAGCACTTATTCAGCACTGAACACTACTGACTACACATCCCTTCATTCCTAATTGTTGAATGTTGAATGACAAGATCTCCATTGGCTGATAAAGAAAAAGCACAGTAAGAAGTCTCAACACCAGATTTCATTGGTGTTTACTGTGTTTAACCCAGTCCAACGCTGGCATCTCCACATCAGAGAAGGAAAATCCAGGGTGGCAAAGATTTAAGAACAAATTGCCATTTTTCCCCTCTATCATAGAATAAAATGAGTGGAAAATAAAGAGCAATGCATCTGTAAAACTGCTACATTAGATACAAATGCTTTCTTTTCTGATTGCTGCCTGTTCTCAAGGATGCAGGTGGAGAAAGTAGTCAAGAAGGCATGTGGCATGCTTGCTTTCATTGGCCAGGGCACTGAATTTAAAAATTAGCAAGTCATGTTGCAGCTTTATAGAATCTTAGTTAGGTAGTACTTGGAATATAGTGATTGCCACACTATCAGAAGTATGTGGAGGCTTTGGAGAGGGAACAGAAAAGATTTACCAGAATGTTGGCTAGCATGGAGGGCATTAGCTATGAGGAGAGGTTGCAGAACCTTTGTTCTCATTGAATGATGGAGTTTGAGGGGCGACTTAATAGAAGTCTACAAGATTACGAGGGGCATGGACAGAGTGGACAGTCAGAAGCTTTTTCCCCAGGATAGGAGTGTCAGTTACTAGGGGCATAGGTTTAAGGTGTGAGGGAAGGGCAGTAGGTGCCTGGAACACACTGCCAGGAAAGGTAATAGAAGCAGATACGATGGTGACTTTTAAGGGGCATCTTGACAAATACATGACTAGGAAGGGAATAGGGGTATATCATTCCCAAAAGGATAAGGGGTTTTAGTTCAATTGGGCAGCATCGTCAGCATAGGTTTGCAAGGCCCAAGAGCTTTTTCTTTGCTTTTGATGTGTGAACCAGAGACATGACCTGCTTCCAAACATTCTTTAATCTGATATCATCAATAATCACTAGTTGCTGAATGAGGACAACACAGAACTCTGTGTGCTTAGTTTTCCCTTCAAGCTCCTGAAGGGAAATACTGCAGTATCTGTTCTCCAGTGAAAACCGGAGAACAGATAGATCATTTGTAAAATCAGGAACACAATAATTATGTTATTAGGCATGCAGGAAACTGACACTTAACCCAATATATCTTATGGTGTAGTAGCACACTTTCATGATCCTCAATAGTACAAAATTCCCTAGATCCATAGAACAGGATTTAGAGAAATTATCTGACAGTCCCATGGGACATCCACCCCTCCTGAACAGTAACTTTTTACAGTTTTACAGGCTTTGCATAATACAAATATATCTTTTTTAGATACCAACAGAAAGCACTGGTCAAAGGAAATTAATACAAAGTCCTCAGAAAAGGACTAAATGTCAAGCAATAACCCACTGTTCAGTTTGTTTTGAAAGCTTAATATCCTATTTCCAAAAAGCAATTGATAAGGTGCCTCACAAAAGATTGCTGCAGAAGGTTAAGGTGCAGGGAGTCAGAGGTAAGGTGTTAGACTGGATAGAGGATTGGTTGTCTAATAGGAAGCAAAGGGTGCTATTCTGATTGGCAGCTGGTGACTAGTGGAGTGCCTCAGGGTTTGGTGTTGGGGCCTCAACTATTTACCATTTACATAGACGATCTGGAGGAAAGGGCTGAGTGCAGAATGACGAAATTTGTTGATGACACGAAGATGAGTGGAAAAGCAAATTGCATGGAGGGTATGGAAAGCCTGCAGAGGGATCTGGATAGGTTGAGTGAGTGGGCGAGGACCTGGCAGATGGAATATAATGTTAGCAAGGGTGAGATTATCCACTTTGGTAGAAATAATGGTAGGAAGGATTACTATTTAAATGGAGAAAAGCTGCTGCATGCGACGATACAGAGGGACCCTGGGGGTCCTTGTGCATGAATCGCAAAAACATAGTATGCAGGTGCAGCAGGTGATTAAGAAGGCGAATGCAATGTTGGCCTTTGTAGTTAGGGGGATAAAATATAAAAGTAGGGAGGTTCTGTTGCAGCTGTACAGGGTGCTGGTGAGACCGCAGCTGGAGTACTGTGTGCACTTTTGGTCGCCACATTCGAGGAAGGACGTATTGGCCTTGGAGGAGGTGCAGAGAAGTTTTACTAGGCTGATACCGGAGATGAGGGCATTGGATTATGAGGAGAGACTGAATAGGCTAGGTTTGTAGTTTTTGGAGTTTAGAAGGTTGAGAGGGGATCTTATAGAGACGTATAAGATAATGAAGGGGATGGATAGGATAGAGGTTGAGAGACTCTTCCCGCTTAGCAAAAATAGCAGAACTAGAGGGCACAGCCTCAAGATTAGGGTAGGGCAGTTCAGATCTGAGTTGCGGAGGAGTTTTTTCACGCAAAGGGTGATGAATCTTTGGAATTCTCTGCCTGATGAGGTGGTGGACGCTTCCTTGCTGAATATGTTCAAGTCAAGAGTGGATAGGTTTTTGATTGACAAGGGAATTAAGGGTTATGAGGAGAAAGCGGGAATGTGGTACTGAACCACTACAGATCAGCCATGATCTTATTGAATGGTGGGGCAGGCTCGAGGGGCTGGATGGCCTACTCCTGCTCCTATTTCTTATGTTCTTATGTAAAAATAATCATAAGCCTGCAGCTCATTACCTCCAACAAGCCAACAGCTATGGATAGGGCCACACCACTGGATCGCAAAGGTCTTTTTCCCTGTGATACAGGCCATGGGTCCCTCTGAAGTTCCCCAAGCAGGTCTGTCAAATTCATGTCAATCTTCTGAACAGGCTGCAAGAACCTTAAATAAAAGCAACATATATCTGTGTCAATTGCAGCATTCTTAGATAAGAAAAGGTTAGCAAACAAAACAAGGCAGCCAGCTATTCCATTTTGTAAAGTGTGTTAGGATTGACGGCTAAAGGATTCAACGAGGATATATTTTTATCTTAAATCTTACATCTGAAATAAACTCAATTTAAAATTAAAGCCCAACGAATTGATTTCTTAGTCTTTTAGTATTATGGATCGACTCAAGAAGGCAGTGTGTGATAGTCAAAAAGCTTACTACCAAAAATGAATCAAATGTTACTGAAAATAAAAGGAAGAGATGAGATGTAACACAGTGATATGCAGTGGTAGACTAATAAAAGGCTCAAGGGACAGAGACTGACTGTTACTATTGTGTTTAGGAATAAACACGCTGTACTTTCTGATAAAAGCTAGTCAGAGATAAAAGGAATATTTGAAAATTATGTTACTTTGTATGAATACTTGAGAAGAAGCTCTGAAAATTATGCATGAGCAGCAAGGTGGAAGAGTGGCTAGCATTGCAGCCTCATAGTGCCAAGGACCCAGGTTCAATTCCAGCCTTGGGTCACTGTCACATAGAGTTTGCACATTCTCAGTGTCTGCGTGGGTTTCTTCTGAATGCTCAGGTTTCCTCCCAGTCTAAAAATGTGCAGGTTAAGCAGAACAGCAATGGTAAATGCACAGGGTTATGAGAATAAGGCAGGAATGGGCCTGGGTGGGATGTTCTTTCACAAAGTCAGACTCAATGGGCCAAATTGGACTGTATTCTATTCTATCTTACTGTGATGCTATTTTAAATGGGAAGGGATGGGCAATCTCTTTGGAATCCCAGTTCCAAAAGACTGACTGATAGAAGATTGCTCATAGGAGGAACAAACATGAAATAACAGATTAATTTGTGATCCTGCATTTAATATGTAACAGAAGCTTTATCACTGAAAGTACTAATTTTGACAAACATCTAGCAAATGAGGGAAGTACATGAAAGAGAAGCCAAAATTCATCTAGAAATATATTTTCCATTAAATTCTAAAAGCAATGCTAAGAGTTGCTTGAAAAGTGTCATAACTGGTTGCAGTCAATATACCTGCTGGATATGCCAGGTTGCTCCTGTGATTGAGGGGTCCTTCCTTGAACTGGTGCTGATGGCTTTGTGAGACCCAACATATCCTATTGAAGTAGGAAAAATAAAAACACACCTATTTCAATACAAGAAGTTAATCTTGCTATGTAGTAGCCCAGCAGCATGGAGATAGTGAAGATTCAACAACTTGCTCCAAAGCTCATGTATCATAAGAAAACATACTAATAGTTTGAAGATTGTGAACACTGTCTTAAGCAGGAACTTATTTCACATCAGTGTGGGCAATTTTATAAAATCTGATTGATTAAAAGTAGTAATGTTTTTCAATCTTATGAAAATAATTTCCAAATGAAAGCTGATCACAATTTTTGGACCTGAAAAGTAAGGAAGCAGAATTAGGATTGTTAGAAAAAGCGTTAACATTGTGCTCCAAATTGATTTACACGTAAACACATATTTTCACTGAGCTGAAATCAATAAACACTGTTTAGAGAAAAACACAAAAAAAGTTAACATTTGTTGCAATCTGAAAACGAAATGGCAGTGCCCCATCTCATATTGCGCAGTTAACATTTTAAAGTGCAAATACATACCATATCAAAATATGTGTTTTAAAAGAATCCATGGAAGCACAAGGTAGTAGATACAGGTTCTGCAAATGCTAGCTCTAGCCAAAGAAATATGATCACTGAATCTAGGCAGCATAATTACGTTAACTACGCACTATGATAGGAAATGGAGGAGAATTGAAGGATTACAAAAATTTAACTTTCAATCAATTTGATTTTTGATTAAAATGTATATAGGGGAAAAAAAAAGATATTCAAATGCTGAGATCAGTAAGAAATTACTTGCTGATGAGATTTACTTCAAATAACATTTTTGAATTTTTGAACAACTGTCCAAGCTCACCTGAATTTGTTTTGCTGTCAGGTCCTTTGTGCCTCTGAAGACATAGCTTTTGGAAATCCCCTCGCAGTTCAGTTCATGGACCTGCACCATTCGGCCAAATGTAATCAAACCAACTAGTGCATTGGATGGGAGCAGACTCAGGGACATCTGTAGGGATTCCTTGAGGGCTTGAAGATCATCTTCCTCCAGGCAGGTGTCCACCACATACAGAAAAATGAGGGGAGCAGGTGTACCACGCTTCTCAACACAATGGAATGATCGTTAGTACAATTAATGCACTTACATAAACATGAGCAATTATCAATAAGACTCAAATCACTCAGTGAATTCAAGTCACACAAAACAAGTTCTCACTTAAGGTAATATAGAAAATGTTTTTGCAAGTGTAATATTAAAACATTGAGAAGATTAGCTCCTCTTATTACCTGGACAACATATTCAATAGTTGAAAACTGTGGCAGTAGTTCAGCTGGCTGGTTTACTTCAGAAATACCCGAGTAAGATGGTGAAAACTGGAGAACAGATAAATCACTTGTAAAATCAGGAACACAATAATTATGTTATTAGGCATGCAGGAAACTCACACTTAACCTAATATATCTTAAGGTTGTAGTAACGCACTTCCATGATCCTCATTAGTACAAAATTCCTCACCACACAATGTTAGGAAAGAAATCTATTATGGCATTGATGGGTATTTCTCACCATTCAAACAGGCATAGCAATAAAATTCCATCACATTAATTTCCATTCCATTAAACGTCAGACTTTTGAGAAAAAAAAAGATTCAAGTTGTTGTACTGATATTTCATATAATAAACATTATGCCTTTTATAAATTCTAGTCTTAATGGCTGCTGACAGTACTGACTATAGGATTTGTAACTTGTTATACATAATCCATAGAATCCCTACAGTGCAGGAGGACGCTGTATGGCCCATCAAGTCTGTACTGACAACAATTTCATCCCGACCTTATCCCATAACCCCATGTATTTTCTTACTTGTTGCCCCAGACATTAAGGGGCAATTTAATATGGCTAATCAATCTAAACCACACATCTTTGGAGAGTGGGAGAAAACCCACGTAGACACAGGGAATCTGAATTGAATCCAAGTCCCTGGTGCTGTGAAGCAGCAGTGCTAACCACTGTACCACTATACTGTTGAATAGTAGTTTCAATATAAAGCAGAACAAAATTGATTTGAACAGAAATAGGTCTTTAATAATATTCAATAAACATTCCATTCACTTGTTATATTTTTGAAACAAACCAATCACAAGCTTCAGAAGATCAAAAGAACAGAGTTTAATAATTAGAATTCAAAAGAAAAATCTGATTATTTTACATCATGGTAGTGGTGTGCGCGCGGGCAGAGCCCATTCACACCAGAGTCTGACAACTCCGGAATTCTGTGCACGCGTAGTGACCGCAATCTGTCAGTTTCAGAGTGGCACAGTGGTTAGCACTGCTGTCTTAAAGCAGTAGTGATCCAGGTTCAAAATTCTGCCTCGGGTCACTGTCCATGTGGAGTTTGCACTTTCTCCTCATGTCTGCATGGGTTTTCTCCAGGTGCTCGGTTTCCTCCCACACTCAAGATATGCAAGTTAGGTTGATTGGCCATGCTAAATTGATCCTAACGTGAAGGGGATTAGCAGGGCAAATGAGGCTTATGGGAATAGTACCTGGGTGGGATTGTGGTTGGTGCAGACTCGATGGGCCAAATGGCCTCCTTCTGTATTATGGGGATTCTCGCTGTTTGTTGGCCAGCTTGTTCACTGGCCAGCCCAGGACCTCCAGAGTGCTGCTGCACCACCCCCCCCCCACCGCTCCCCCTCCACAGCTGATTGTAGCCCCTAGGACAATTCCCAGGCCAGCCCCAATCCCTGACTGCCTGGAGCACTCTGATGGCCAGCCCCCAAGATTTCTGAAGTATCAGTGCTCTTTCAGCTTTCACAGTCAAAGGACCTCTAACATTTTGTTTTTGTTGCATCTTTGTTTTGACTTTTATTTTAGTTTTTTTCTGACTGCCTCCCCTGTTTATTACAAAAGTTCCAAAGGGTCAGATGACCATTCCTTTGGGAATCCTCTTGCCCTTAGGGACCTATAAGACAAGGGAAAATACTGAAACCAAAATCTGTTAATACCTTAGAAATGTTACACAGACTTACTAAGTTTCTGCAGATTAACAGACCCACTGGATTTATTGGGTCTGTCAAAAAGCATGTTGACATCAAGAATAAGTTCTCAATATACCATGAGCAGTCTTGAAATGTCAGAACTTGACAGATAACTGCACCCAACCTCATGCCAATCAGGCTATCAACTATACACATGTAAATAGGTTGACTTAATGTGATCTTCGGTGTTTTGTCCTTAGAAAATGTGAATTTGCCAGTGCTTCCACTACTCCTCAAAGGTGTGCGCAGAGTACATATATATATATATATATGAAATGCATTGAAAGAATTAGAAATTTATGTCAGAGCTTAACATAGATTGAAAGGCAACGTTTTGTGGCACATAATCTTGGTCATCTGTCCAGACTATATTATACTTCTCGGTTGTCTCAGCATAAGAAATCTTCTCCATGGACTGACATTTTGATGCGTTGGAGAGAGTTATATGCTCAGACAATCCCATGTGCTATGCAGTCGGAAACTCATTGTTTCTGATGGCGCCATCTGTGGTGGCAAGATGGCAGCAAACGTGTGATCCAGAAAGTCCTTAATGACAAAACAGATAAGGGAAGATTGTGCATCTTACCAGTTGCAAAGGTGGATGGATGAAGGTTGTAGAAACAAGGTGGCTCTGGGCCGTCATTATTTGAAATGTCACCAAAATGTGGACACCAACCTGTAAAGTTTGGGCAGACAATGATGTCCCAAGGTCCTCACCTCAGTAGAAGCCTGCATGTGGCACAGTTTATCTACCATATTCTGTAGCAACAGAGAAATGGTGACAAGGAATGTTGATTAGGAGTCCTGGTCAAGATTTTGTCCACAGATGGCAGGCAGGTCACTGGACATTTGAGTTGGAACAGAGATGTTTTTGGCCAACAGCATCTGTAACTAACAGTGCTTACCAGTAAACCCTCTACTAGCTACTCCCCCTCTCCTGCAAAATCACCACCTTACTGGTCAAATATAGAAAACACTCGGAGTAATCACAAGAGTCCTGTCTTGAAAGAAGATCTGCAATTATAACATGAGCTATCAAGACTTGAAACGAACACTGCCAACCTCAGTGAGAGGCACTTTCTTGGGAGAGGCAGCTGAAGGAACAAACTGAGGGGGAGAACAGGAGTTAGGAGGAAGGGGGTGGGGGGGGGGAGAAAGAGGCTGACACTACCCTTGTCTCCATAGGGTTGGTCTTGCCATCTGCAAATGCACTCAGAATTCTCAAATTACATAAGCAAACAACTCAACATTTGACTGACAACATAGGTGTAACCAATGTGCTTATGCCCGGATCCTTGACCCAGTAAAGATTTTGGGGAAAAGTTCTATTTTGACCCTCTCAAGTCATGACTGCCACCCCAAAGGAAGAAAATATCATCCTTCTGGGGAACTTTAATGCAAGAATTTCCTGTGACTCATTGTCTGGAATAGAACTACTGGGGAACAAGAGTGGGAAAAACCATTCTCCTGCTGACTAAAGTGTGCTCAGCATTGCTTCATTCAAACGATCACCTTCTTCTAACAAAAGGGCAAATACAAAATCACATGGAGGTGTCCTAGCTCAAAGCATTGTACTTCCTGGATTAAAGTGATGTCTGTATCACTTGATCCCTGCAGAGAACTGATAACAGATAACGGAACTGTTCAACCAATAATGAACAGTCACCTAGCAACAAGTCACTGTAAGGCTCAAACTTCCAACAGCCCTAAAGCAGCCTTACTGAAGAGAAGAATTCAATATATAGTTTACTGGTCTGAAAATCTTCACACAATCAACTCACTTCCAGAGCAGTGGAATCAAATAATGTCAGCTGGACTAAACTCTGACAGAGTATTGGGTTTGATGAAAACAACATTCTAATGAATGACCCCACAGAACAAATAGGAGCAGCCTTCTCTATCTAGTAGAGCAACTCAAAGTTGCAAGTCAAGAAGGCAGCATTCGAATAGCTGAAGGCTGATACCCAAAGACAGATCCGGAAGATAAAAGGGCATGTGGTGGGAAGAGAAAGCCAGAGAGAACAATATGCTTACCGTCACAACATGCGAGCTTTTTCAAAACCACCAGTGCCATCTGTAGACCAAGGTCAAATGGGCAAAATCCCCATCGTTCAGAGGATGCTGCTCATCTTCTTAGAGATGACAATAGCACCATCAACTCTGAAAAAAGTCATTTTCAACAAATACAACTGTGAATTCACAGTGGCAGCGAAAACTCTCCAGCTATTCCTCGTACTCTGTAGCAGAATTCATGGATGAACCACTATTGATATGAGAACTGCAACAAGCAACCAAATGGATTAAAAATAAGAAAGCTTGCGGACCCGTTAGTA
This sequence comes from Sphyrna mokarran, assembly GCA_024679065.1. Lineage (NCBI taxonomy): Eukaryota > Metazoa > Chordata > Chondrichthyes > Carcharhiniformes > Carcharhinidae > Sphyrna > Sphyrna mokarran. The sequence goes on along the minus strand of JAGIQG010000012.1, from coordinate 37,609,607 downwards.
TTTGAGCAAAGGCCTTCAAAGTTGGCCATCATTTGCTCACGTCAAGATTCCATGCACTGATCCTACAGATTTGGAACTATCAAAGAAGGGAGACATATCATGCTGTGGAGACATGGTGAGACTTCTGACCTTCCAAAGGATCCCCCAAAGTTTTATTATGTCAGAAAAGTAGCAAGAGCAACACCTGTGTAGTAACTTGATTCCATCAGTTAAGAACAAACTATAGATATTTATTAACAAAACAACTATTTACAGGGTGATGCAGATTCAATGCTTCTAGAACATGATCCTAGGATTTAACAGTTGGGACAAGCCCATAAGACAAAAATCAACATTTCGTTTTTAATCAAGCCCAAACAAGTGGAGTGAAGCCCCAATTCTAGCCCTGATTGGAAACCCCAGGCATGTGACCCTTTCAGAAGATCATCCCTTAAAAGGGGCCAGACGCCACAGCCAGGAATGCTGGATTGCGTTTACTGACTTGACTGAAGCATTTGATTCTGTAAATCACAAAGCCCTGTGGATTGTGCTCCAAAGATCTGGATGACCAAGGAACTTCATAACAATCTTGTAGTCCCTTCATGATGATATGGTTGCAACTGTTTTGAGTGTAAAATGTGAAACAGATACCTTCAAAATTTGGACTGGGTCAAGCAAGATAGTCTCCATACCACTTACAATCTACCTGACAGTAATTATTAATCTCACAAAAAAATCAATTGCTCATTGATATCAGTATTAAATATTATTTAAATGGAAAATTCTTTTTCCTCAGTCACCCCCATTTCACATATCAATGCCTTGACCAATCAGGGTAAAGCAGCCTGGTTTAAAAATTCCAGCAATGTTTGGCAGTTATCTGTCAGTCACCATCAATTGTGTATTCTCCAATGGCAATGTCACTCCCAATAAAGAGTCCACTTGCAAACCATTTAACATTCTCACAGTATATATTGCTATTTTTCCCTTATATTGGTATTATTGAGAATTGTCATGATTTGTACAAGACAAAGTTTAACATGTCTCTTTTGAGACCAAATTTCTTTTGAAATCAATGATTTATACCACAGTTAGCACACAAGTGGGATACACTGTCATTCTCATTCATAAAGGCTACTAACAAAGGGCATATAAATGATTATTAGGAGAAGTCCTTCAAATTTGCAAAGGGAGTTTTTGCACTTCGAATTATGTTCAACAGAATTATTGCAATACTTTCCCACTAAACTAGAATTTCTTCTATAAAATTCTGCTATAAAATGATCCATCCTTGAAAAATCCACTGCATTCTGAAGATTGCAAGTGTGAAACATTTCAATGGGGAGAACAGCATTAGGAGTTTAGAACAAGAACTTTTTTTCCCCCCATTTCTTTTAGTCAATTCTTACTTTTCCTTTTATCAGCTCACATATTACAATATGCATTGTACCATGTTAAAATTCTTTAAGTGTTACCTGATTCCTCTGGAAACAAAAATTGCACGCCCAGATTTTTGCTCTGTAGTCCACTTGACTATTTTAAAATAAAAACAAAACAAAAAAAAAAAAATCAATATTTCATTTTTATGATTCCTGGAAGACAATTTCATTTTTTCAATATGTTGACATAGATTACTAATTTTATTTGTTTTGAACATTCCTGCAATGGGGAACACTACCTTTCGACATTTACTTCTGGTGATTCACTATTGTGCATTCTAGTACTCCATACTATGCCACGTGGAGATTGTTTTGTGATTAATGTAATTTAAAATAAACTGAATATTTTAACACGTTTTGTCTTCCCCTTGCCAACCAAATCAAGTTTTATCAGTTTTCATATGCCTGCAAGGGATAATTCATTCATACTTCAAGCATCTAAACTACATTCAGCACCCAACTAAACTTTGGATTTAGTGCAGTGACGTTGAACTTGTTCATCACTTCCGTCATTATGCACTACATTGATGCTCTAATGGGGACTCACTTATCCTTGTTGTGAACGAGATTTTTTTCTACCTGATATTTTTAATACCACCACAAAATCAAACAGCTAATGACATTAGTTGTAAAAAAGCAGGCATCAGAGTAAGCCTACTATATTGGCGCTATATCAGTGAGGTAGAAACATACTGCATCATTATCTTCTCAGTTCTTTAGCTACCATACAGACTGCAGCATCAGGAGGAAAACAGTAAAACCTCTATAGAAATATTTTTCACTGCATTTCAAAAGTTAAATGTTTTTAGCTATTCCTACTTTATGTATTTAATGTCAAGTCAGTACCAAACTGGAATACTTCCCATTACGATGGCTGCTCAGATGGGCCGTAATGCACAAAGAACTAAAATGATTTCAAGATTAATCAGTTCTCATCTTTTAAAACAAAATACAAACAGTAAGATTCCAGATACAGTACCACAATGGGTTAAGGACAGCCCTGCAGGTAGCCCTGCTGCACAGCACAGGTTCATATTGTATTGGTGGCAGATCTGGGCGTTCTTTTAAAGGAGTAAAGAGGCAAGCCAAAGGAACCACCATGCGTGTAGCTTCAAGTCGACTAGATGGCCACACATTCCAGCTGAACCGAACACCATCACGCTCTTCATTCTGTTGAATGAATTCCTGATATGTTGCCATTATCACTGAGGTGTTCTAGAGAGAAAAAAAAAAATCACAGAATTATTACAGCACAGGAGAACATTCAATGAGTCGTGTCTGCTGGCTCTCCAAATGAGTTTCATTCCCCTGCCTTTTCCCTGTAACCCTGCATATTCTCCCTTTACAGAGAATAATTAAGAACAGTGAGTTGCTCAGAATGTATCAAATATACGCTGAAAATTAAGTTTGCATAATTCAAGTCAAATAGTTACACTTTCATATTTAAGAATATTATGCTATTAAATAGGCTTTTGGTGGTGCAGGCATTTAATCAAGTGGCTGAGTTTTGTCCATAGTGGTAAGGCCCATAGATGGCCTTCCTGCTCAACACTCATTTAAGGACCTTAAGTGGGCATGACAAGTAAGTTAATGCAGGAATTGCTAACTGACTTCCAAGGAATATTGAAATAAGAGTTGGAGGTGGGTCTGCCTAGAGCCACCCCGTACCCTTTGCTACAACAACACTAGACCTTGGGTGAGTGAAGTAACAGCAGCAGCCACCAGTTCCCTGGTGGTGCCTCTGTTCAATACAGTTGCCACCCCCTGATTGGCTGACAGTTTTCAGTGGCAGGCATTCCAAACTGGGGTCCTTGATTCACGTGAACAGTCCACTCAGTGCTGCTGAATTACAGGGTTGAATGGTACTTAATATGGGAGGTCTTCCTGAAAAGGGCAACATGGGGTTTTCACCAGCTCTCCAGCTGGCAGACAAGCTGCCAGTCTCCTTCAGTCAATATCATCCATGCCTTCCAGGTTTTTTTGAATGATATTACAACTGCCTTACATCTTTCTCTATTTATACATACAATATTAGGCTGAGAAGGATACATAGCAACTTTAAGTAGTCTTCAGGAATTACTTCAATTTCTGATACGCTTGTCACACAAACAACATTGTGGTTCTTACATTAAACAAAGGATATTTTGAAACAAATTCTACAATACATACTAAGTTATTCAAGGCGCTGGGTCAGACAGTATAACATTCACTGGATTTTAGAAGCAAGGTCTGCCTGCCTCAGAGAGGATTCAAACTGTGTGGGACCAGATTAGCTGAATCCCAACACTGTACACTTCACAGTTCAAAGTTCAGAAGTTCAGCATCTGGACAGCAAATAGTACAGTATTATGTTCAACATCAAATAATACAATGAGTCTTTTTTTGGATCTGGCACCAGAAATTGACAACCATCTGCCAATAAGATTTTCATTAAACAGCTACTAAACCTCAAGCCAAATTTATTCCTTGCAACATGGCAAAATTCCATCTTCATTAGGACACTGAACTTTTATGAACACCACCATAAAAATCTTCCAGTGTGTGGTAAACAGAACCAAGTAAATGAATCAATTTTATGCCAGAAATTTTCTGGATTTCTCTGTCAACTTGCCCTGGAATGGCTCTGCTGCACACTCCCCCTCCCCTTCACTTGACCAGTCCGACTACCCTCATCTATCTGAGGTTACAAATTGAGGTTGTATACAATTCTGCAGTTACCAAGGTCCCACAGCGCCTCTCAAGTTGCTAGATCTGTTCAAAATCTATCCAATTGAACAGAATAGTAGTGTCATAAAACGCAAACAAAGGGCTTCCTCAAATGTGAAAGTAGGGCATTGTCTTACGAGGATCATGCAATGGTCAATCCTGCCAATACTGTCATGGACATATGCATCTGCGACATGCAGGTTGTTAGAATCAGGTTAAGCATATTAATCCCTCTTATTAGTTCCCTCACTTCCTGCCACAGACCCTGTCTAATAGCTTTGTTCTTTAGGATTCAGCCAGCTCAATCTGGACTAGTGCTACTGAGCTGCTTTTGTTGCTGGGCATTGAAGTCCTTCACCCAGGGTACATTATGTAACTATGCCACCCTCATTGCTTCCTCAAAGTGGCGTTCAATATGGAGGAGATTCATCAGCTGAGGATAGAGTGATAGTATATCATAATCAATCTTGGCAATGTTTGATGCCCTTGAGTTTGAGACTCATGGGGTCCAGAGTCAATGTTGAAGTCTTCCAGAGCAACTTCCTTGCAAGTTTGTTGCCACCTCTGCTGGGTGGGTCATTGAAAGTAGTCTATTCTGCATTAAGATCTGAATTTCCTTTCCAAAGTGCAGTTCCAAGAACTGAACAGAATACTGAGCTGAGACCTAACCAGTGTTTTCTAAATATTTGTTATAACATGCTCATTGTACTCTTATCAAAGAGTCCATATGATTTTTAAAACAACCGTCTCAATTCTTCCTACCACTTTCAAAGATTGTTCCTACAGTTCCTTTAAAATTATATCATTAAATTATACTGCTTTTCATCAATTCTTCACCGTTTTAAATTTCACATGTATAATTACATGGTACGTCATCAAACATCTTTTGAAAGTTCATATACAACACCGTATCAACACATAAATTAGGAGCAGGAATAGGCTATTCAGCCCTTTGAGCCTGTTTCACCATTCAATAAAGAACATGGCTGATGTGTTTGAGTTTCAAATTCCTCATTCCCATCTATCCCTGATAACTTTTGATTTCTGTGCCTAACAAGAATCTATCTATCTCTGCTATAAAAATATTTGATTACCCTGTCTTCACCACGTTCTCAGGCAGAGTTCCAAAAAGTCACAACTCTTAAGAAAAAAATTTCTCATCTATACTACAAGGGTGATGTATAATTTTAAAATAGCTCCCATCCCCCCCACACAGAAAGCATTATTTCTACATCAGCCTTGTTGAGACTATTCAGGATTTTATACCCTTCAATCAAATCACCCCACACTTTTTAAATACCAATGGAGAAAAGCTGTCTAATCTAGCCTCATAAAACAAGCCCCTTATTCCAAGTATCAATCAAGTAGATCTTTACTGAACCATCTCTAATGCATTTACATTCTTCCTTAAACAAGGAGATCAAAACTGCATACAATAGTCAAGAGGTGGTTTCTCCAATGTCCTCTAAAACTGAGGTACAGTAAGAAGTCTCACAACATCAGGTTAAAGTCCAACAGGTTTATTGGCTAGAGACAATACATATCTCTTTAACCTGTGCTTAACTCTCTCTCCACTCACATTGCTTGCATTTTTAAGATTTGATTACCTGTAAAGACTCACATTCCAACCATTATTTTGTAAATTGCGTTTATGTCTTTATATGCCCTGTTTGTGAACAGAACTCCCACTTACCTGATTAAGGAGCAGTGCTCTGAAAGCTAGTGGCTTTTGCTACCAAATAAACCTGTTGGACTTTAACCTGCTGTTGCAAGACTTCTTACTGTGTTTACCCCAATCCAACACCAGCATCTCCACATCATAACTTAAGTACAAAATACTTGCTTTCATATTCAATTTCTCTCATAAGAAAGGATAATATTCTATTAGCCTTAATTACTTGTTGTACCTGCATACTAGTTTTTTGTGACTCATGCACCGGAACACCTAGATCTCTCATCACCTTGGAATTCTGCATCATTCTCCATTTAAGTACTATTCTGCTTTTATTCTCCCAAAATGAACTTTACATTCCATATTGTAGTCCAGCTGCCAGAGTTTTGCCCATTCATTCAACATCTCTATAGCCACCTGTAAACTTTCTACATTGTCTTCACAAAACACTTTCCTACCCATCTTTGTGTCATCTCAAGTTTAGCTACTATGCCTTTGCTCTACTCATCTAAGTCATTGACATAAATTGTAAGAAGATAATGCCCCTCACGTTTTACTGTGCTTAAGACAGTATATAAATTGTCATTAATTAGAAATGACTCTTAACAATAGATCAACAGCTAGGGAAAAAGCGTCACCATCACTGGCGTGAGGAATAAGAAATGAAAGGGAATTAATTTTTGTATGGAAATAGATTTGAGATCCATCACCCAGTTTACTTCTTTCATAAAAATGCTCAAATAGAAAATGATCAACAAGCAAAAAGTCTAATGTTGACATTGAACAATCCCACGTCAGCCGCTTTGTTAACTTAACACTCACCTCGGCCTTTCAATCGGTATTTAGCTCCTTATTTTAAAAAAAGGGTCAAACTAATGACAGCCAGCAGCGCTCTCCCTCACATTTACATCAGACTGGGACCGCCAGTGACCGAACGACTAGTGATTGATAGCGCATTAATGGACACCGCCGGGGGGAGGGGGGAAAATCAGTCACTTAGGCCGCTCGGCAAGTCAGCCGCCGACTGCGAGGTCTGAGCCTCAGCCGATCGCCGGGGAGCGATAGGCCGAGACTCGGTCGGGTAGCGGGGAGATCGCACCAAACGACTCACCTACCTGAAGGCTCCCGATCCCAGTCCGGGTCCGGATCCGGATCCCAGCACCGTCACTTCCTTTCTAACGTCACCTGCCGGAAGTACAGCTCAGCAGGGTCCAGGCAGTGCCACGTCACTGAAAGCCCAGAGAGCGTCTGTAAGTAGAAACAGTGGAGAGAGTCACTACTGGCAGCGTCTCTAAATAGATGTCCATCCTTCCAGACGAAGTTCCGTTGATTACAAAGGTGTTTGCGAAGATCTATTTGCGCCCAGTAAATTCTGCTGCAAGATACCACAGATAATTGATTATTAAATGAATCACAAAATCATCGAATATTTCGCAGTTCAAAATGAGGAAATTCGACCCATTGTGTGTGCACCAGCCCTCGGGTTGAACAATTCACTAAGTGTCATCCTCCTGCCCATTTCCCACGACCCTTCACATTTGCTTCTTTTCAAGTAACAATCTAATCCCCTTTTGCATCCCTCGGTTGAACCTGTTTCAACCCCACTCTCAGACATTGCATTCTGGACTACTATCTCCGTGAAAAGTTATTTCTCATATAATTTATGCTTTTTTTGTAAATTATTTTAAATTTGTGCCATCTCAATCATTTTTCAAGTTGGAACATTTTCTCCCAATGTACTGTACCCAAACCCCTTATACCTTTGAATATCTCTATCAAATTTCCTCCCAGCCTTTTCAAGGAAAACAATTCCAACTTCTCCAGTCTATTTTCATAACTGAAGTTACTCATCCGTGGAACTATTCCTGTGACTTTTTCGTGCATTCTCTGCAATACCTTCACGTCCTTCCTAAAGTGCAGCACCCAGAACTAGAACCCTCCAGCTGAGGTCAAACTATACAAGTTCAATAAACCTCCGTGCTCTTTTGCTCTTTATTCTTATTAATAATAAAGCCTAGTTTGCTATATTCCTTATTAATCACACTCTCAAACTGTCCTTCAAAGGCATATGCACATATATCATTGTAGTCCTGTTTGTATATATATGTCTTTTGTTATTGTAATCAATAATCTTTAAATCAGTGTTATACTACAACTGGGCTACTGTTCTCATTGGATGTCACATGTACACCATTCTTGTAAACAAAACCATCACCACGAATTGGCTGAGGGGGCACCCTCTACATGTTACATCAGTCAGGTATTGTCCCAGAAAATTGGAAGCTCAAGTCCAGAATCCCAAAAGGCTTAAATTCCTTTGGTTCAGAGGATTTTGACCTTGAACCCAATGAGAGTAAGGACCACATGGAATCAAGTAAAAGCATGTTATTTAAAATGTGAAGGCTGCACAATGGCCACTGGAGGTAGTTTAACAATATTTGGAAGGAGACAATGTAGCTGTAACAAGTTTAAAAAGTGTGCCAAACACCAAATTGATGGAATTGGCAAAAAAAGGAAATAAACTTATCTAAGAAGGCTAAGATAATTGAAAGTCCAGCAACATATTTAAATTTAATGGATTAGCCAGACCCATTATTTCAAGAAGGGAGGAAATCAAACTAGCTAAGCTTCTAGTAGAAAGAGACAGAACAATTAAGAAGTTAGAGATGCAGGAAAGAGAGAGAGTAAAAGGGACAGAGAAGGAAGAGCCAATGGGAGTTTTGAAGGGAATTGGAAATACAGAAGTTAGAAGTGGAAAAAAGGGAGAAAGAGAGAGAGAGAGCTCCACATTAAAATTCCTCAAGTGGAAGTCAGGCACAGAGCCGAATGAGGAAGAAAGTGGTTCTAGACAGGAAGCCCATGGGGAAATATTCAGATATGTACAAGCTCGCAAAAATTTAATGAAAACGAAGTCAAGTCTTCCTTTTTATCATAACCCCCAGGACTTGCATCGGGAATCACTGATTGACCTCCCTGTAGGAGTTGTTGAATATAAGCTCCTTGGGAATTGGTAATTAACTCAATTGGCAGAGCTTGTACACTGAGCCTTTTGTAAAACAGGCTTGTGAGTGGGTCCATTATAGTATTGTCCCGCTTGGAATCTGGTTGTGTTCGCCGCAAGTTTGTGATTTTGCTTTATTTTGTGCAGATCCTGATAAATCTATATCGTTCAGTTTTTGCAATGCCATTTTTTGGGAATTGTAGCTATACAATACAAGTATTGAGGATTGGCCACAATATGCAAAGAGAATGATGTACTTCTTTTGGGCTAAGGAATTAGAAGGGAATAACTGGCAAAAGGTCATCCAAACAACTGCATGTGGGACTGCAACATTCCGGCAACACACTGGATTCCAAGATCTTTGGGTTATTGGAAATGGTGGCACATCATCACAGTCCTAAATCTTCCGTGATCTTGCAATGGTGTAGGTTCAATACAATTACTAGATTTGCAGGGGAACCAGTGACAGAATTCTTGACATGACCAAGAAAACTGATGTAGCATTGCAGGATATGGCCCGGTATTATCAGAAATGCTGAGAGACCATTAGTATGCTGCATAAATGATCTAGCAACCCAAAGAAGGCATTTGACAGAGCTAAACTTAGATTTTAAAAAAGCCACAGAGCTGGCCTTAGATTGTGAAATATGGAGAAATGAGCTCATAAGGATCTATAGATTACAACATCCTTAAGCTTGTGTGAGCCCTTTACCTCAGGCTCAGGTCCCCAGTTGAACATTCTTGCGACCCCCGGTCCTGACTGAGGAACAAGAAAACAAGGAAACTAGGGAATACCAGCATTGGACGAGAAGATGTCCCACAGTTCAGGGAGAAGCCAGCACAAACAACACTCTGCGTGCAGCCAGGGAACCCATCCCAGGAACAGTTACCAAGACAAGCAGTGCGTGCAGCACCCATATCGAAGGGCAAAATCACCCCATAACAGAACGTATCAGATAAGTCAGGCTGAAGAGGAAGAACTAGTACAATTAAATTGTATTATCACACTTAGAACATAGAACATTACAGTGCAGAACAGGCCCTTCGGCCTTCGATGTTGCGCCGACCAATTAAGAAAAAGCAATGACCCTCTAACCTAAACCATTTCCTTTTCATCCATAAACCTATCCACGGACCTCTTAAACGCCCCCAAACTTGGCGCATCTACAACTGCAGCAGGCAGGGCATTCCATACCCTTACCACCCTCTGGGTAAAGAACCTACCTCTGACATACGTCCTATAACTACCACCCCTTAATTTAAAGCTATGTCCCCTCGTGCTAGCTTTCTCCATCCTAGGGAAAAGGCTATCACTGTCCACCCTATCTAAACCTCTAATCATCTTATATGTTTCAATAAGGTCTCCTCTGAGCCGCCTTCTTTCTAACGAAAACAACCTCAAATCCCTCAGCCTGTCTTCATAAGACCTGCCCTCCATACCAGGCAACATCCTGGTAAACCTCCTCTGTACCCTCTCCAATGCCTCCACATCTTTCTTATAATGTGGGGACCAGAACTGCACACAATACTCCAAGTGCGGCCGCACTAGAGTTTTTGTACAGTTGCAACATGACGTTGCGGCTCCGAAATTCAATCCCCCTACCAATAAAAGCGAAGACTCCGTATGCCTTCTTAACAACCTTATCGACTTGATTGCCAACTTTCAGGGATCTATGCACATATCCACCAAGATCCCTCTGTTCATCAACACTATTAAGAGTTCTACCATTAGCCCTATACTCTACACATTTGTTATTCCTGCCAAAGTGAATTACCTCACACTTTTCCGCATTAAACTCATTTGCCACCTCTCGGCCCAGCTCTGCAACTTGTCCAAGTCTCTCTGCAAACTATAACACCCCTCTTCACTATCTACCACTCCTCCGACTTTGGTGTCATCCGCAAATTTACTAATCCATCCTTCAATACCCTCATCCCGATCATTTATAAAAATTACAAACAGCAGGGGCCCCAAAACAGATCCCTGAGGTACACCACTTGTAACCTAACTCCATGATGAATAATTTCCATCAACCACCACCCTCTGTCTTCTATCAGCTAGCCAATTCCTAATCCAATTAGCTAAATCACCCTCAATCCCATACATCTGCATTTTCTGCAGAAGCCTTCCCTGGGGCACCTTATCGAATGCCTTACTAAAGTCCATATATACCACATCAACTGCCTTACCCCCATCCACCTCTTTGGTCACTTTTTCAGAAAACTCAATAAGGTTAGTAAGGCACGACCAACCCTTCACAAAACCATGCTGACTATCCCCAATCAATTCATTTCTCTCTAAATAACTATAAATCCTATCCCTAATAATTCTTTTCAATACTTTGCCCACAACAGAAGTAAGACTCACCGGTCTATAATTCCCAGGAAAGTCTCTATTCCCCTTCTTGAACAATGGGACTACATTCGCTATCCTCCAGTCTTCCGGCACTATACCCGTAACCAACGACGACCTGAAGATCAGAGCCAGAGGCTCTGCAATTGCCTCTCTCGCCTCCCAGAGAATCCTAGGGTAAATCCCGTCCGGCCCAGGGGACTTATCTAACTTCAAACCCTCAAGAATATCTAGCACATCCTCCTTATCTACTTCAATACTTTCCAGTTTACAACCCTGTATCCCAGTGTTCTCCACAACTACATTTACATCTCCCTATGTGAATACTGAAGAGAAATATTTGTTCAGTGCCTCTCCAATCTCTTCAGGCTTCACGCACAACTTCCCACTGCTGTCTCTGACTGGCCCTAATCTTGCCCTAACCAATCTTCTATTCTTAACATATCTAAAGAAAGCTTTAGGATTCTCCTTGATCCTATCAGCCAAAGTCTTCGTGTCCTCTTTTAGCTCTTCTCAACTTAAGATGATCCCAATACAGATACAGCTCCAAATGAATGGACACTCATTGAACATGGAGATGGACATGGGTACAACAGTATATATTACAGAGGAATTAGAATTTATGTTATAGTTGAGCATCTTTTCATTCAAATCAAAGGACACCAGGGCAAGATTGGCAACTTCTACAGGACAACCATTATGAATAGGAGGGACTACTGTAACCCCAGTCACGTACGGGCAACAAACAATTTGGCTCCCATTGATACTGGTACAAGGATCAGGACCGAGCCTTTTGAGAAGGGACTGGTTATAAAAAATCCATTTGGATTGTGGCAATTTTTCAAAGTGTGCACTGGTAACTTATACGAGGTGATAGGAAATAACCAGAGATTTTCCAGACAGGCTTTGGAAAAAGTAAAAAGGGTCAAGGCAAATATTTATGTGCACTCAGATCTTCACTGGGATTTTTTCAAGTAAGACCAGTTCCATACATACTCTACATGAATGTAGAGACCGAACTGAAATTATTAGAAGAGTTGGGGATAATTCAACCCATGCAATTTTCCGACTGGGCTGCATTGGTAATTATAGTGTTAAAGCCAGACAACACATTCCGTTTCTGTGGTGATTATAAAATGATGGTGAACAGAGCATCTCATTTGGACAAATATCCAATGTTAATGGACAACCTCTATGCAAAATTATCCAGAGAGCAGATTTTCACAAAGCTGGATATGAGTCATGCATACTTCCAGTTAGAATTACAAAAAAGTATATGACAGCAAACAAGCACAAGGGTTTGTAATAACATGTTCATCTACCTTTTCGTGTATATCAAAGAGTATTCCAAATTGTAATGGAAGGTATATTGCAGGGAATATCCAGAGTGGTAGTTTACCAAGATGATATTCTACTCACAATAAACACTGTCAATGAACACCATAAAAATTTATTCAAAGTCTTACAATGGTTTTCAGAAGCCAGCGTCAGACTAACAGGAGAAAAATGTGTTTTTCAAGCAACTGAAGTATTTTACCTTGGATACGGGGTTGACAAAGACAGCTCAGTCAAGACAAATGTAAGAGCCACAAAAGAAGCTCCAACACTAAGGAATATGATGGAATTAAAATCGATTCTAGGCCTTATAAATCATTATGGAAATTTTATTCCAAATTTGGCAACCTTATTGGCACTCCTACATACTTCGCTGAAAAAGCATCAGAAAAGGGCATGGAAAGAATCACAGGATAGCACTTTTGCAGTCAGACAACATATTGACCCATTTCAACTCGGAAAGGCCATTGGTCATAACATGTGACACTTCTCCCTATGGAATATCACACTCCCTATATAATACCACACTGGAACACCCAATTGCATATGCCTCAAGGACATTAGCTGATGCAGAAAGAAGGCAAGTACAAATTGAAAAGAAGGGTTTGGCAATGTTTTTGCAGCAAAGAAATTATATTTTATAAAACTTGAAGCCGTATGCGACAAAGTACTCAAATTAAGCATAGATGATTTTATCCTTTGGGGAACCACATCCTGCTTAAAGGCCTATCCTTCAAGAACCACACAATAACCATACAGATATATCAAAAATGGAGAAGCTACAAATGATGGGCCAGATCATATCATGCGTTGGAGCCAATCTCTCCCCATAAGGCTAGGTACTGTCCTTGCACAATGGTGAGTGGAAGTCGAGCTGACTGCTTACTATAAGTCACCAGGATTGCCGTGGTGTCCTTTATCTGCAATGGTTTCACTTGTGGGTGGCTAGAGTGGCCTTTGTGTTTTCTAAGTTCAAGAGCTGAATACCAGGCTGGAAGTGATTATAATCCGCTCCCTGTTAACAGAGTCTGCAGTCCCCATATCCACGTCCAGTTTTAATGGGTGACCATTTCCTAACAACACCACCATTACGGAGCAACCACTGCCATGGAGATACGATTTAATTGTATTATCCCTCTTCCTAGTAGTGGGCATATCTGCAAGATATGTTCCAGTACTGGCCTTTGCCTTTTTTCAAAATAATGTGTTTTGACTGTCCCTATATCTTTTCCTCGGCTGTGGTGTTTTGCAGCATTTACAATAGTCCACTGTCTGACATCTACAATCTTATGAAATGTGCTGTGGGAGTCTGAAAGCTGTCTCTGTGCTTCCTTGACTGTCTGGTGTTGCAACTTGTAGCAACACCACTGTAAGGTATTCTGAATATTTTACAGATACCTTCATTCTCATTCAAAGGAAGGAGAATGCATGAAGCCTCTCCTCCCAGTCAGAGGACACTGCTGTCTAACATCCCCTGTAGTCCTCGAGCTCCTTTCTCTGCGTTCTCCAATGACAGATCTATCTCAATGGCCTTCATTAGATCCAAATTAGGTTCTGCCCATAATTTTTTTGGACTGTCACATTGTTAATTCCACAGACCACTCCATTTTGCAACATGTTGTTTAGGGGGTGATCCAAATTCAGTGTTTTGCCAATTTTTGTAGCTTGGTCAGAAATTTGATACAGTAAGAAGTCTGACAACACCAAGTTTAAGTCCAACCGATTTATTTGATAGTAAACTCACAAGCTTTCGAGGCTCTGCTCTTCATCAGGTGAATGAGATGTTCTGGTCTCAAACAGCACATATAACAGCACAGACTGTTTACAGACTACTGATTAGAATGCAAATCTTTACACCTAACTTGCTATGCAAGTCCTAAAGTGGCTAACAATGTGAGTGGACGGAGCACTGAGCACAGGTTAAAGAGATGTGTATTGTCTCCAGACAGCACAGTAAGTGAGGTTTTTTGCTAACCCAGGCATGTCATGGGGGTTACAGATAGTGTGACATTAACCCAAGATCCCTGTTAATACCGTCCTCACGTGTGCGGAACTTGGCTACCAGTCTCTGCTCAGCGGCTCTGCACTGTCGTTGTCGTGAAGGCCCCCTTCGAGAACTCTTACCCAAAGGTTGGAGACCAAATACCCATACTTGCCTGGGTTAGCAAAAAACCTCACTTACTGTGCTGTCTGGAGACAATACACATCTCTTTAACCTGTGCTCAGTGCTCCGTCCACTCACATTGTTAGCTACTTTAAGACTTGAATAGCAGGTTAGGTGTAAAGATTTGCATTCTAATCAGTAATCTGTAAACAGTCTGTGCTGTTATATATGCTGTTTGAGACCAGAACACCTCATTCACCTGAGGAAGAGCAGAGCTTCGAAAGCTTGTGAGTTTAAGAACAACAAAGAACAAAGAGCAACACAGCACGGGAAACAGGTCCTTTGGCCCAATGAGCCCACACTGCCGTCCTAACGTCTTAATGACATATCCTTGACTTTATGCTATGCCTATTGTTGAAGATTCCCATATAGGGACAATTTGTTACCCAATCAGCCTAAGAGCACATTTTTGGGATGTGGGAGGAAACCGGAGCACCCGGAGAAACCCCACGCAACCACGGGGAGAACGCGCAAACTCCCGCAGACACAGGCCCAAATCCATGTGTCTGCACAGCAACAGCGATAGTCTCTGAGCTGTCATGTTGCCCATCAGATGGTCCAGTTTAAGCATACACTGACGACGTGAAGCAGTAGACAACTCCTGAAGCAACCTCCAAGAGCAGCTCTCGCATGACATGCCACATGCATGCCCCTTGTTGGTCAACAAGGTGGACTGAATTGCCTGCGGAAACAAATAAGACTTAATTAAACATGCTAAAAAAAAACTAAGACATTCCCGAGACGAAACTAAAAGATAGTCTACTACTATTTGGTCCTCCCGATATTCAAACAGTCCTGCTATATCCCTCTATCTGCAGACCGCTCATGTGGCTGTCCAAGAGATCCTTAAACAACCCTAGCGTGCCTGCTCCCACCACCTTACTCGGTAGTGCATTCCACACCCCCACTACCCTTTGTGTGAAAAGCTGCCCTCTAATATTCGTCTTATACATAGCCCCCTCACCCTGAGCCCGTGACCCCTCATTCTACCCATTTCTAATGGTGGAAAAAGCTTACCACCATTTACTCTATCTATACCCCTCATAATCTTATATACCTCTAAAAGATCCCCTCTCAGCCAATGTCTTCCAAGGGAAAACAACCCCAGTGTTTTCAATCTATCCTCGTAAGACAGCCCTTCCATACCAGGCAGCATCCTGGTAAATCTGCTCTGCACTCTCTCCAGGGCCTCTACATCCTTCCTGTAGTACGGCGACCAGAACTGGACGCAGTACTCCAGATGAGGCCTAACCAACATTCTATACACCTGCAACATCAGACTCCTACTCTTGTATTCTATACCCCTTCCTATGAAGGCTAACATACCATACGCTTTTTTTACCACATTCTCCACCTGTACTGACACCTTCAGAGACTTGTGAACTTGCACCCCCAGGTCTCTCTGCATCTCTATACTCCGGATAGTTTTACCTTTTATCCTATAACTCCCCTCTACATTATTCCGGCCAAAATGCATCACCTCGCATTTATCCGGATTAAATTCCATTTGCCATCTATCTGCCCAATCTACCAGCCTATGTCATGTTGTATTGCCAGGCACTGCTCCTCAGTACCCGCCAATCCAATCATCTTAGTGTCATCAGCAAATTTGCTGATCACACCACCTACCCCCTCTTCCAAGTCATTTATATACACCACAAATAGAAGGGGTCCTAGTACAGAGCCCTGTGGCACACCACTAGTGACAGACCTCCAGTTGGAAAAAGAGCCTTCCACTACTACCCGCTGTCTCCTCCTCCCAAGCCAGTTCTCAACCCATCTACATACCTGGCCCTGTATACCATGCGCCTTCACCTTTTCTATCAGCCTACCATAAGGGACCTTATCAAATGTCTTACTGAAATCCATATAGACGACATCAACGGCTTGTCCTTCATCAACGGTTTTTGTCATCTCTTCAAAAAATTCCACTGGATTCGTAAGGCACGACCTCCCCTTAATGAAGCCATGCTGCGTATCCCTGATCAGATCGCAGCGCTCCAGATGCTCATACATCCTGTCCCTGAGAATCCTCTCCATTAGCTTACCTATAACTGAAGTCAAGCTCACCGGCCTATAGTTCCCTGGGTTATCCCTCTGACCCTTTTTAAACAACGGTACTACATTTGCAATCCTCCAGTGCTCTGGGACCTCCCCTGTGTCCAAAGAAGAGACAAAGATCAAATAAATCAGTTGGACTTAAACCTGGTGTTGTCAGACTTCCTACTGTGTTTACCCCAGTACAACGCCAGCAGCTCTACATCAGAAATTTGACGACAGATTTCCTACAGATTTGTGCTGCTGTATTAAAGTAGCATTGCTGGAGTATTATAGAGGGTTTTGAGTAATAATGACCTTTATCAAGTCCACCAATTCATTAAAGATCTTGGAGTCATGGGCATCCAAACGGTTCAGGCTTTTGGTAACGCTGAAGGATAGGATCCTGCATGCCATTAAAGAGACCACTTTCTGCATCTTTACCTTCTCAATATTGATGGTCTGAAATAAGTAACTCAGCTGCTCTGTATATTGGGCCCAGTCTTCCCTGCTTACATTGTAGTCTTCAAGTTTACCATTTTTCTTACCAGAGGATTACTTGTCTCAGCAGTAAAAATGCTCAGGAGCAGAGAAAAAAATTAGCTTTTATTCCTTGCATCTTTCATCACCATCATCCTTTATTTACGACATTCAGCAGCTACAGAGTACAGACCAAACCCAAGTCTTTCAACTGCCAGCATAAGTGGAATCAGCTACTTCTAAACCCCTGCTGCTCCTTCCCTATTGGGTGAGTTCCACATTCTTAATAAGTAAGCTCATATTCTACAAGCCCATGGGGAGATCTACTAACAATGCCCCATGGCCATCATAACATGTTTGATTTACAACTCTGCAGAATATTTAAGATATTGGTTTCCCTTCTTAATAAATGTAATGGAAGAGCAAATTGGGAGAGATGAAATAGGTGGCTGATGAACTGTCCATTTTACACTATCACACAAAGTCAAATGTTCATCTAGGACTTGAATACAAAATCTGGTCTGAAACATTAATGCAGTACTTAGAGAGTGACATCTTACAGCTGAAACATTTAAGTCATTTTAAATAACCTGTTGGGTAGGAAAAGCTATGCAATCGGGGATAACCAGTTTTATAATCTGTCCAACATTTGATGGAAAGTAAAATTGTCAGACCAACCTAGCATCCAACCCTTTCAGTATCCAAATGGAGAGGTTGGATTAAAATTGGCTCCATTGCCTCTGCTTTGTCTTTTCCCTTACTCAGATTTCATTTGTTCATTACAGCAACAGAAGATGATTCATGGCACATAATAATACAAAATAAAGAACACACCTTACCCCATGTTAGTGAGTGTCCTTATCAGCTATGTGCAGAGTCCTATTGCCCAATGACATGTACCTCTCTCCCCAGAATCCAACATCCTGAGGTGCATGAGTGCCTTTAAGAGAAGTGAGAGGAAGGGAGGCTTCCTGGATCATGTGGTTTCCTCATAATGCTTTTGGGTTTCTTGCAGTGTGCATGTGCTACTGGCAGTATTGTGGATCAGTGTAGCATTGGAGCTGCTTTGGTCATGTACAATCATGGAAATGAAATGGGTGCACTAATTATATGTGCTGCCCAGCTTTTTTGGGACTGGCATGGGTAGGTTTTGCATCATAGAGTGTAGATATGGTGTAGAAAGAGTCTATTCAGCTCATTGTATCCATGCTGGCTCTGTGTCAAGCAAACTAGGTCTCCAGATCCAAAAATTGGGCATACAAATTTCTAGTTCTTTATCTCTTCATTATTAGACAGTGGGGTGATTAGCCTGTCTGCAATTGGCATTAGCCCCTGATCTACTGTCAGGAATCTTAAGGCTTCCCCCTCACTGAGCTGAAGTGCTGAAGATCAACAGGCTACAACTTTTGTAGATTAATTGGACCATCCATCCACCCACCTGCTGTCTTTTGCAGGAGCCTCACCAAAGGCTTGATTTGTGTGTGTTAAATTTTAACACATGGGATTGAATTTGTGTTACTCAAGCCAATATTTTGAGCCCTTGCAACAACCTCCCCCCACAATTCTCCCCCATCTGTTTAAAACTAAACACAAACAAACCAAACCTTTGAACTTTGCTGTTTGTGTAATTAGCCAAAAATATGACATTTATGATCAGAAAGTGTCAGATATTTTACAAATTCACTTAATAAATTGGCTTTTTTTTTAGTGAGGTGCACTTCAAAAATCAAAATCCCAGAGAAGGAAACTTGACAACTTTGACCTTACAATCTAGAATTTATTTAAAAAACATATTAATGGATGATATGTTAATACATATAAGCTATAAAATGTAGATTTTTCCTTTAACACCATCCACTGTAATAAAGCAGACAATGCTGGGGGAAGGTTTTGTGCAATAATGCAGACAGTGCTGGGGGAAGGTTTTGTGCCTGGGACCAGCCAGTTTAGCAGTGTGTGTGGCTGGGAGGTGGGACCAGTTTGTATAATGGCTCTGAAGGATGGTGAACAGCTTTGCAAAGCAGTGATTGTACCCGGCAACGGTGTGGGGAATGTGGAGGACAGTAACTGGTACAAGTGGGCGAAGGACAGACTGAAGCAGGTCGGTCGCAGAGATAGTTTATTCCTGACCATAAGGGCCGGCTCGTGGCTGCAAACATTGCAGGAGGGAGAACGGGAAATTCTCGGCTCTCTCCCGAAAAAGCAACTTGCTTCCGTTTTCTCTGCTGATGTTCTTTAAAGTCAAAGGCTGCGATTCTAATTTATTCGTTCTGTGTCTACCCTGGACTCTCAGAGGTCAAACTTGCCTCATCAAAGTGGTCCATAGTTACCCAAAGCAATGTCAGCACCGAAAGACCAAATTTCCTGAAGAACCTACTCACATGGCTGAGTCACTGTAAGATATTGCTGCAATGATGCACAAAGATGCCATGACTTTGGAATCCATCCTGTTTCCAATGTTTTTCATTAAAAATTCTTAAGTTGGTTTTATGACATCTCTTGCCATAGGGGTGTCATATGTGCTTTTAGCTTAAAGTCTGCGCCTGGAAGTACTTAATTTATGGTCTTCCCAGTGTTATTTGACATTTAGTGAGAATGGTACTTTTACCTTGTGGTTGGTAGGATGCGTCCTGTTGTCATTGTCATTCTCAATGAAGTGAATCCTACACCTGAGTGTGACAGAGAAGAATAATTGAATTACAGGATTGTTATGATGTAAAAGGAGCTCATTCAGATATCATATCCACACCAACTCTCTAAACATGTATAATGACTTAGTGCCGTTCCCCTGTACCCTTGCAGATTGTTTCTATTCAAATAATGTGATGTAATGTTAAAGAATTACCATGATCCATTTCATGAGTGATGACAGGTTTTTTGAATCTTGGTGGATGCGATCATATTGCGGGGGAATATTTTATTTCAGTTATTTTATTATAATATTACAGAAATCACAATGAAGAGTTTTGGTGCAGTAAGTAGGAGAAACTGCTATCATTGACAAGAGGGATTTAAAATAATTGGTGAAAGAACCAGCAGGGAAATGAGAATTTTTTTATGCAGTTATGAGCTGGACTGTAAAACCTAAAAAAGTGGAAGCAAATTCAACAATAGTTTTAAAGAAAGGAATTAGATATGTACATTCAGTGGAAAAGAATTTCATGGTTATGGGAAAAGAGAAGTGAATGATTCTAATTGGATAACTCCAGTCAAAAAGCTTGTACAAACAGAATAGGTTAAATGGCCGCCTCCTACAACTCTGGGCCTTCACTATCCAATTCATTATCCATCAGGCCAAACTATTAGGAAGCCACTGTTAATGGACTATTTGATGTGATGCTAATCCCATTCCAATTACTGAAAGTGTTCTAACCTAATAATCACCTTTTGAAAGTAACACATTTAAAAACCTTCCTGAAATACCAAGAAGCACGTTTCCTTTGAATCCTACATAGCAGTAAACGGTGGAACCCTTAAGAGTATTGATAGGCAGAGGAATCTGACTGTACAGGTACACAGGTCACTGAAGGTGGCAATGCACTTGGAGAAGATAGTCAAAAAGGCATATGGCATATTGGCCTTCATAGGCTGGGTAAGAGGTCTGACAACATCAATTTTAAATCCAACCGATCTATTTGATAGTAAACCTGCTAGCTTTCAGCTCTGACAAAGGCCGAAAGCTAGCAGGTTTACTATCAAATAAATCGGTTGGATTTAAAATTGGTGTTGTCAGACCTCTTACTGAGTTTACCCCAGTCCAATGCCGGCATCTTTACTTCATAGGCTGGGACATTGAATTTAAAAATTGGCAAGTCATGTTGCAGCTTTATAGAATCTTAGTTATGCCGCACTTGGAAAATAGTGTTCAATTTTGGTTGCCACACTCCCAGAAGGATGTGAAGACTTGGGAGAGGATACAAAAAGGATTTACCAGGATGTTGCCTGGTATGGAGGGAATTAGCTGTGAGGAGAGGTTGGAGAAACTTGGTTTGTTCTCACTAGAACAATGGGGTTGAGGGCCGACTTGATAGAAGTCTACAAGATTATGAGGGGCATGGACAGAATGGATAGTCAGAAGCTCTTCCCAGCATTGAAGAGTCAATTACTAGGAGGCATAGGTTTAAAGTGTGAGGGGCAAGTTTATAGGAGATGTAGCCAGAGGGTGGTGCGTGCCTGGAACTTGCTGCTGGGGGAGGTAGTGGAAGCAGATACTTTCGAGGGGCTTCTTGACAAATACATGAATAGGATGGGAATGGGGGAATATGGCACCCGGAAGAGTTATTTCAGTCAGGCAGCGTGGTTGGTATAGGCTTGGAGGGCCAAAGGGCTTGTTCCTGTACTGTAATTTTCTTTGTTCTTCTTTTGCATTAACCATAGTCTTTAAGGGGATTTAAGCTATATGTTTTAGTAGTTTAGTTACAAGTGTCTTTACAGTTTTTAAATGTCCTTTCAATATGCAATTCTGATTCAACCTTTTTCTGTATTAATTCCATAAAATTGATTGCCATACCTTAGTGCACACAAAAGAGATATTACTGTTTAAAATATTTTGCAGATCCCAGATTTTCAGTGCTTGCTTCAAAACATGCCTGATCCATGTAAGTGATTTTATTTTTGAAAGCATATATTGTAGTTACTGATAAAACTTTTTTTATTCAAAGATACGGTCTGCTTTATTCAATAAATGTCTATTATTCAGTGACAGCTAAAAAAACAATTTGGCTTCCTTTTATGGAGAAATCACTGCAGTGCGATGAACAGACTGTTATCATTGGACACAGTTCAGGGGCTGTTGCGGCCATGAGGTATGAGTTTGTTTGTGAACAGACGATAAATAAAATTTGAGTCATAAACAGTACGTTTCGTGTGAGTAATATTGTACCCACTGAAATTTGTATCAGTTTAAGAAAATGAGGATTTGCAACCAATAGTAATATTCTGTTGTCCAGCTGTGGTTAGAAGCCAGATGGAAGAAATATTATTTTTGCTATACACAGATTTTTAAAACTGGCTGAACAATATAATTGAATTCCATACATGTATGTCTTTATTAACTAGAGTTATGATGTTTGCATCTTGAATACTAAGTTATTGTACTGAATGTGGCTGGGGCAAATTTAAGTAAGCCTTAACATAACTTGTGGGTGGAGAGAATAGTTTTCAAACTTTTAAACTTTTGTTTATAACATAAGAATGAGGATCAAGAGTAGGCCCCTCAAATTCCATTTGCCTTCTTAATTACCTGCTGCACCTGCAAATCAGCTCCTTGTGATTCTTGCACAAGGGCACCCAGATCCCTCTGCACAGCAGCATGCTGCAAATTTTACCATTTGAGTAATAGTCCATTTTGCTGTTCTTCCTACCAAAATGTATGACCTCACATTGTACTCCATCTGCCAGATCCTTGCCCACTCCCTTAGACTATCTGTGTCCCTTGGCAGACTTTCAGTGTCCTCTGCGCATTTTGCTCTGCCACTCATGTTAATGTCATCTGTGAATTTTGACGCACTACACTTGGTCCTCCAGCCATGTAAATTGTAAACAGCTGTGGTCCCCACTGATCCCTGAGGCACACCACTAGTCACTTATCGCTAATCAGAAAAACACCCATTTACCACCACTCTTTACTTTCTGTTAGTTAACCAATTTTCAATTATCAAACCTAATTTCTTTGTTCCCATGCATCACCTTGGGATGTTTCATTATGTGAAAGGTTGCTGTTTTATTAGGGAAGAAGTGGTGCTGATAAGTACAATATGCCCCTGACATAGTGGGATATTTGAATTAAAAATCAGAGAACTATGCGAATCACTTATGCATTCTAAGAATGCCTCCCTTTTTTAGCATTATGCAAAATAGAAAACATCAAGGCCTTTGATCTGCTGAGCTAAGTGAATGTAGTTGGAACTTAATCATGAAACTTCCCACAAAACGTTGGATACGTTTACTAATTATGTATATTTGTTTTAGATATGCTGAAACACACAGGGTCTATGGAATTATATTGGTATCTGCATATACTTCTGATCTCGGGGATGCCAATGAACGAGAAAGTGGTAAGGTCTTTCCTCTGCTTTTGAATTTCTTTCTGTTCATTGCTCTTCATATCAATGTCAGTACTGAAAGTTTCAACTGACCCCAGCATCCACACAAGAGTTTAATTGTTTGTTGTTCTGAACCTTTTGGGTATGAGAGTTCCATTGATGTGATATATTACTGCCTCAGTGATCAAGGTAAGAAATTTCACAACACCAGGTTAAAATCCCACAAGTTTATTTGGAATCACGAGCTTTCGGAGTGACTCACCTGATGACGGAGCACTAAAAGATCGTGATTCCAAATAAACTGTGGGACTTTAACCTGGTGTTGTGAGACTTCTTACTATGCTTATCCTAATCCAATGCCGGCATCTCCACATCAGTGATAACAGGCAGTTAAAGTAGTGAATAACAGACATACAGACTGGAAAAGTTTCAGTTTAACTCTCTGCTCTGTGCTGAGTTAGCTGAACTCAGCTGGCATGAGGGGCCTACAGTTTGACACCCTAGAGGCAGCATGTAAGTTTGTTTATTGGGTGAAAATAGGATTGTAATTGGTAGTGATGCTTAATGATCTGAAGCCTGCTGAAACTCTTGTCTCAGCCAACGCACAAAATGAAGAATAAATAAAAATAATTGGTACATATGAATGCTGAATCTGTACAATGGCAAGTCTTGCAACTCAAAGAACAAAGAACAAAACAGCATGGGTAACAGGCCCAACAAGCCCGCGCTGCCACCTCGATGTTCCCACTTCTACACACGATCCCTGTCCATGCTTATAGATCTATGGATTAAAAACCAAATTTGAGACAATTTAGGGAGAATTTGTTTTCCCAATTAGCCTAAGAGCACATCTTTGGGATGTGGGAGGAAACCGGAGCGCCCGGAAAAAACCCACGCAAGCACGGGGAGAATGCGCAAACTCCCACAGATACAGGCCCAAATCCATGTATCTGCACAGCACAGCTATAGTCACTGCGCTGTCGTGTTGCCCATCAGATGGTCCAGGTCAAGCGTACACTAACGACGTGAAGCAGTAGGATACTCTCAAAAAAGGTCCAAGAGCAGCCCTCTCACGACCCATCGCGTGTATGCCCCTCGTTAGACAACAAAGTGGACCAAAGCACCTGTAGGATAAAAACAAGTACATCAAATTCATCTATTTACACACTTCCCAGGGACTCCCAAGGCTCATGATCCCTATTTTAAATCAGTTTTCTATACCCCTCCATTCCCATTCTGTTCATGTGCCCATCTAAGTATTTCTTAAATAACTCCAGAGTACCTGCCTCCACCACTTTACTTGGCAGCGCATTCCATACCCCCACCACCCTCTGTGAAAAAACTCCCTCTAGCATCCAAATTATACCTTACCCCCCTCACCCTAAGCCCGTGACCCCTTGTGCTATTCGAGTCCATCCTAGGAAAAAGCTTAGCCCTGTTTACTCTATCTATCCCCTTCATAATCTTGTACACCTCTATCAGAACTCCTCTAAGTCTATGTCTTTCTAGGGAAAACAGCCCCAATTTGCCTAATCTCTCCTCGTAACTCAGACCTTCCATTACCAGGCAGCATCCTGGTAAACCTCCTCTGCACTCTTTCCAGAGTCTCCGTGTCCTTCCGGTAGTAAGGCGACCAGAACTGGATGCAGTATTCCAAATGGGGTTTAACCAGCGTTTTATACAACTGCAACATTAAAGGCCAGCTCTTGTACTCTATACCCCTTCCTATAAAGGCTAACATACTGTATGCTTTCTTCACAACCTTCTCCCATATGCCATACCTTTGATAGTTTAGTTGAAACTGCAACCTCTCTGCCTATTAAACATTCATAAAGTAAATATTAGTGATTGACAATTTAAGAGGTAAATAAGCCCTCATCTTAGTGAATCAAATGATGAGTGTAGCATGCAAACAGCGACAGAGAAATGGGCATTATGCCAAATTGCAGGAAAGCAACTGATTTTAATTTATTTATACCATTATGCCCCATTCAGATAGTCAGGTACAGCCAGCTGAAAAATCATGTGGGAAATTAATGGACAGTTCAGTCAAGGAATAGGAAAAGGTCGAGCATGTAAAATTAATAAGTTCCCATCGTAAAATCAAAAGGTTTTTTTACTCTTGCAACCAACAATTGGTAATATTATATCACACAATCTGCTTTTCACCAAATTGTATGGAGGTTTTCAGCTTTAATAATTAATAAAAAATGTTAACATATACTGAGATCAGACTTTCTGATGTAATGTTGTCCTTTTTTTTTTAAGGATATTTCAGCAGTCCGTGGCAATGGGAGAAGATCAAATGCAATTGTAAATACATTGTTCAGTTTGGTTCAACTGATGACCCTTTCCTCCCGTGGTCTGAACAACAGAAAGCAGCAGATGGTCTTCAGGCAGAACTTCACAAATTCACAGATCGAGGACACTTTCAGGATGAAAAGTTTCCAGAACTAATAACCGTTATTTGCAAGATGAAGAAAGCAGCTTCATAACCAAAAACCATTACATTCACAGGTGGATCAGATTCTGTTTACCTTTTTTGTAAATTGATTCTTAAACTGATGTGTTAAATTTAAATTGATCAGGAATCTGGTGGTTTTGCTATATAAAGTACATAAACTGGATTTCAGAGTGATAATTTGTGCTGCTGATAATGGCTGAAAGAGTTGAACAGTTTTGCTGCATCTTCTGCAGCTTAATGGTAAAAAGTTTGGTTGCCATTCTGTCACATCAGAGTAAGTAAACAAACTTTAACTTGTACCATAGAAAGTACTGCATATGCTGAAAATCTGAAATAAAACTCAGAAAATGCTCAGCAGATCTGGCAGCATGTGTGGAGAGAAACTGTTTCAGGTCGACGACCCTTCGCTGAAACTGGGAGCACTTAAAGATTGTAACAGTTTTTAAACTGGTCAGAGGGAGAAGAAGACATTGTGACAAAAGGGATGAATGTGAAAAGAAACAGAAATGAGACAAGTAAAAGATGTGTCAGAGGAGATGGAAGTGGGAATAGCTGAAACATCAGAGTTATGAATTAAATTGTTGTACAAATTGCTGAATGCAGAAGGCTGTAATGTTCTCAGTTAAAAGATGTGGACCGTTTGATGTGGTACAAGCCCCATCCCAATTACTGAAAGCATTCTATCCTAAGAATCACCTTTGAATGTAATGCATTTAAAAAAACATTCCTGAGGTACAAAGAAGCACATTTCTTTTGAATCCTACATGGCAGTAAATGGCAAAACCCTAAAGAGTATTGATAGCAGAGGGATTTGGGTGTACAGGTACATAGGTCATTGTAAGTGGCAACACAGGTGGAGAAAGTAGTCAAGAAGGCATACGGCATGCTTGCCTTCATTGGCTGGGACACTGAGTTTAAAAATTGGCAAGTCATGTTGCATCTTTATAGAACCTAGTTAGGCCGCACTTGGAATATAGTGTTCAATTCTGGTTGCCAAGGAGGCTTTGGAGAGGGTCCAGAAAAGATTTATCAGGATGTTGCCTGGTATGGAGGGCATTAGCTATGAAGAGAGATTGGAGAAACTTGGTTTGTTCTCACTGGAAAGACAAAGGTTGAGAGGCGGCCTGATAGAAGTCCACAAGATTGTGAGAGCTTGGATAGAGTGGATAGTCAGAAACTTTTTCCCCGGGTTGAAGAATCAGTTACTAAGGGGCAGAGGTTTAAGGTGCGAGGGGCAAGATTTAAAAGAGATGTACGAGGCCTACAGAATTAACAATGGAAGACGAGGAAATAGCAGAGGAAAAGGATTCTGTGTCTGATTTCACTGTGGAAGATTTAGAAAATTTTCATTTCTAAATTTCCAAACATTTCGAAACAAAAATTTGTAAACATTCCAAATACACCAGAGAATTAAGGGATGAATGGGAGAGGAAACTTAAAACAATGGCTATCAGTAAAGAAAATGTACTGGGAAAATAATTAGATCTATAGACTGAAAAGGCCACAGGAGCAGATAGCCTGCATTTTTGGGCTTTAAAACATGTGACTGCAGAGATAGTCGAAGTATTGGTTATAATCTTCCAAAATTTGTTGGATTCTGAAAAAGTCTCCATTGGATTGAAAAATAATTAATGTAACACATGGAACAAGAAACTTCAAACCAGTTAATCCAGAGTCTATCATAAAGACATTGCTCAAAACCATTTGCAAGGAAGTTAGTTGCTCAGAACATCATAATTCAACCAGAGTCACCATGTTTTTGTGAAAGGAAAAACCTGTTTAACTTATTGGACTTTTTTAAGGCAGTAACAAGCAAGAAGGACAAAAGGAGAATCTCCAGATGTGGTATAGCTGGATTTCCAGAAAGCATTTGATGAGATACTATATCATAGATTGTGACACAAGAAAACATGCTGTAGGTGATAACATATCAACATTAATAAAGAGTTGTCAGGAAATCAAGCGTAGGAATCAATGGGTCTTTTTCTGGTTGGCAAGCAGTAACAAGTGAAATGCCATAGGGAATCAGTGCTGAGGCCTCAACTATTTACAGCCAACATAAATAATTTGGATGAAGGGACTGAAAATAAATAGTTGCTAAATTTACCAAAGAAATTGTCAAGAGGAAGTAGAGAATCTGTAAAGGGTATAGACAGGTTAAGTGAGTGCAAAAATTTGACAGGTAGAGTATAACATGGGAAAATAAGAATGTATTCATTTTGACAGGAAGAATTGAAAAGCGGTATTCTATTGCAGTGAATAGAAATTGCAGAGTTCATTGATACAGAGGGAACTAGCTGTCCTGGTATATGAATCACATGAAGTTAGTATGTAAGTACAGTAAGTGCTCAAGAGGGCAAATGGAATGGTGTTTATTGCAAGGGGAACGGAAATAAAAGTAAGGGCCTTCTGCCTCAACTGTACAAGGCCCTGGTGAGATCACATCTGGAATACTATATACAATCTTTATCTACTTATCTGAAAAAAGCATTCATTACAGGCAGTTCAGAGAAGATTCATTTTACTCATTCCTGGGATGAGGGGCTTATGAAGTAGATTGAATAGGTTGAGAATATACCCATTGGAATTTAGAAGAATGAGAGGTGATCTTACAGAAACGTAAAAGATCCTGAGGGAATTTGATAGGGAGGATGTGGAGAGAGAGAGGCCAAAACTAGGGGACACAGTTTAAGAAATGGGTCTACTGTTTAAGACAGAGATGAAATTTATTTTGTCTCAAAGAGTTGTTTGTACACTGAATTTATTCAAGGCAGAGTCAGGCAGATTTTTGATAGATGTGGGCATCAAAGGTTATGGAGGACAGATAGCAAAGTGGACTTGAGTCTACAAGCAGATCAGCTATGAACTTATTGAATGGCAGTGCTGGATCAAAAGGGCTAATGGCCTACTCTTGCTCCCAGCAGCTAGAGGACACTGAAGATATTTACAGATCTGCATTCTTTGTCCGTGAGCTCAATGCAGCAGCAGTTTATTGCCTTTAGGATCTCAATCATTCTTCATCTTTCACAGGTCAGCAAAAAGTTACAAGCGTGCCTTGAAAGGGAGAGAGAGTAGCTGTTTTTTTTCTATCTGAAGGTTCTTCTGAGGCATGCCAAAAGAGAAAGCAGCTCCTCAGACCCTCTGCCTTTTCCTCAAGAAGCTGTGAAGATGAGGAAGATCCTACACTATTGAAGAGTGTTCCTCACATGCTGGGGCCCTCAGGCTGTCAAAGCATGACAGCTGAAAGCAACCCAGTCCACCAAACAGCTCAATCAGCAACCTGTCTCTCCCTCAGCTGATCTTACAGGAGCACACAAAGACAAAGAACAAAGAACAAAACAGCACGGGAAACAGGCCCTTCGGCCCAACGAGCCCGTGCCGCCACCTCGATGTTCTCACTTCTACACGCGATCCCTGTCCATGTTTACAGATCTGTGGATTAAAACCCAAATTTGAGACAATTTAGGGAGAATTTGTTTTCCCAATTAGCCTAAGAGCACATCTTTGGGATGTGGGAGGAAACTGGAGCTCCCGGAGAAAACCCACGCAAGCACGGGGAGAATGCACAAACTCCCACAGACACAGGCCCAAATCCGTGTATCTGCACAGCACAGCGATAGTCACTGCGCTGTCGTGTTGCCCATCAGATTGTCCAGGTCAAGCATACACAAATGATGTGAAGCAGTAGGATACTCTCGAAAAAGATCCAAGAGTAGTCCTCTCACGACCCATCGCGTGTATGCCCCTCATTAGACAACAAGGTGGACCAAAGTACCTGTAGGATAAAAACAATATCATCAATATCATCATCTATTTACACACTTCCCAGGGACTCCCAAGGCTCACGATCCCTATTTTAAATCAGTTTTCTATACCCCTCCATTCCCATTCTGTTCATGTGCCCATCTAAGTATTTCTTAAATAACTCCAGAGTACCTGCCTCCACCACTTTACTTGGTAGCGCATTCCATACTCCCACCACCCTTTGTGTGAAAAAACTCCCTCTAGCATCCAAATTATACCTTACCCCCCTCACCCTAAACTCCTCGTGCTATTTGAGTCCATCCTAGGAAAAAGCTTAGCCCTGTTTACTATATCTATCCCCTTCAAAATCTTGTACACCTCTATCAGATCTCCTCTAAGTCTACGTCTTTCTAAGGAAAACAGTCCCAATTTGCCTAATCTCTCCTCGTAACTCAGACCTTCCATACCAGGCAGCATCCTGGTAAACCTCCTCTGCACTCTTTCCAGAGTCTCCGGTCCTTCCGGTAGTAAGGCGACCAGAACTGGACGCAGTATTCCAAATGAGGTCTATTCAACGTTTTAGAACATAGAACATAGAACATTACAGCACAGAACAGGCCCTTCGGCCTTCGATGTTGTGCCGACCAAAATAAAAAGCAATGCCCCTCCAAACTAAACCATTCCCTTCTCTTCCGTATACTTATCAATTAACCTCTTAAACGCCACCAAACTTGGCGCATCTACAACAGCTGCAGGCAGGGCATTCCACTCCCTAATCACTCTTTGAGTAAAGAACCTACCTCTGATATCCGTCCTATAACTCATACCCCTTAATTTAAAGCTGTGTCCCCTCGTGCTAGCTTTCTCCATCCTAGGAAAAAGGCTATCACTGTCCACCCTATCTAAACCTCTAATCATCTTATATGCTTCAATAAGATCCCCTCTTAGCCGCCTCCTTTCTAACGAAACAACCTCAAATCCTTCAACCTCTCTTCATAGGACCTGCCCTCCATACCAGGCAACATCCTGGTAAACCTCCTCTGTACCCTCTCCAATGCCTCCACATCTTTCTTATAATGTGGGGACCAGAACTGCACACAATACTCCAATTTTTATACAACTGCAACATTAAAGGCCAGCTTTTGTACTCTATATCCCTTCCTATAAAGGCTAGCATACTATATGCTTTCTTCACAACCTTCTCCACTTGCTGTGCCACCTTCAGTGACTTGTTCATCTGCACCCCCGGGTCCCTCTGCGTTTCTATACTCTTAATAGGTCTACCCTTTATCATATACCTCCCCCCTACATTTTTTCTCCTGAAATGCATCACCTCACATTTATCAGGATTGAATTCCATCTGCCATCTGTCTGCCCAAGCTACCAGCCTATCTATGTCCGCTGTATCGCTGACAATGCTCCTCACTATCCGCAATCTTTGTATCGTCTGCAAACGTGCTGATCACTCCACTTACTCCCTCTTCCAAGTCATTTATATATTTTACATTTATATATATTACAAAGACATGTTAAGAGGAGCAAGATGCACTTGAGGTATACACATGTTTAAATTTAATATTAATCCTTTATACAGTTGTGGCAATAAACTGCTGTTCCCATTGTCGTTGGTTGTCCAATCATTTCTTGTTGTGTTTTCCAGTGTCATCTACATTCTTGCTTCCTCAATGAGTTGCTAGTTTTGGAAGTCAACAATGTTTGGTCAGGTCCTCAGCTATCTCAGTGTAAAGGATCTGAGCTGAAAGATTTTATATTTTTGTTATATTGTTAGTGAAAGGGCATTAACGTCACAAAAAATTTGTATAGGCGATCATTCGACGCCTCCCTTGCACTCTCTCAATGCCCCTCACTTCTGGACGTAGAATCCCTGCAGTGCAGGGGGCCATTTGACCCATTAAATCTGCACTGAAGCTCTGAAAGAGCATCTTATCCACACCCTCCCACTGCCCTAATCCCATGCATTTACCACCACCAGCTTACACATTTCTGGATGCCTCAATTGGAGGAGGCCATTCAGCTAATCAAGTCTACACCATTTTCCGAAAGAGCATCTTACCCGACCCAAACCTTGTCTTATTTTTGTAACCCTGTTTAGCAAAGCTAATCCACCAACTACATGGTTTTGGACTGTGGGAAGAAACTGGAACACCTGGAGAAAATTCATCTGGCTGCAGGGAGGACATACAAATTTTTCACAGTCACCAAAGCCAGGTTTGAATCCAGGTCTCTGGTGCTGCAAGGCAGCAATGCTGACTACTGCCACTGTGCCACCTGATATCATTTTGACACCTGCACCACATAGTCTCATTGGATGAAGTATGGTGATGGATGATGTCCTTGTTATTGATGGACTCCTCTGCTTCTGGGGGGCTGGATTGTATAGCGCACAGCAGATGACCATGACCCATGGAACCTCACTGGGACATACTGAAGGACTCTTGAACCTAATCTTCAGCAGCCTAATGGTTATTGGATAAGCCCATGGCCAGAATTACTGTATTTTTTTCTGCTTGTGTGTTTCTCACTAGTCTAAGTAGCATGTCTTTAATGTGCAACCCTTGTTGCTGAGACTCAATCCATGATGGCATTGGTAAGCTGGAAAAGCTGTGGCAAACACTTCAAGTATCCACTTTTGGTAGTTGTAGGCTGGTCACTGATGGAATGGAAGCTCTATCTGTTGATGAATACTACTGACCGCACAATGTGTTCAACTAATGAAACCTTGCACATTGGGGAATCCAGTAATTGCCCTGAAGTGATGGACCTTTTTCTCCCTCTTTGTTCAGATTGGTTAAGTAACCCACAAAGTTGGCAGCCCTTTTGAATATGTAATTCGTTACACATTCACTAATGGACTGTAGCCTGGATAATGCCAAAAATGTCTCCAGTAGATCCCTGAAGAGATTTTGAAGTGTAGCCTTTCAGGGCCATATTAGTTTACAGGATGATTGGCATTGGGTGTCCACCAAACCTCACTCTGTCATTCTGCATGACCACTTCCTTGGAAAGTGTCACTGTACATTGAAACTAAGACAAAGAACAAAGAACAAACCAGGCCCTTCGGCCCAACGAGCCCGTGCCGCCATCTCGATGTTCCCATTTCTACACACGATCTCTATCCATGTTTATAGATCTATGGTTTAAAAACCAAATTTGAGACAATTTAGGGAGAATTTGTTTTGCCAATTAGCCTAAGAGCACATCTTTGGGATGCGGGAAGAAACTGGAGCTCCTGGAGAAATAGGGATGTGGTCCCTATTTTCAAGAAAGGGAACAGGGATAGTCCTGGAAATTACCGACCAGTGAGTCTGACCTCAGTGGTTGGTAAGCTGATGGAGAGGCTTCTGAGGGAACAAGATTTACAAGCATTTGGAGAAGTTTAGGTTGATTAGAAATAGTCAACATGGTTTTGTAAAAGGCAGGTTGTGCCTTACAAACTTAATTGAGTTCTTCAAAAATGTGACTGAACACATTGACGAAGGAAGAGCAGTGGGCATGGTGTACATGGATTTCAGCAAGGCATTTGACAAGGTCCCATGTGCAAGACTTCTTGAGAAGCTGAGAGGCCATGGGATCCAAGGGGCTTTGGCCTTGTGGATCCAGAACTGGCTTGCCTGCAGAAGGCAGAGGGTGATTGTGGATGGCTCTTTTTCTGCATGGAGGTCGGTCACCAGTGGAGTGCCCCAGGGATCTGTTCTAGGACCCTTGCTGTTTGTCATTTTCATAAATGATCTGGATGACGAAGTGGAGGGATAGGTGAGTAAGTTCGCCGATGACATGAAGGTCGGTGGTGTTGTGGCTGGTCTGGAGGGATGTCAGAAGTTGCAGCATGACATCGACAGGATGCAAGACTGGGCGGAGAAGTGGCAGATGGACTTCAACACGGATAAATGTGTTGTAGTCCATTTTGGCAGATCCAACGGGATGAATGAGTACACTATCAAAGGTAGGAGTCTTAGCTGTGTGGAAGAGCAGAGGGATATTGGGGTCCGGGTCCATAAGACTCTCAAATCGGCCTCCCAGGTGGAGGATGTGGTTAAGAAAGCTTATGGTGTACTGGCCTTCATTCATCGAGGGATTGAGTTCAGGAGTCAGGAGGTAATGCTGCAGCTTTATAGGACCCTTGTCAGACTACACTTGGAGTACTGTGTGCAGTTCTGGTCGCCTCACTATAGGAAGGACGTGGAAGCTATTGAAAGGATGCAGAGGAGATTTACAAGGATGTTGCCTGGATTGGGAGGCATGCCTTATGAAGACAGGTTGAGGGAGCTGGGACTGTTCTCCCTGGAGAGATGAAGGTTGAGAGGCGACCTGATAGAGGTTTACAAGATGTTGAGAGGAATTGATAGGGTGGACTCTCAGAGACTATTTCCCAGGGCTGAAATGGTCGCGATGAGAAGGCACAGATTTAGGGTGCAGGGAAGCAAGTATAGAGGGGATACTAGGGGAAAGTTTTTCACTCAAAGGGTGGTGAGTGAATGGAATCGGCTGCCATCGGTGGTGGTCGAGGCGAACTCGTCTTTTAAAAGACTTCTGGATGAGTATATGGGATCCAGTGGGATTGGGGGTTATACATAGGTCTATGGCTGGGTAGATTTTGATGTATTCGGCACAACTTGTGGACCGAAGAGCCTGTTTGTGCTGTAATGTTCTATGTTCTATAAAACCCACGCAAGCACGGGGAGAATGCGCAAACTCCCATAGACACAGGCCCAAATCCATGTATCAGCACAGTGACTATAGCTATGCTGTGCAGTCATGTTGCCCATCAGATGGTCCAGGTCAAGCATACACTAATGATGTGAAGCAGTAGAATACTCTCGAAAAAGGTCCAAGAGCAGTCCTCTCATGTGTATGCCCCTCGTTAGATGACAAGGTGGACCAAAGCACCTGTCGGATAAAAATAAGTACATCAATATCATCATCTATTTACACACTTCCCAGGGACTCCCAAGGCTCATGATCCCTATTTTAAATCAGTTGTCTATATCCCTGTATTCCCATTCTGTTCATGTGCCCATCTAAGTATTTCTTAAATATCTCCAGAGTACCTGCCTCCACCACTTTACCTGGTAGTGCATTCCATACCCCCACCACCCTCTGTGTGAAAAAACTGCCTCTATCATCCAAATTATACCTTACCCCCCCCACCCTAAGCCCGTGACCCCTCGTGCTATTTCAGTCCATCCTAGAAAAAAGCTTAGCACTGTTTACTCTATCTATCCCCTTCAAAATCTTGTACACCTCTATCAGATCTCCTCTAAGTGTACGTCTTTCTAAGGAAAACAGTCCCAATTTGCCTAATCTCTCCTCATAACTCAGACCTTCCATACCAGGCAACATTTAGAGACAGTTGACATCTGTACAATAGATTCTGTTCTGTGGATAGGCCCTTCATGTAAGAGACTGTTATCATTTCCTGCTTTGTCCTTTTAGTTAGAGATTAATCCTTTTGCTGCTTCTGCTATTGATGGAGTGGAACTGTCAGTGTTTGCTCCTCTCTCTCTCTGCATTGTTCCATTTTCTCACAGGAAACCATGATGGGTGGATCAGTCCCATGTCTGGTGGTCGTTTTGCTGTCCTACTCCAGAGGCACCTTCTTGCTGCTGTGTTGAGAGCAAGTATTACTGCCACTCTATCCTTTGCAAAATGCAGCCTACCCATTGGTGCTGGGACCCTCAGAATCTCCTCTCTGCTACCAGACAGAAATAGCCTCTATTTCCATACTTTTCCTTGAGTCAACATAATTTTTCAGAGTGGCTGGCCAGCAGATACAGCACTGCAACTTTGTTGCTGCCACATTTAACCACCGAAGGCCAGTGAATCCTGTGCACCATTCAGGAAATAGAAAATACAGTGCAACTCTCCAGTCCATTGCCTTCATGTTCCAAATGCTTTCTAAAGGCCACAACTAATATCTCACCTTGTACTAGTGGGAAGTGTACCCTGCATCATACCCATCGGTTGTAAAATTTGGAAGCGATGTTGCAACATGGAATTTGTGTGTGTGTGCATCACAACCTCATTTATTGGCTCCCTACCACCTAGCCCCTCTTACAAACCCACTGATATTATGGCCACTGTATTCCAATTTGTTTAGTACACTTCATTGGAGATATTGCATAAGAGTGCAATGAGAATGAACTCAAGTTTAATGAAAATAAGAGACAAAGCTAGATAATTTCTATATTACAAAAAGAATATGTGGATTTCATTTTGTTGAATGGTACAAACTAAATTAACCCAATTTACAATTAAGGCAAGTCAAGCCAACAACAGAAGAGGATGTAAATTTAACTTATAGATTTAACAGGTGCCAGATCTGAAATAATTTGTCATGCAAGTAGTAGATGTAAAGATCTTGGTGTTCAAAATGCACCAGGGTGTTAAGCTGGTTTAACTGGAGTGCAAAAGAGCTCTGGTATTATAAGCTGAATGGTATTATTGCACCTTTGACTCTTCCTTCTGGGGAATTAGAGTACTACTAGCTTCGATAACACTCATGGCAATTATAAGTTTACATGAAACTCTAGTATTGTCGTATTTTGTTGATTGGTTTGAGCATTTATTTATAAATAATAATGTAATAAATGGTTTTAAATGCTCTATAGTACAAACATAAGGGGCATAGTATTTTTAATACAAAGACTGCAAATGAATAGATGAAAAACTTATGGAACATATACAATATTTATAATTTATAAACCAGAAGTTAAGACAGATCAAAATTATTGCACTTGCATTCTTTTTCATTGTTTTCCTTACAATGTCCCATTCCTACTTGACATGTTTCTACTCTGGAATTACTTCTCTTGAAACAGAAAAGCCCATCCAAAACTTTGGACTTTTTAAAAAAACAGATGCACTATATATATATATATATATATATATATATTCATTGTAAAAATTAATTTACAGTAACATCTTGTTACATTGTAAATGTACATAACCAAGATCACTTGCAGTACGATTGCCCAAATATTAACATTTGTTACATTGAAACATTGCATTTTACAATAAAACTGAAATCGACAACATTTTTTTGAATTTACAGGTGATGTTGATGCGATTGGTAATATGCTACAAAGTTCCAGTTTGTTTGTACATATTACATGCACACAAAGCATTCCATTATAATAAGCACACTGAAAAGAGTGCAAAAAAATCCTCTACAACTTCTAGAAGAAACTCAAGCTAATAATATCGATTGAATTTTGAATAGACTAGTGCAACATACTGCAATATTAGCAGTACTTTCAAAGGTCCATCACATTTTACAGTTCTAAGGTATGATTTTCCACAATGGATATTAGGGATGCAAATGAAGTTCAAATAATTCAATGCAGTGGAACTTGAAGGATTTCCTTCATTTTGCAAGTGTTAAACATTCACATATCATTGAAGGAATGGTCAATATGTAGATAAATAATCATAAGCTGTTTATGCAAGGGACATCTTTGAGGTCTGTACGATGTGTGATTTTATTTTTCATTTTTCTCTTTTGTAGCTGTCATCTTTTCCTTGTCTAATTTGAGGACTCCAGATTATATTGCCAATATTGTTTTTGCAATCTCGAGAGTTTGCTAGCAATCAAATATCTTAATGTATTTGGGAGGGCTAGTCACTTATGCTGGGGCCATACTATATGATCTTTCCCACCATGTTTCTATTGACATTTGGGATCATTTAGCTGACTTGTTAAATCTGTAATTTAGTTGATGCAATGTATATTATATCTCTAACTGCATGAAATTAATTTTTAATTTCAATGGTGGTTAGTGAGATGCTGTTATCTTGTTATTCATAAGCAGCTCATGGCAATGAATGATATGCGCGCAAAACACAAAAGTTAGAGACTCCTGGATTAAGTCTTCTGTACAGGCACTGTAATATTGATACTAACCTTAATCTGTTAGCAGGGAAGTTTACATTTAGCATGACCAGCCAGGTGGTTTCATGTTTGCCTTTCCCTGCTCTTCAGTATATTACCACAGTCTAGGATCAGCTGAAATATTATAAAATATTGGACCTTTCTGTCTGATATTCAATAATACAACTACTTTAGCTACCAAAAACATTACGATGGATCAATCAACAGGTATGGAATTTATTGTAGGGCAGTCGTGCTTACCAGTTGGTATCTCCTGCAGTGAGACAACCCATGTACTGCAGTCTCATCATCAACCTGAAAACTCAAGTATGGCACTTAGTGAACAATGGGTAAATTTTCCTCTCAATTGTTTCACCTATTTAAAAATCACGAGGAAGAAAATATATTCAAATTTATAATCCAATTGTCATTAATGCAGGCAGTAGATCTTGAAAAACTCTACTGCATTGCTATTTTTCTGTTCCTTCTGCTCAGTGTCACATTCTTGAAGACATAAATAAGTTACTGTCTAGATGTGTAGGAAATGATTACTTTTGCTTCTTTGCAAGTTATTTACCAAACTGAAGCAAATTTTAATGCAGGCTGGAGAAGCCTCACCCTACTGCTTTTCGCCACAACCACTGCTCAAATTCATGATGGAAAAGTAAGTGCCTTAATCAGCATATTAAACAGCTGGAGAAACATATTGCTTCCCCTTGCCGTTTAATGACTTTCCTTCATTTACATCCCCAATAAAGAACTGACTATGAATTTCTTTAGCTATTTTGTGATTCCCAATTAAAGGAGCAACTGGCCAAGGATGGCTAAAAAACTTTAGCTTTTTTTTGCAATTTGCATCAATAATTCATGCTGTCATCAGTTAAGTGATATTTCAACAATACTTGTCATTCTCAAACTACAAGTACCACAATGCAGTCTCATTCTATCTTTTAGTGACAGTCAGACTAATATGTAAACCATCTAACAAAAATAATGATTTCAGACCCAGACAGAATATTTGAAGATGCTAAACCAAGTGTAAAATTGCATGGAAAGTACCTGCCTGTCTCAGAGTAAATATTAAGGCCACACAATACAGCATACAAGAAAGGGCCAATGTTTTCTTTTAAAAGTGTCATTTCCAAACACAACAGATTCGCTAAGGCAGCTAGATCTGATGCTTTAACAAATGTTAATCCTCAAATGACTTGTATTATTAGCTAGAGTTGGAGCCATGTCTTGATGGACTCATCAGGTAATGTCATTGTATTCACTACAGTAAAAGGTCTCTCTTCTCAGTTCAGTCAAACGTTTAACAGTGGAGCATTTGGTCTAGACTTCCATCAATTCTCTGAGGGAGCCCCCTGATCTTGAGTTGAAGCTTCACTCGCTTGTATCCTCTCCCACTGAGCGAGGTTTTCCCTAAAAAGCAGAAATGGACATTAATTTTAAAAGGCAACTTCCATCAACATTTTAAAACTACTTACATTCATTAGTAGAAAATGGCCGTGCTTAGGGATGAGCTTTCCCTGCTTCCCTTCATAGCAACTGGTAGTGGGATTAAAAAACCTGAATCAGAATATATTCTTGGGATCAGAGAGGATACGAGAACTGCTTCACAAGAACATTCACAAATCCTATCACAGAAACAGGAGCTTTCTGCACCAATGTGAATTTGCTGTATCTGAATTGTGCATGCTTGTTGCTTATCCAAGTTATTTAGCCGAAATGTAGTGACCTTATATCCATTAGAATTGAATTGAGGTTACCACATTTAATTCCACAGGATAAAGGCCAAAGTAATTTGGATGCCAACTAACTCTGATTACTGGTTTTGGATTCAGAGGCTGTTCCTCTGGCAATTAGTGAAAACTTACCTTTACTAAGATTTTCCATAATCAAAACACTCAATATTCCTGGTATCACAGGACAATACATCACAAATACATCCAGTTGGAGTATTGTGCGCAGTTCTGGTCTCCTCATTATAGGAAGGATGTAGAGGCTATTGAGAGAGTTCAGAAGAGATTTACAAGGATGCTGCCTGGATTGGGAGGCAGACCTTATGAAGATAGGTTGAGGGAGCTGGGACTCTTCTCACTGGAGAGACGTAGGTTGAGAGGTGACCTGATAGAGGTTTATAAAATGTTGAGAGGGATAGACAGGGTGGATTCTCAGAGACTATTTCCCCGAGCTGAAATGGTCACTACGAGAGGACACAGATTTAAGGTGCAGGGAAGCAAATACAAAGGAGATGTCAGGGGTAGTTTTTTCACTCAGAGGGTGGTGAGTGAATGGAACCGACTGCCGTCGGAGGTTGTTGAGGCAAACTCACTGGGGTCTTTTAAGAGACTTCTGGATGAGTATATGGAAAAGAATAGGATAGGGGGTTATAGATAGATCTGTGGATTGGTAGATGTGATAGGCGCAACTTGTGGGCCGAAGGGCCTGTTTGTGCTGTATTGTTCTATGTTCTATGTTAAAAGGTCATCAGGCTCGTCATGTTCTCCTGAAGTCTGTCGTTATCATTCTCACTCTTCATTACAGTTGTCCATTTTGGCTCACCTACAAACTTTGAAATAATATCCTGGGTACCCCAATCGAGGTCATTAATATATATCAAAAAGAGCAGCAATATTGATCCCTGGAAGGAGGGTGGAGTGGGGTGAGAAACAATCATTCACTATTACTCTATCCTTTATGTTCCTTATTCAGTTTGAGTCTACATTGTCGCCATGGGCTTTAATTTTGCCAATGGCTCTAAAATGCAATACGTAATTGTACAATCCTCTGAAAGTTCAAAGTGCATATACACAGTATCAACCACACTATACTCAACAAACTCTCTTGCAGGAATTCTACTGCCTCGCCTGCCATGGAATCGGAACAGGTAAGGGTAGATAATGAAAATGTCTACTGACCTTGGGTAAGTAAATGTCTACTGACCTTTTCCAGTCTCAGATTGAGCGAGGCTGTGAAATCCAGCCCACTTACTTTTTTGAAGAACTCAAAACAAGTTTTAAATACAATTGTGAACAAATCTGTGTTGGCTTTCATTTATTATCCCAAAATGTTCCAATAGCCAATTAATATTCCAGATTATTGCATCAAATCTAAACCCTTCCTTAGCACCAATGTTAGGTTGACTGATCAGTATTTGTTGAATTTATCCCTCACCCCTTTATTGAATGATAGTGTAACATTTCTAATCTGTCAGCCCTTTGGCACCATTCCCATATCTAAAAACTGGAAGATATTAGCAAAACGCTCTGCAATTTCCACCTGTACATCACTCGCAACCTAGAATGCATCCCAATTGGATCATTGTGACTCTTTGAGAGTTTCCAATCATTTACATACTTCCTTTTTAAAATCTATTTTATCCTGTTCAATTCCTCTACATTTTCCTTTGCTTTAGAGACAATTTGAGAATCCTTTTCTATTGTGAAAACAAATACAAAGTAATAATTTAGCAAGTACTTCAACCTTGCCTTCTGCCTTCACAAGGTGACCTCTTTTTTGGTCTCTAACCAACCTAATAAATTTTCACTAATCCTTTACTATGTATATATTTATATAAATTACTTTTGTGTTCCCTTATGTTACGCAATTAATCCCATCTCATTTATACTCTTTGCCCTTCGTATTTCTTTCTTTAAATCTACCCAATTCTTTTCGTATTTAGCTTGGTTCCCTACTGAATTATTATTCTGATTTTTGTCATAAGACTCCTTTTTGTGTTTTATTTTAATCACTTTATATTTAGAGGGCTCTAGCTGTGTATACCTTTCCTTTATCCCTATGTTAATATATCCAGCCTGTATTGCTATGGAGAGAAAAGAAGCAAACTGAACTTCTCTATCATACCTCTCTGTCTGTAAGTAGAGGTGTTTTCGAATTAGTTTTAAAGTAGAAAATTTGATGTGTTTCCTAATCCCAATTTGATCCAATTTGTTAAGCACTCACGGCAAACATACAAAATGATTAGCTGAGAAGATTAATTGATTCACATGGCAGTCCTGGGAGTAGGGGAAGTGATCGCAACCTCTCACATACATTATGCATTAAGGGAAGATAGGAAAGAGGAAGATTTACAACTATGGGCAACAATGTTAAAATAACCACAGAAACTAATATTAGTTTACATGATTTTCTAAGGTCAAGAAATCAAATTCGAGATGAGCGTTTGGTTGGAGACACAAGTCGGTGGTACAAATTACACTGTGGATTGACAGGCTTTCTGTGCTTAGTCTCCTACCAGGCAGTCTATCTGGCTATCAAACTGGCTTGGAGGAATTGGGAGATGGTAAATGACTACTTACGCAGCCAGGTTGCTGGAGTCCTTTCCAGTTGGTGTTAAGACAGTAGTGTGAGAGTTTCTCAGTTCTCAAAGGAATATAGAGATTCCAAAATGGTCACTTGAGTCAGGTACATGCTTTTTCCACAATGATATCAAAAGGAACCGGCTTTTAGTTTCAGGACTGATAACTT
The DNA here is from genome assembly GCA_024679065.1 of Sphyrna mokarran. Classification (NCBI taxonomy): domain Eukaryota; kingdom Metazoa; phylum Chordata; class Chondrichthyes; order Carcharhiniformes; family Carcharhinidae; genus Sphyrna; species Sphyrna mokarran. The sequence continues at coordinate 37,567,810 of JAGIQG010000012.1, read as the reverse complement.
CCCAATCATTAGCTTTTGAAAGCGATGAGGTTCTTGATGTGGGAATCATTGTCTAGGTAGACTCTGTGACTCCATTAAAGGCGTAAGCTTATCAAGATGCAAATGATGTCCATGTCCTCTCAATGGTCCCCTTTTAAAATGGACCTCAACAATCCCAAGTGAGAGACGGCTCTGTTAATTACTCTACAGGTATAATAGATTTTTGTCTGCACATCCCCTTACTTCATGATTATAGTAACTTTACAATTTGGTGAGAGATTCAATGATGAGAGGAGGATTCTTTTGAGTTTACTACTCCTGTTGGTAGCTTCCTGAACAAAAGGCCAATCCTGTGACATGTAGCAGCCATCTTATTTGGCAGAATTTAGCATTCAGTTTGATTGTGTAAAACTTGTGTCAGAAACATTTATTCTAAACTGAAATAAGGGTAATTATAAAGGAATGGTGGTAGAATTGGCTGGAATGGACTGGAAAAGGAATTTAGAAAAGACAATTGACCAGTAATGGCAGACATTAATGAAAAGATAGCTTAACATTTGTCATTGTTGGAGTCCTGTATAAAGGAAGTGATAGCAGAACATTTAGAAATACATAAAATAATCAAGCAGAGTCAGCATGGCTTCATAAAGTGCAAATCATGTCTGAGAAATTTAGTAAAATTTTTTGAGGTGGTAATGAGCAGGACAGATAAAAGGGAATCAATAGCTGTAACATATTTAGATTTCCAGAGAGTATTTTATAAGGTAATGCACAAAAAAACTACTTATTAAGATAGGAGCCCATAGTGATGGAGTTAGTATCTTAGCATGGATAGAGAATTGGCTAACTAGTGGAAGGGAGAGAGCTGGGATAAGAGACCATTTTCCAATATAATGACTGGAGTGCCATAGGGATCAGTGCTGGGACCACAATTATTTATAACATATCTTAGTGACTCTCCAATGGGAATAGGCCTCTTCCCTGATTTTCAAAGTGACTCCTAATATGGCGTTCTGCAGTGCTCAGACTGTGGGTGATTCAATCTGAAAATCCCACAAAAAAAATCGACAAGAGTTACACCAGTTTTCACACAAATTTGGTCCTTAAAATGTTTTTGGGAGAACCACTTCATTCAATTTGGGAGGCTGTGACCAGTGGACTGGCACAAGGAGCAGGGCTGGCACCTGCTGCGGTTACAATGTATATTAATGCATTTGGACGATTTTCCGACCTCGATGTTGGTCCTAGAAAATAGCGTATGGGCCTGAAAAGCGAATCCGTGCCTGGAGCCAAAGGGTTTGCGATCATTCTGGCTGCTTTCTACTGTTGCAAACTGGATCACATCCAAGCTGATTAACATGAGATTGACTTTATTTCAATCTCATTACTGAGTCTGGGACATGATTATCTCACCTCCTGGAATATTCCCACTTCCAGTGGGATGTCAAGTGGGCAAAAATTACTACTGGTCTCCACAAATGAAGACCAGGTATGATGATGGCCATGCTGGCTGGCTTGGACGCCATTGAGGCCCCAGGTGGTTGGGGGGCACGGCTAGACAGTGCCAGGCACACAGGCAATGTCCACTGGATACCTTGGCAGTGCCCAATGGACATCTTGGCAGTGCCAGCTAGGCATTTCACTCAAAGGGTTGTGAATCTGCTGAATTAAGTACCTAGAGTGCTCTGAATGCACCATCACTGAGTTTTTCATGTCTTGGAATCAATAAATATGGGCAGTGAGTTAAAAAAAAGGAGTACAAGCCAAGGATCAAACTATGATCATTTTGAATGGAAGAAGAGCCTCAATGGGCTATCTGGTCTACACTTGGTCCTTTTTTTTGATGTTCCTTTAATTGCAATTGCATTGTTTCATATTGGTATGATGGCTCCACTGAGTTTTCCACAGTTAATAGTTTCTCCCTACGTCTTTTAATATCTAATGCCTGTTCTCAATGGGACCTTACATGATAAATTATTAGAATCATTTTAAGTAGCCAATTATCACGGGATCGTTAAGCTGAACTAGAAAAGTTTTACAAAGCATTCTTACACTTTTCATTTCCTTCTGTATTTAAATATGTTCACTTCCAATACGCAATGGAATAAAATACAATATCTAATATAATGATACATACTAGGGTGGGCAATGTTGGAAATACCTACCTGCAAGATTTTAGCAGTTGAGAGGTTGATGGGAAGATTTCCGCAAGTGTACGATAACAAGGCAAGGCTATACTATTGAAGAAAACAATCTGTGTAAAATAAAAACAATATTAGCTCTTTAAATTACCGTAAAAACATAGTAAAGAATTAGCCAACAGCCACCAACGCCCCCTAACACACACACACACACACACACACACAGTCAGTCTGGATATTCAATTAACTCCATCTCTTGGCCCTGATTCTAAAAACTCTTGCTGAACAAAAGTTGACCAAACTCGGTTTTGAAATGCGCTGTTAGCCTAGCCCCAACAGTCATTTTGAAAGGATTGGCAGAGTTCTGGATTTTCACTGACCTTGGTCAAAAGAAGTGCTTTCTGATATTACCCTTGAATTGCCTTGCTCATATTTTGAAGTTACAGCCTAACCACACTCCCCATGCTCCCCCCAGCCTCACCCACTCACTCTGAACCCTTTCACTAGAGAGGGACTAGATTTTTGAAAATTAAGTCTTTCAATTTATTTGATCATCTTAAAATATTTCAGTTTGATGACCCATTGATCTTTTTTAATCCAATTTTTTAATTTAATTTTAATAGATATATGCAACTTGTGTTTTTCATCCTTTTTAAACCCTAATTTAGCCTGTTAAGGATTCACATCCCACCATGGGAGTTGAAGACTTGGAATTCAGTTAATTAAATTTATCTGGGATTAAAAATTTACTCTCAGAAATGGTGTCCATGAAACTACTGGATTGTTGTAAAAACCCACGTAGTAGACAGTTGTGCTTTAGGGAAGCAATCTTCTATCCTTAACTGGTCTTCATGTGACTTGGAAGAGGGAGTAAGTGGAGTGATCAGCAAGTTCGCAGACGATACAAAGATGGCTGGACTTGCGGATAGTGAGGAGCATTGTCAGGCGATGCAGCAGGACATAGATAGGCTGGTAGCTTGGGTAGATAGATGGCAGATGGAATTCAATCCTGATAAATGTGAGGTGATGCATTTTGGGAGAAAGAATGTAGGGGGGAGGTATATGATAAAGGGTAGACCTATTAAGAGTACAGAAACGCAGAGGGACCTGGGGGTGCAGATGCACAAGTCTCTGAAGGTGGCAGAGCAAGTGGAGAAGGTTGTGAAGAAAGCATATGGTATGCTAGCCTTTATAGGAAGGGGTATAGAGTACAAGAGCTGGCCTTTAATGTTGCAGTTGTACAAAACATTGGTTAGACCTCATTTGGAATACTGCGTCCAGTTCTGGTCGCCTTACTACCGGAAGGACGTGGAGACTCTGGAGAGAGTGCAGAGGAGGTTTACCAGGATGCTGCCTGGTATGGAAGGTCTGAGTTACGAGGAGAGGTTAGGCAAATTGGGACTGTTTTCCTTAGAAAGACGTAGACTTAGAGGAGATCTGATAGAGGTGTACAAGATTATGAGGGGTATAGATAAACAGGGTTAAGCTTTTTCCTAGGATGGACTCAAATAGCACGAGGGGTCACGGGCTTAGGGTGAGGGGGGTAAGGTATAATTTGGATGCTAGAGGGAGATTTTTCACACAGAGGGTGGTGGGGGTATGGAATGCGCTGCCAAGTAAAGTGGTGGAGGCAGGAACTCTGGAGTTATTTAAGAAATACTTAGATGGGCACATGAACAGAATGGGAATGGAGGGGTATAGAAAACTGATTTAAAATAGGGATCATGAATCTTGGGAATCCCTAGGAAGTGTGTAAATAGATGATGATATTGATATACTTGTTTTTATCCTACAGGTGCTTTGGTCCACCTTGTTGTCTATCAAGGGGCATACACGCGATGGGTCATGAGAGGGCTGCTCTTGGATTTTTTTTCCAGAGTTTCCTAGTGCTTCATGTCATTAGTGTACACTTGACCTGGACCATTTGATGGGCAACATGACAGCTCAGTGATGATCACTGTTTTATGCAGATACACGGATTTGGGCCTGTGTCTGTGGGAGTTTGCGCATTCTCCCCGTGCTTGCGTGGGTTTTCTCCGGGTGCTCCGGTTTCCTCCCACATCCCAAAGATGTGCTCTTAGGCTAATTGGCAAAATAAATTCTCCCTAAATTGTCTCAAATTTGGTTTTTAATCCATAGAACTATAAACATAGACAGGGATCACGGGTAGAGATGGGAACATCTCGGGGTGGCGGCGCGGGCTCGTTGGGCCGAAGGGCCTGTTTCCCGTGCTGTTTTGTTCTTTGACTGTGGATGTACAGCAAGGCACTCAGATTTATTAAGTCACTAAAACATTTACTAATAGAAATAAAACCAAACAGACAACCCAATACAGATCTAGGCATTGGATACAACAAAGGCAGATCCAGCTCTGCAAATTTTCCGTCACTCTGACATGTGATGTCTTGTGCAAAAGCTGGTAGAGTTGTGCCACAGATTGTCAAGCAATAGCTTGATAGTCATGCTCACAAAATTATACCTTTCAGTTAATATCCCAGACTTTTCCAATACTGTCCTAGGGTACATCTTGGCCTACCAAACATGGGCAAAATAGTTGAACTCCAGAAGTGATTTGAGAGTGACAGCCCTTGACATCAAGGCAGCATTTGATTGAGTATGACATGAACCTTATCAAAACTGAAGTCAATGGAATCTGGTTGGAGTCATACCTGGCACAAAAAAGATGGTTTTGTTGGTTGGAGATCAATCATCTCAGTTCCAGGACATCACTGCAGGAGTTTTTCAGGGTAGTGTCCTAGGCCCAACCATCTTCAGCTGCTTCATCAATGACCTTTCTTCCGTCATAAGAAATGGGAATGTTCGCTGATAACTGCACAATGTTCAGCACTGTTTGTAACTCCTCAGATACTGAGTCAGTCCATGACCAAATGCAGCAAGACCTGGACAACATCCAGGCTTGGGATGACAAGTGACAAGTAATATTCTCACCACGTAAGTGCTAGGCAATGATCATTCTCCAACAAAACAGGATTTGACCACAGCACCTTGACACACAATGGCATTACCATCACTGAAATCCCAACCATCAACACCTTGGGGATTAACATCAACCAGAAACTGAACTGGACTAGTCATAGAAATATTGTGGCTACCAGAGCAGGTCAGAGGCTAGGAAGTTTGCAGCTTCACTGTTCCTTGGGGGCACTGAAGAGAGGCAGCGAATTCCGAGTGGAGAGTTGGTGTGGGTGAGTAGTGTGATTTTTCTGTATAATTTATTGATTTTTCACTAGTTCTTTTTTTAAAATTTTCCGGAGGCCGGAAAGTGTCGCAAGGACACGTGGGAAGTGTAGTTTTTTTTAAGCTTAATATAAATTGGAGCGGTGGGAAATCCCGATACTCTACACAGGTAGAGTATCCCACCCTCCCCCCTCCTCTAACCTAAAAAAGAGAGAGAGAGCAGGTAAGATTGTTTTTTTTTTATCAGTTTTTTTTTGTGTAGCTGTAAGGGCTTTGGCTTACAGGACCTAAGCATAAAGGGTGAGACAGGGTAAGTTATAAGGTTTTATTACTTTTTCCTCTGTGTTTCTAGAGGAGGGCAAACAATGGGTGTGAGGCCGGCACGTTGTTCCCAGTGCCAGATGTGGGAGGTCTTGGAGGCTACTGGTCTCCCAGACATCCATACCTGTGCTAGGTGTGTAGAGCTGCAGTTCCTAAGGGATAGGGTTAAGGAACTGGAGATGCAGCTTGAGGATCTTCGTCTCATTAGGGAGAATGAGGAGATAATTGACAGGAGTTATCAACAGGTGGTCACACCAGGGCAAAGAGAAGAAGACGCGTGGGTGCCTATCAGGAAGGGGAAAACACGGGTGCTGAAGAGTGGAGGGTGTCCCCCTTCATAATAAGTACTCCTGCTTGAGTACTAATGGGGGGGACAACTCGTCTGAGGGAGCCAACAGTGGCCCGCTCTCCAAACCTGAGCCAGTACGCAAAAAATCTAAGGAAGAGAGAGGAAAGACGATACTAATAGGGGACTCCACTGTGAGGGGTTCAGAGAGGCATTTTTGTGGACGCAGGAGAGAGTCGCGGATGGTGGTTTGTCTTCCTGGAGCTGAGATCCGGGATGTTTCTGGACGCCTCCCAGACATTCTGAAAGGGGAGGGTGAGGAACCTGAAGTTGTGGTGCATATAGGTACTGCAGACATAGGCAGGAAGAGGGAGACAGTCGTCAAAAGGGATTATAGAGAACTGGGTAGGAAGCTGAGGAGGAGAAAAGTGAAGGCAGTAATTTCAGGATTGTTGCCTGCGCCTCAGGAGAATGAGAGCAGGAATCAAATGAGGTGGAGGATGAATGCATGGCTGAGGGACTGGAGCAGGGGGCAGGGATTCAGGTTCATAGATCATTGGGACCTCTTTAGGGGCAGGTGTGACCTGTACAGTAAGGACGGGTGGCACTTGAACCCTAGGGGGACTAATATCTTGGCAGGTAGGCTAGCTAGGGCTACTGGGGAGTCTTTAAACTAGAAAAGCTGGGGGGTGGGAATACCGATGGGACGGTGAATAAGGAGGTTAGTTCCCAGGTAGGGAAGGACTGTAGGCACTCTGAGAGGGGGGTTAGGCAGGTGGTGGAAAAGGGAAATACCCTGACTGAGGGGCTGCGGTGTGTCTATTTTAATGCCAGGATGTAGTAAATAAGGTAGATGAGCTTAGGGCGTGGATTGCTGCTTGGGAGTGTGATGTGGTGGCCATTACAGAGACTTGGTTGTCTCAGGGACAGGACTGGGTACTTCAGGTGCCGGGATTCAGGTGCTTCAGGAGGGACAGGGTTGGGGGCAAAAGAGGAGGTGGTGTGGCACTGTTGATCAGGGACAGTGTCATGGCTGTAGAGAAGGTGGAAGACGGGGAGGGATTGTCTACCGAGTCTCTGTGGGTGGAAGTTAGGAACAGCAAAGGCTCGATAACTTTGCTGGGTGTATTCTATAGGCCGCCCAACAGCGGCAGGGGAGTTGAGGTGCAGATAGGGAAACAGATCCTAGACAGATGTAGAAATAACAGGGTTGTCGTGATGGGAGATTTCAATTTCCCAAACATCGACTGGAATATCCCAAGGGTAAGGGGTTTGGATGGTGTGGAGTTTGTTAGGTGTGATCAGGAAGGTTTCCTGACACAGTACGTGGAAAAGCCTACGAGAGGAGAGGCTGTACTTGACCTGGTGCTTGCTAATGAGAACTCAGTAAGAATTTAGCAAACCAATTTTAAATCCAACCGACTTATTTGATAGTAAATTTGCGAGCTTTCGACATTCTGTTTCTTTGTCAGGCAAATGCAGTGTTTGGTCACTTGACAAAGACACAGAGTGTCGAAAGCTCGCAAATTTACTATCAAATAAATCGGTTGGATTTAAAATTGGTGTTGCTAAATTCTTACTGAGTTCTTACTACCCCAGTCCAACGCTGGCATCTCTACATCATGCTTGCTAATGAGCCAGGGCAGGTGTCGGATCTCACGGTAGGTGAGCATCTTGGGAATGGAGATCATAATTCTATCTCTTTCACGATAGCGATGGAAAGAGATAGGATCAGGCAGGCTAGGAAGGTGTATGTCTGGAGTAAGGGGAAATATGAAAACATTAGGCAGGTAATTGGACGCATAAACTGGAAGGAGGTGTTCTTGGGGAAGAGTACAGAAGGGAAGTGGCGGTTTTTCAAGGAATGTTTGTCTAGGGCACTGCAAGACAACGTCCCAAGGAGTCAAGGAGGTTCAGGTAGGATGCGGGAACCATGGTGCACGAAGGTAGTGGTGAACCTAGTTAGGAAGAAAAAAATAGTATATAAAAGGTTCAGAGAGCTAGGGGATATTAGAGATCTAGAGGAGTATAAGGTGTGTAGAAGGGAGCTTAAAAAGGAAATTAGGAGAGCCAGAAGGGGTCAAGAGAAGGCCTTGGCAGGGAAGATTAAGGAGAATCCCAAGGCCTTCTACAAATATGTGAAAAGTAAAAGGATGAGAAGAGAAGGGATAGGGCCTATAAAAGGTGAAGGGGGAAAAATCTGTGTGAATCCGGAAGAAATGGCAGAGGTGCTTAACGAGTACTTTGCCTCGGTATTCATGGTGGAAAGTGAACTGGGAGATTGCACTGCAGGTTTGCGGCATACGGAAAAGATTGAGTATGTGGATGTTAGGAAAGAGGATGTGTTAGACCTGTTAAATTCTATCAAGATAGACAAGTCGCCGGGACCGGATGGGATGTACCCCAGGTTATTGTGGGAGGTGAGGGAAGTGGTTGCAGAGACCCTGGCGATGATCTTTGCGTCGTCCATGGAAACGGGAGAGGTTCCGGAGGATTGGAGGATTGCGGATGTGGTTCCTATCTTTAAGAAAGGGAACAGGGATAGTCCAGGAAATTACCGACCGGTGAGTTTGACTTCAGTGGTTGGTAAGCTGATGGAGAGGCTTCTGAGGGATAAGATATATGAACATTTGGAGAAGTTTGGACTGATTAGAAATAGTCAGCATGGTTTTGTCAAGGGCAGGTCATGCCTTATGAGCCTAGTTGAGTTCTTCGAAAATGTGACTGAACACATTGACGAAGGAAGGGCAGTGGACGTAGTGTACATGGACTTTAGTAAGGCGTTTGATAAGGTCCCACATGCAAGGCTTCTGGAGAAGGTGAGAGGGCATGGGATCCAAGGGGCTTTGGCCTCGTGGATCCAGAACTGGCTTGCCGGCAGAAGGCAGAGAGTGGTTGTGGATGGGTCTTGTTCTGCATGGAGGTCGGTAACCAGTGGAGTGCCCCAGGGATCTGTTCTGGGACCCCTGCTGTTTGTCATTTTCATAAATGACCTGGATGAGGAAGTGGAGGGATGGGTTAGTAAGTTCGCCGACGATACAAAGGTTGGTGGTGTTGTGGATGGTCTGGAGGGATGCCAAAAGTTGCAGCGGGACATAGACAGGATGCAAGACTGGGCGGAGAAGTGGCAGATGGACTTCAACGCAGATAAATGTGTAGTGGTCCATTTTGGCAGGAATAATGGGATGAAGGAGTACAATATAAGGGGTAGGAGTCTTAGCTGTGTTGTAGAGCAGAAGGATCTCGGGGTCCGGGTCCATAGGACTCTTAAATCGGCCTCGCAGGTGGAGGAAGTGGTCAAGAAGGCGTACGGTGTACTGGCCTTCATTAATCGAGGAATAGAGTTTAGGAGTCAGGAGGTAATGATGCAGCTCTATAAGACTCTTGTCAGACCCCAGTTGGAGTATTGTGCGCAGTTCTGGTCGCCTCGTTATAGGAAGGATGTAGAGGCTATTGAGAGGGTTTAGAGGAGATTTACAAGGATACTGCCTGGATTGGGAGGCAGTCCTTATGAAGATAGGTTGAGGGAGCTGGGACTCTTCTCACTGGCGAGACGTAGGTTGAGAGGCGACCTGATAGAGGTTTATAAAATGTTGAGAGGAATATATAGGGTGGACTCTCAGAGACTATTTCCCGAGCGGAAATGGTCACTACGAGAGGACACAGATTTAAGGTGCAGGGAAGCAAATACAAAGGAGATGTCAGGGGTAGGTTTTTCACTCAGAGGGTGGTGAGTGAATGGAACCGACTGCCGTCGGAGGTTGTTGAGGCAAACTCACTGGGGTCTTTTAAGAGACTTCTGGATGAGTATATGGAAAAGAATAGGATAGGGGGTTATAGATAGGTCTGTGGATTGGTAGATGTGATCGGCGCAACTCGTGGGCCGAAGGGCCTGTTTGTGCTGTATTATTCTATGTTCTATGTTCAAATAACTCATCTCCTGACTCCCCAAAGCCTGCCCACCATCTACGTGGCACAAGTCATGAATGCAATAAAATACTCTCCACTTGCTCCAACAACCTTCAAAAAGTTTGATAAAGGACAAAACAGACTGCTTGATTGCTATTCCTTCCACAAAGTTTCAGTCCTTTCATCTCTAACAAACAGTAGCAGCAGAGTGTACCATCTACAAGATGTGCTGCAGGAACTCACCAAGGTTCCTTAGGCAGCACCTTCCAAACCCACGACTACTACAATCTAAAAGGACAAGGGCAGTAGATATTTGGAAATATCACCATCTGGAGATTCCCGTCCAAGTAACTCATCGTCCTGACTTGGAAATATATCATGTTCCTTTTCTTTTGTTGGGCCAAAATCCTGGAATTCCCTCCATAACAGCACTTGTGGACTGCAGCAGTTCAAGAAAACAACTCATCACCATATTCTGAACAACTAGGAATTGGCAACAAACACTGGCCTAGCCAGTGATGCTTACATTCCATAAATAAATAAAAAATACAGCTGGATAGAATCCACTAGAGGTGGTGGCATATTGGTAAACAGTCAGAAAGGAACAGGTCTCAGAATTCTCAACTTTGACTGTGGATCCTATTGGGAGGAGAAATATGCTGTTATTACCACCTATTATCTATCCTTCATCAGCTAATAAACCAGAACACTCTGACGTTGAACACCACTTGGAAGATGTAGTGAGATAGCAACGACACAAAATGAATGCTCAATGGCATTATCACTAGGTGAAAGAATTAATCATCAAAAGTTTAAAAATTACACAAACTGCTATGAGGTAAAAAACAGGGGTCTTCATAGGAACTGGAAGGGGGGAGTGATATACACACACAACTGGGACATCAATGATAACTTGTAACAATGATGAATTAGGTCAACTGACACGCTTAAGTCTTCACACTGATTGGATATTATAATTAAGCAAGCATGAGGTGATTGTGAATAGTTTTAATATCTGTAGCTTATGAATGAGGTAATGTTAATCAGTAAGCGTGAGCAGAGAGAGATAACTTGTATACTTTGATTGGTATTTGCTAACTACTTCCAATCAAATTTGAAACTATAATTGCTTATGTATTCCTGAATTCTGGGCTCTGGCTGGTTACCTACATTGGCCTGTGACTTTCTGGGATCCTCGCTATATAGCTTGCATTAAAACAGTTATTCTAGAGAACTCTGATTACTTAAAGGGTAAGCTGTGATCAATTAAAAGGCCGACCAACAAAGCCCGCAACAGTCAGGGTCCTTTGTGTTTGTTACCAAGAGTGGCTCTACAGCACAACCCTGTGCCAGATAGGCTGAGTCCTGGGGGACTTAGTGACTAGATTTGTCACTAGGTGCTGAGAGAATGAACACAAGTGATAAAATAACCTACACATCAACCTATCTGTTTCAGATGCATCTGCCCATGATGGTTTTGATAAGTGTCATTACTGCACAGTTCTTGTGGAGGAATCTCATGTTGTATGGCACTATCACCATACCAAACGGGACAGAATAACTAAATCTAGTAGCTCAAATTCCTCTCTAAATCTCACAACTTGACTTTTGAAATCTATCACCGTTCCTTCATCATCGTTTGGTCAAAATCCTTGGACTCCTTACCTAACAGCACTGTAAGCACAATTACACAACAAGACTTGCTGTAGTGCAAGCACCAACTTTCCAAGGGCAATTAAGGTTAGGAAATAAATGTGGCCTTGCCAGCAACACCCACATCACATGGACTAACAAAAAAAAATCTACTACAGCTGTGCAGTTCCCATTTCAAGGTTAAAACATTCTTCCTGAAATGCAAGGATGAATTGAACTGAGGAATTGAACTGAATGCAGTACTCGAGATGAAGTCTAATCAGAGCTCTGTAGTGTAATTTCCACCCCTTTGTATTTGAGAAGCTGTACTAACAGGCATAAATTTAGGGTCAGCATGAGTTGGCTTCATCATATGAAAGGCAGTCATGGCTGAGCTTACAATTTCAAGAAGTGGCACTGAATGGTGTTTCAAATGATCAGTGGTATGACCAAACCACCAAGAACAGCCGAACATTAGTATCATACTTGCTTCCCTGAATTATTCTGTGTGCCACCCAAAGCATGTTTTTTTAAATACAGAATCTTCTTTTTCCTGGTTTATCAATTCATTTCAAGCAAGATGTTTGGCTTCAAAGGGAATTAATTCTCAGGTAGGAAATAGTATTTTGCATTCCTTGATGTTACAATACAATGTTTAGAGGTTTAAGTTTTGGGGCTGTTTATGGTAAATTAGAGCAATGGAGGTGACTGCTCCAAATCCTTCTCAGCTTAAGAGAACTTAAGTAGCTTGTTTGTTATGGAGATTGAGAGGCCTGGATTGATTAATTGGGAAGAAGGTGCAAGATGCAAGTTTATGAGGATTTTAAGATTCACCTAACTTTGACTAGAGGGAGGAATCTCCCTCACTATGAAAGTCAATTTGATGATAACAGGTTATCCTGATGCAAAAGGAAAAAGGAAGTAAGCCTTTGGGAGATGAGAATAGCTTTGGACTGGGTCCTGGAACATGAAGTATCCACTTAAGAGACAGAATAAAGTACAATCACAGGGTAGAATTTTTGTCCATTTTAAATGTTAAATGGGGTATCTTTGTACAAGTTGTACAAGTTGCTTATTTATTAGTGCTTTGACAATGCTGCTCTTAGCTTGTTTATTGCATTAAAAATTATGAAATTTGAAATTCTGTGTGATGCTTCAAGTCAGATTCTGGGAATTCAAATTTATTTTGAAAGGTATTAGTCTCCATGGGGATCATAAAGATACTGGTTCTTGCATGAGAAGTGAATAAAGATTTCTTAGATGCATTGGCAAATCTGTGAATAGTGACATCTCAAGAATAAAAACAAGCTGGACAGTACACAAGTGAATAACAAAAAAGCTTGGATGACAACAGAATTTTACATAGGGTGGACGTAAGAATTGGACTGGATTACAGCAAGAGAGAACAGAAAGATTATTCTAATTGTTACCAACTACCTAGAATTTGAAGAATCAAAGTTTTGAGCCCACATTCAGTCTTTAGGTCAAGTCATAATTAAAAGCTTCAAAACTAATAAACAAAATGAAAGAAAAGGAAATGAACACATATTCAGATAGGCCATGCAGATTATTTGCTGTATATAAAATAAGGTGGCTGTTTTGACCATCACAATTGCGTTATTGCACTTGGGTATCACAAGTAAAATAACTATAAAAATGCTTCTGCTGGAGGATGCAAATGAGCCAACCGATTCAATAAAAATGAGGATAGTTTTAAATAGCGATGTGGATTTTTACATTGATGTAAAATACAGAAATCTGAGATCACAAATAATAGCTGCTGTGGCTAAAAATTTTAAGTAAAGAAGATGTATAAACAATTACGATATTAATTGATTGGTCAATCACTCAAATGATGTGTTCACCATTGAAAAGACAAGACTGTGAGAAGTTGCCAAATTTAGTCCAATAACTTTCCTATTTAGCAACTTGAGAGAAACTTTCATAATTTAAAGGCACCATATCTATAAAGGCTAGAGTTGTTATTGTTGAGTTCATAGATTTATTTGTTTCAAAGATTACACTATCTATTAAGATTCTCCTAATTCTCTCAACATGTATTGCTAATGTTAGAATGCTGTGCAGTTTTGATATTCCACATCTGAGTGCTTCAAAGGATTTCAGAGAATAGAGAAAATTATGAATCATAGAGTGGAATTTGATGGCCTTCTGTGAAGAGATTTGGTGGTGGGAAGGCATTTAACTGATCAGCAGAGTAATAGTTGGGAATCCAGCTGTCTCTTCCATCGAAACCTGGGGTGGGAAAGCCTCTTTCACAAGCCTTCTTGATCCAGAGCCAATTGAGATTTGTAAGTGGGAAATTAAAGCCAATCTAAGAGCCTCACTGTACTGCTAGTGGTATTCACCAATAGCAGTAGGGACTCACCATGCAGAATGCCTGAAAAGTAAGCACTGCCATGTTGTAATTGCTGGCTTCTTTTTGGTCAGCAGCTCTTGGCAGTGATGTGAGGGAGAGGGGTTGTTTCCACCCTCAGATCTCCAGCCAGTGGGTAATACCCAGGTTGCCTATAATAATTTATTAAAGTTATTAACAAAAACACTCTGAAAAGCCTAAAACACAATCTAATTTTCAACATGCTGAGTGTATGCACATGTAGGCAAGTCACTTGGATCATGAGCATTAACACAAATTTAAACCTTAAGCAAGGATAATTAGATTCTGTGCCAATGTATGTTGATGAAGTGCAAGTTGCTTTGAAATATCATATAAAGGAAAATTCATAACACAGATCAATCATGATTTTCCGAAGATAAGTTGTAATCACAAATTGATGTTATTTACCTGACCACTGGGGATCTCTTCAATTTTCTCCCTGTCCATCATAGGAATGGGTTGCATTCCCATTTTTTTCATGTCGTCACCCTACATGAAGAATATGATTCAATTAACAGAAATCAAATGGTCCTACTTTTCAATCAGTGTCAGAGTACGTGTTGGTTTAAAAACTGTAACTATAAAGAGAATTTATAATAGAACTGCCATATCAAACTTATGCCAGCAAATCATTATTCCTGATCTTTCTCTACACCTCAACAACAGGCTGATGCATGCTGCGGCACGGTTCCAACCATGTACTGAATTGCTAAAGTTGGTCATTCCATTTGTGTTATCATGTGTAGTAAGGGTTGAATCTTGACAAGAGAGGCAAGTTTGAGAAGCCTGCTCACTGCATCACATTGAATGACGGGCTTGGCTGCCAGCCAGATGCGGGGGCACACTCTAGAACAGACTTAGATAAGTTGCCTGCTGTTGCTAAGGGGCAATTGTGCCCACATTTGCATCAATGTGAAATGTGACGAAGACCTTCCTGCAATATTTTCTGCTTTTGCTACTAAACTTGCATAATCCAAATGAGAGCTGAAAATCCTGGCCCTTCTTTGAATTGTTTCCAATATATTAACATATTTCCTTAAATACAAAGACTAATATTGCACATAGTAATCCAGATGTGGCAGCACCTGTGCCCTGAGTAACTGTATAATCCCTTGAAGGAAGAATTATCTTCCTACTCTTGTACCCAATTCCCCTTGGAATAAATAATTTTCTAATTACTTGCTGTACCTAAATACTAACCTTTTGCAATTCATGCACTAGGACACCCAGATCCCTCTACGTCATAAAGCCCTTCAATCTAAAAGCATTTAGATAACATGTTTCTTTTTTATTCATTCCGCCAAAATGGCCCACCTCACATTTTTCCACATCATACTCCATTTGATAGATCTTTGCCCACTCACTTAATCTATTTATATCCTTTTGTCACCTCCTCATGTTCTTTTCACAAGTTAGTTTTCTACCAATCTTTGTGTCATCACCAGATTTAGCAACTATACATTCGCCCTTCATCTAAATCATTAATATAAATTGTAAAGAGTCGAGGCCTCAGAATTGATCCCTGTGGCATAATACTCATCACATCCCATCAACCAGAAAGGAACCCATTTATGCATACTTTGTATTTCCTGTTAGCTAATTTTCTATCTATACCAGTATGTTCCCCACTCCATGAGTTTTGATTTTCTATGATAACCTTTGATGTGGCACCTTTGGTGCTTTCTGAAAATCTAAGTACAGTACTTAGGTTCCCCTTCATCCACAGCACGTTACATCTTCAAAGAGCTCTAATAAATTGGTTAAACATGATTCACAATATTAAGTTGGCTCTGCTTAATTATCTTGAATTTATTTAAGTGCTAATAGCTTCTAACATTTTCCCTGTAACAGATGCTAAGCTAATAAGCCTACAGTTTCCTGCTTTCTAGCTCCCCCTCTTTTTGAATAAAGGATTTACATTACTTACTTCCCAATTTAATGAAAGATTCCCTGAATTTAGTGAAGTTTGGAAAATTAAAAACCAAAACATCAGCCATCTTACTGGTCACTTTTTTAAAGAATCTTGGATAAAATCCATCAGGATCTGGGGACTTTTTAACTTGCAGTTTCAACAATTTACTTCTCTGGTGGCGTTTTTCTTGAATCCCTCCCTCCCTTCCAAATCCTGATTTCCAGCTATAGCTAAGATGGTACCTGTATCCTCTATAGTTTAGATCAATGCAAAATACTGGTTCAATTTGTCTTCTATCTCCTTATTTTACATTTTTAATT
The DNA here is from genome assembly GCA_024679065.1 of Sphyrna mokarran. NCBI lineage: Eukaryota > Metazoa > Chordata > Chondrichthyes > Carcharhiniformes > Carcharhinidae > Sphyrna > Sphyrna mokarran. Next base: position 37,551,717 of record JAGIQG010000012.1, on the reverse strand, counting down.
CCCCAGATATATTTTCTGTAGGATCAATGTTCACTTTGTTAACTCTTTTTTTAAAAATATCTATAGAATCTTTATAAGAACATAAGAAATAGGAGCCGGAGTAGGCCATACAGCCTCTCAAACCTGCCCTGCCATTCAATAAGATTATGATCTGTCTTTATATTTCTCGCTAGCTTGCTCTTGTACTCAAATTTTGCTCTTCTTACTAATCTTTCAGTCATTCTTTGTTGTTTTTACATTTTGTCCAATTTTCTGACCGAGAACCCGCCTTTGCTTTTTCTATAAGTTTGATACTTGTTATGATTCTCCCATTCTGCTGCATTAATATTTTAGCACAGTGGGCCAGAAGATTGTCACATCGGCAGATTTGCGCGTGTGCATTCGCGCCCCACTCGCGTCTCCCAGTGTTGGATTTTTGGCAACACCTGCTCTGAGCCAGAAATTGGTGGGGAGGTGCAAAGACTATTTAAACGGTCATTTAAATATAATTTGAATCAGATTAGCAGGCCCAAGACTGAAATCTTGCCAATATCTACTCCCCCCACCAGAGTGGTTCACTCCAGTGGGGTTTAGACTGGCTCTCCATTAATGGGGAACTGCTGGCCTGAAACACTGGAATGAAAGAGGGGGGTGCAATTTGGGCCCCCAGCTGGTCGAATAGTAGTGTGCACTGCCTAGCAATGGCACCTTGGCAGTGCCAGCCTTTCCCCACTTTGGCATTACCCAATAAGCATGGGGTGCCAAGGGGGTGGAGCATATAAAGATGGGACCTCTTGGAGGTGATTGGTGAGGGTGGGTGGGGGAGGGGGGTGGTTCTACTCCATTCTACATAGGGAGCAATGAGGCAAGCAGGGAGGCCAACGATCTGGACGGGCTGTGGAGGTGAGGTGGTTAGCCTCCTGGGAGAGCTTGGCACTGCTGGGGGTGAGATCAGGAAGGAAATTGATGGGGGGCATCATGGTGGGCTGAGAAGGCAAGGGGGTGAGGGTCGGGGCTGGGCCAGGGAATGGTCAAGGGGCCAGTGATTGGGCTGTGGCGTGGGGGCAGGGAAGAAAATGGGAGTTGTGGGGTGGTCACAGGGCTGGCCAAATCCGAGTTGGGTGCTCAATTATCCTGCCGTTATGACCTTGCCGGGAAAGAACATGCTCCCTGTTCGACTTGACCTCGCCTTTGGAGGTCAGTGGGGACTCCTGGGAATGCTGAAGATAAGGGGGTGGTGCCCCTTGGACTGTGCCAGACTGGCAGTGCCACCCTGACACCTGGGCAATGCCAGTCTGGCACCTGAACAATGCCCACCGAGCACCAGAGGTGGAGCTAATAGGGGAGGAACCAGTGGGTGGGGCCAATGAAGAGAGGGGACCCCTGTCACTCTGCAGCAAATTACTGGGGGAATGGCAGTGTGACTGCAATTGGTGGAGGCTGGTTCTGTGATTGGTATGGGTGGCGGTTTGGGGGTGTTGATGAGGGCTGCATCTCAAACTGTCGGCCCCTGCAATTGCAGGGGGTTGCTTACTGGGATGTGGTGGTGGGGGATGCTAAAAATACGTCCAAAATACAGATCTGAAACTCTCCTAGGTTCAAGTCCACCCAGTACTTAGACAAAAATGGCGAAGTGCCATCCTTAGAATTTTCTTTCAGAAAATTCTGCCCACTATCTTTGGTATTTTTAGTTAATCATCGAATGAGAGATTCTCCTCTTAGAATTTTTCTTTCTTGTTGGAATGTATCTATTCTGTGTACTCTGAAATACCCTTTTAAATGTCTGCAGTTTATTCTCTATTATGGTAGCTCAGTGGTTAGCACTGCTGCTTCAAAGCTCCAGGCACCTAGGTTCGATTCCCGGTTTGGGTCACTGTCTGCGCGGAGTTTGCACATTCTCCTCCTGTCTGTATGGGTTTCCTCCAGGTGCTCTGGTTTTCTCACATAGTCCAAAGATGTGTGGGTTAGGTTGATTGGCCATTCTAAAATTGCTCCTTAGGGTCCTTAGGTTAGAGGGATTAGTGGGAGAAAAAAAGGAGGGATATGGGAGTAGGGTGTGGGTGGGATTGTGATCAGTGCAGACTTGATGGGCCGAATGGCCTCTTTCTGCGCGGTAGAGTTTCTATGGCTATTTATCCCTTAATCTAAATTGCCAGTTCACTTTTGTTAAGCTCTGCATTCATGCTCTAAAATTGTCCTTATTTAAATTGAAATACAATTAGAGACAACTTTTCTCTTCCTCAAACTGAATATAAAATTCAAACATATTATGATCACTGCTGCCCAGAGGCACCTTCACATAGATTAAAATCCCCATGACAATCACTATGCCTTTCTTATAAGCTCCTGCTATTTTTTCTTTGAAACCAAGTCTTACCATGTGATTACTTTTCAGGGGCCTGTATACCACTCCCACAAGTAATTGTGTGCTTCTATGGAGTCTTAGCTTTTATTGGTAGGGGGATTGAATTTCGGAGCCGCAACGTCATGTTGCAACTGTACAAAACTCTAGTGCGGCCGCACTTGGAGTATTGTGTGCAGTTCTGGTCCCCACATTATAAGAAAGATGTGGAGGCATTGGAGAGGGTACAGAGGAGGTTTACCAGGATGTTGCCTGGTATGGAGGGCAGGTCTTATGAAGAGAGGCTGAGGGATTTGAGGTTGTTTTCGTTAGAAAGGAGGCGGCTAAGAGGGGACCTTATCGAAACATATAAGATGATTAGAGGTTTAGATAGGGTGGACAGTGATAGCCTTTTTCCTAGGATGGAGAAAGCTAGCACGAGGGGACACAGCTTTAAATTAAGGGGTGATAGTTATAGGACGGATATCAGAGGTAGGTTCTTTACCCAAAGGGTGGTTCGGGAGTGGAATGCCCTGCCTGCAGCAGTTGTAGATGCGCCAAGTTTGGTGGCGTTTAAGAGGTTAGTTGATAAGTATATGGAAGAGAAGGGAATGGTTTAGTTTGGAGGGTCATTGCTTTTTATATTGGTCAGCGCAACATCGAAGGCCGAAGGGCCTGTTCTGTGCTGTAATGTTCTATGTTCTAACCAAACCACTTTTATGTCTTGCCTGAATTTAAAAGGTCATCCCTCTTTATGGTGCTAATATTGTTTTTAATTAACATAGCCGTGTCCCTAAATTTTCCTAACTTGTTATACTTCCTAAATTTCACCTCTCCATGCAGCCCTCAATATTCAGGGGTTTCGATCCATGCCATCCTGCAGACATCTCTGTGTTATGGTTATTAGATTGTACTTATTAATCTCTGTTTGCACTGTTTCGTTTCGAATTCTAAGTGCATTCATATAGAGTTTTAAGTTTTGTCCTTTTATTATCTTGTTAGCCTTATCTGTTGACTTACTTTTCGATTTGTATTCTTTGACCCTTCCTGTTATGGTCTGTTTATCATTTCCTTATTAATATCATCTTCTTTTATCTTATCTCTATGCTTTAGTACAGCACAATTTAGCATATTTGATTTCTCACCCCCACTATTTATTTCTTTACCTTCCTAGTTATGTGATTTCATAGAATACTGGTCCCAGTATTGTTGAGATGCAGATAGTCCCAAGAATACAGCCCCCAATTCCCCAATGCAAGTGTCGCATGAGACAGAATTCACTTCTTCTACACTAGTCTTTGAAGCATGTATTCATCTCTCTAATCTTATTTGCCCTATGCCAATTTGCTTGCAGCTCAAGTAATAATCCAGAGATTATTACCTTAGAGGTTCTGCTTCTTAATTTGGTGCCTAACTTCTCATACTGACTTATGCAGAACCTGTCTCCTTGTCCTGTCTGTGTCACTGGTACCCACATGAAGCACAATGATCCTCTCCCTCTCACTTTAAGTTCCTCTCCAACCCTATACAGGTATCCCAAACACTGCACTACCCAGCTTTTGGGGCTCTCACTCTGCTGAAGACGATGTATCAATCCCCCTTATTACATTAACTCTACCACCACTATGGTGCTATGGCCTTTCTGACCTTGCTTTTGTCCACACAGCAAGCATCTCAAACTTGTGTAACAATTGCAAAGTCTCAGTGTCCTCCACTCCTTCCTCACTCATAGTCACATCCTGTTGTCACTCACCATTGACTAAAAGAGATGATGCTTTTTCTAAGACATGTGACTCTCTCCTGGAACAAAGTATTTCTCCCCCTTCCTTATGATGTGCAATATTTTTCAGAACAATAACCTAATCTGGAATTCTTCTAGCTGCTTACACTTCCTGTAAATGGTTTGTCTGGGATCACCAAAAATCAACATTCCACAGCTGCAACATAGCACCTGTCCTGCCATTAGCAATGATCCTATTCATTGATTTAATTACTTTCTTAATTAACTTAGAATAATTCCCGAGTATGTTACAATGTACTCATTAAATGCTAGTACCACTTATTACTAAAAGTTATATGTTTCTTAATTAAACAGGCATGCATTTAAGACATTTATTTTAACTTTTATTTTTATTTATTTCAAAGTTTTAGTTTTATATTTGTCAACCTAATCTATCTTAACTTTGGTGTCTTAAGCTGGCTATCAATATACTCTCTCTGACAGCAAGCACTGAGCAGCCAATCAAATGACAAGCTTCCTGTTTCTGTTATGTCCAGAGGTGATACAGGTTTGAGATTTTTAAAGATCTATAATTTCAACAACCCAATCCTGCTCTTCTTTGGAAATTAAAATTTAGCATCAGTGTCAGCAGGGTATCAACAGATGAAGGCATTAGAAATTTCCTCAATTTTGCTTTAACCAAAAGATTATGTTTTCTTTGCAGCAAGGGTCACTGAACAGAAATCAGAAAGGAATACCTAGCTGATCTTTCTATTAGACAAAGCTGGTAAATGCTTTGAAATTTTCCATCAGCTTGAGGATAGGGAGACCAAACAGAGCACCTCAAAACTCTTGGGAGACAATTCATAACTTTTCCTTTTAGCACCACAGTAGATTTTAAAGATGGTTCTCAAACTCAATAACCTGCTAATCATAATTGTTCAATGGTACATTCTGATTCCTAAAAATGAACACAACTGAACATGCCGAGCTATCTTATCTGAAAAAACATTGTAAGAATAATTATAGATATCATAATTCTGTACAGCAATGGTTTAGCATATTTATCTCGTAATACACAATTCGTTCGTTCCTGCTACTGTATGCCTGAAGAAACTTAAGACGTAATGGAACACACAGAATATGTTAAGTATAAATATTTCCATAGATATAAAACCTTTGTTACAGTATTTAATAAAAGTAAATATTAAAATAAAAAGAGTTTAACTCATAAGAGTTTCAGATTTGATACTGATCTGTGATTTTTCAGATATATTTTACAATCAGTGGTTGTATTGATAAATTTAAGAATCAGCCAACATTATGGTCTGAACGGAGAGACTAAAGTCTGAGTTATTTTGATGTTATTAGATAATAATGAAGCAAAAGATTGCACTGGCAGATGACACTTCTTAAGCAAATCTGTGTATATGCACATGTGAAAAATGGATTTGCTAATCTAATTTTTGTAGTTCCATCTGAAACAAAAGACAATACAGTTTGGATCAAGTATTTTCTCCAATCCAATTCAACAACAGCAAACACTTTTCCAACAGTGCCATCTCCTTTCTTTAAACCTTGATTCATACCAGTGTATAATTCTGATAAAAAGCCTTGACCAATGCCTTTTTCAATGTTAATGTGTCTTTTAATTTCAGATTTACTGGCATTTCCTTCTCCCTTCCAAATCCCCTCTCACTCCCCATTCTCACTGCCCAACCTACATTTTCTAGTCTCCACATTACCCCAAACCCTATGATGCAATCTGACCCATAGGTCAGTTTGGTGAGATCATGAGATCACGTGAGAAAGAAAAAAAAACAGAAATTGTGTCCATTTTCTTGGCAGTTCCCCAAATACGAAACATTATTTTGCAAGCGTGACAAGAAGCACGCCTAATAAATTTGGGGGAGGGGTCGGGGAATATGGGCAGGGAAAGCAACTGGGTAATGGGGAGCTGGTAGGAACTATGATTCAGGGAAATCTCATTGACAGCGGTGGGACCAGTAATTTTTGCAAAGGATCAATAGTGGGCTGACTCCCCGTTGTGGAGAGGCCAGAGAGTATTGTCCCAAGACCTGCTGGCCACCTAAGGAGTGTTCAAAATCCAATTCAATAGGCTAATAACCAGTTCTAGTATGCTTCCACCACTGATACACTTAAAAAGACCGGCTACTTGAGGTCCTATCCCACTGCTGCTGCTATTAACCTAGTGGAGAACAGGGGGCTTGCCATGCAAGAAACATAACAAGCAAAGCCTGGTGTGTTTCATTGAGAGGTCCTGGAATAGTGGGAGGTTCTTATTCAAAGGCAGTCAATGACTGAGCAACGGACCCAGCATTGAGAAGGGGGATACTGCTGAAAGTCATCCCCTCCTGATCCCTCCATTACTCCCTCCATCACTCACTTGTGGCCTACGTCCCTCCTCAATCTGAGGCTCCAAATGGATATGGGACCAGCAGTAGCCATCACTCTCCAGAGGCATTGACATGTACAAAGATCTACCTGCCTCTAATTGCACAACTTCTCCCCTCCTATCCCCGAATTTTTGATCTGGCAGATGACTCACTGGTGTCCTGTTAAGTACCAGAATGGCATAAGATGGGATGGATCTTTTTTAAATACAGGCGATGTGTGAGCCTTGCCAAGGTCAAGATCTCTGTTGGCTCCATAAGGTTCTGTCTTAAAACAATGTTCCTGGTGAGAAATTCCCCATACATCAATTCTACTGTCCTGTGGAATCACTGGTTTGGTTCACAATCAGCACCAAACTATTTGATGTGATCCAAATACAGATCAGTTCTTCATTCAGAGTCACATGGAACTGCAGTCCAACGAAACAGGGATATTAAAATTGTTATCAACTAGATAGCTTGATCACAGCTTGTATAGGGGACTTTTAGTTGTGGGCTTGATGGTAAATCTCTGCAGTTATAGGATTAGTTACTGTTAGAATACTGGGATATTACAATTATGTCTGTTTCAGAAGATCTCTGCAATGATTTAGTCTGGATGTCTTCATACTACTAACAAGTTTGTTATTTAGTAGTATAATAGAACAGAGAAATACCTCTCTCCAGAATTCAGCATAAATATCATTGGTTGTTGCTTTGCACACTGGCCACATCTTGGTGACGGAGCAGAGATCACAAGCTGTCATCATTAGACCAATCATCCTGTCTCTGTTGGAGAAAAGAACAAAACAAAGCTGAAAAATAAATGACCTTTGAAGATTCTTTTCAGTTCATTACTTGCTTGATACCACAAATTTTGATATATTTTGTCCATTAAGAACTATTTTAATTCTTGCACATTCCTAATTACTCAGCAGAAAAAAAACTTTCCCACACTGTATATATTTTGATACTTCCTAAATTCCCTCTCATGGAAAAATAGAAGAAATAGATTTATTGGCCACATTTGTTAAAGCTTCTCTGAATCCTTGAACAAAATGTGGAAATGCTGGCGTTGGATTGGAATGGGCAGAGTAAGAAGTCTCACAACACCAGGTTAAAGTCCAAAGGTTTATTTGAAATCACAAGCTTTCGGAGTGCTGCTCCTTCATTAGATGAGTGGAGAGGCCGGTTTCACAAACATGGCATATATAGACAAAGACACAATTTGCAAGCTAAAGATTGGAATGTGAGTCTTTTCAGGTAATCAAGTCTTTACAGATGCAGATAGTATGAATGGAGTTCTTGAACAAGGGCTCGTTTCAGGTGAATTAATGGGAACATACCTAGGGTTTCCTTATGAGGAAAAAATAGAACAAAAGTTAGAAGATCTTATAAAACTTTTCAAAATTATGATAGGTTTTTATAGAGCAAAATGGCAAAAATAATTTCTAGTGTCCAGTGAATTGGTAATATAAGCATAAAATTTCAGAATACAAATGAAAGTGGTGAAAAAATAATCCATAATAGAATAACAGATTTCTTAAAGGGAAATGGATTAAAAAGATAGAGAAAAGGAACTAGATTATAGATCTTTGAGAGATGAGACAGGCAATATGGGATAAAGACTTTTGTATTGTAAAATTCTGGTTCAAGATATTCCTTGCTTCATGGAGTTAGAATGTACAGTAGACTAGCCAGACATTTGCGATACTTATATTCCTCATTTCAAACACATCTGAACTTTTGCAATCTGAACACCTGATAAGAACCATGGGAATTCAGCTCTTTATTGCCAAGCTACAATACTTGTGAAGAGAGAAACAGAGTTAACTTTTTAGATCTATAATCTTTCATCAGGACTTAGAAAAGTTAGAGATGTAATAGGTTTTGAGCAACTGGAAGGGAACAGGATTGAAATAGGAACTAAAGAGAAGAACATCTGTGATGGGCAAGACAGATTAAATAAATTCATGGTGCAAGACTAAAGGGAATAATAATGGAACATTTTCAACTTTTTCCAGTTCTAAAGAAGGTCATGAACTTGAAAATTTAATTCCGCTTCTTTCTCCACAAACACTGTCAGATTTGTTGGGTTTTCCAGAATACTCTGTTTATAATTAAGATTTCCAGAAGCTGAAGTATTTTGCTTTTGTGAGGGAGAGTTCAAACTGTTTCAATAATCTTTTACTAGTTCTTTAATAGGTTTCTCAGCATGTTGCCATCATAATAATTAAATTGTAATTACAGTTTAAATACAGAAGAAAATAACCTGTGTGTTTGATTGTTGATGTCCAATGCTCCTGCGTCTAGCAGATCATTTAACTGTTTCCTATTTCCAAAATATAGTGCAAGATCAGTGGCGATGATGGCTTTCCGAATGATCTCGAGCAGCTGTTCATAATCATCAGCATTCAAGTTGGAGAAAATATTATGCCCTTCCAACTGGTGGGAAAAGAAATTCAATAAACAGTACAGAGGCTAATTTTAATTTTCACTACTTTATTAAAGAGTATTTGCATTTACTTTATCAGTCATGTCTCACCTCTGATAGGTTGCTTTGTCAGTAAAGTTTGACAACACCAATTTTAAATCCAACCAATTTATTTGATAGTAAATCCACGAGCTTTCGGCCTTTGTGACCTTCGTCAGGCGAATGAAGTGTTCTGGTCTCCAAAAGCACACATATCAGCACAGACAGTTTACAGATTGCTGATTAGAATGCAAATCCTTACACCTAACCTGCTATTCAAGTCTTAAAGTGGCCAACAGCAAAGGTTAGAGGGATGTGTATTGTCTCCAGACAGCACAATAAGTGAGGTTTTTTGCTAACCCAGGCAAGTCATGGGGGTTACAGATAGTGTGACATGAAGCCAAGATCCCTGTTAAGACCGTCCTCATGCGTGCGGAACTTGGCTAACAGTCTCTGCTCAGTGACTCTGCGCTGTAGTGTGTCGTGAAGGCCCCCTTGAAGAACATTTACCCGAAGATCGGAAGCCGAATGCCTGTGACCGCTGAAGTGTTCACCCACAGGAACGTAACGGTTTTGCCTGGTGATTGTTGAGCGATGTTCATTCATCTGCTGTCGTAGTGTCTGCATGGTCTCCCCAATGTACCATGCTTCGGGACATCCTTTCTTGCAACGTATCAGGTAGACAACGTTGGCCGAGTTGCAAGAGTATGTACCATGTACCTGGTGAATGGTATTCTCACGTTTGACGATGTTGTCCATGTCAATGATCCGGTATGTCTTGCAGAGGTTGCTGTGGCAGGGTTGTGTGGTATTGTGGTCCCTGTTCTCCTGAAGGTTGGGTAGTTTGCTGCGAACAATGATCTGTTTGAGGTTGCGCGGTTGTCTGAAAGCAAGAAGTGGGGGGGTGGGGATGGCCCTAGCGAGATGTTCATCGTCATCAATGATACGTTGAAGACTCCGGAGAGGATGTCGTAGCTTCTCTGCTCCAGGGAACTACTAGACCACAAAGGGTACTCGGTCCATCGTGTCCCGTGTACGTCTTCTGAGGAGGTCAGTGCGGTTTATCGTTGTGGCACGTCGGAACTGTCAATCGATCAGTTGAGCGTCATATCCTGTTCTCACAAGGGCATCTTTCAGCGTCTGGAGGTGTCTGTCACGATCCTCCTCATCTGAGCAAATTCTGTGTATACGGAGGGCTTGTCCATAGGGAATGGCTTCTTTAACATGTCTAGGGTGGAAGATGGAGAAGTGGAGCATTGTGAGGTTGTCTGTCAGCTTGCGGTACAGAGAGGTGCTGAGGTGACCATCCTTGATGGAGATGCGTGTGTCCAAGAATGCAACTGATTCTGGAGAATAGTCCATGGTGAGTCTGATGGTGGGATGGAATTTATTTATATCATCATACAGTTGTTTCAATGATTGTTCACCATGAGTCCAAAGGAAAAAAATGTCATCAATGTATCTAGTATATAGCCTCAGTTGAAGATCTCGTGTGGTGAAGAAGTCTTGTTCGAACCTGTGCATGAAGATGTTGGGATATTGAGGTGCGAATTTGGTCCCCATGGCAGTTCCGTGTGTCTGGATGAAAAGCTGATTGTTGAAGGTGAAGACATTGTGGTCCAAGATGAAGCGGATGAGTTGTAAAATTGCATCCGGAAACTGGCAGTTGTTGGCATTGAGTACTGAGGCAGTTGCAGCAATACCATCGTCGTGGGGGATGTTGGTATAGAGCGCCGAGACATCCATTCTGACAAGGAGTGTCCCTGGTTCAACTGCTCCATGTGTGCTGAGTTTCTGTAAGAAAACTCAGACAGTACAGAATCCTACGGAAACTCAGCACACATGGAGCATGGTATTGCTGCAATTGCCTTCACGACACACTACAGCGCAGAGTTGCTGAGCAGAGACTGTTAGCCAAGTTCCGCACGCATGAGGACGGTCTTAACAGAGATCTTGGCTTCATGTCACACTATCTGTAACCCCCATGACTTGCCTGGGTTAGCAAAAAACCTCACTTATTGTGCTGTCTGGAGACAATACACATCCCTCTAACCTCTGCTGTTAGCCACTTTAAGACTTGAATAGCAGGTTAGGTGTAAGGATTTGCATTCTAATCAGCAATCTGTAAACTGTCTGTGCTGATATGTGTGCTTTTGGAGACCAGAACACCTCATTCGCCTGACGAAGATCACAAAGGCCGAAAGCTCGTGGATTTACTATCAAATAAATGGGTTGGATTTAAAATTGGTGTTGTCAAACTTTACTGACTTTACCCCAGTCCAACGTCAGCATCTCTACATGAAGGTTGCTTTGTGTTAGAGAACTTCAAAACACTCTGGGATTTAAAACACTAATAAATATTATTAAAAATAAGTGGATTAGCTTAAGATATGAATCACAGTCTGCCTTATATAAGAGGTATAATCTGCATAGAAACACATATAACCACAGTTAGAGAATTTAAATATGTATTTTTGCAAGTGTATTATTGAACAGGCATACATCTTGACAAATAGCAAAGGATTCTAAGGCATTATATGAAATAAGGCCAGTAAAGTGAACCACATTCCTGACAACAATACACCATAAAAGCATAGCTCTTATCAGCATGGGTATCAGACTGCTGAGAGAATGAGACATTCTTTGAGCAAGGACAAGCTAGTGGTTCCAGACAGCTTAATAGGCCAGATAATAGTTCAGGACTGGTAGAAAAGTCAGGCAGAAACTGCTAGAATTTATTACTCCCATGCTGTCAGAGAATATCTGTGATTGGCCAAAGTGTATGACATTTACTAATAATGATTGACCTGTACTAATGATGATTGGCTCATGATGAGCCAGAAGGCAGGTAAAATGTATTTTGCAAGTTGTATAATTGTATTGCCACTGTGAGATAACGTCAGAGAAGAATTAGACTGCCCAGCCTTCTCTCCCAGCGTGCGTTGGTCAATAAAGAAATGTTTTTTCACCAGGATACTGTGTTACAAGTCTTTGTATTAGATAAAGTTAAGCTCAATATTTAGCCTCTGAAAAACCCCCTGAATTCAATGAAAATGCACTCACATTAGCATGTGATTAATGGTCTGGAAATCTGATTCTTTACCCTTCTGCCTCACTCCGATTGAATTTCGGAGCCGCAGCATCATGTTGCAACTGTACAAAACTCTAGTGCGGCCGCACTTGGAGTATTGTGTGCAGTTCTGGTCGCCACATTATAAGAAAGATGTGGAGGCATTGGAGAGTGTACAGAGGAGGTTTACCAGGATGTTGCCTGGTATGGAGGGCAGGTCCTATGAAGAGAGGTTGAAGGATTTAGGTTGTTTTCATTAGAAAGGAGGCGGCTAAGAGGGGATCTTATTGAAGCATATAAGATGATTAGAGGTTTAGATAGGGTGGACAGTGATAGCCTTTTCCTAGGATGGAGAAAGCTAGCATGAGGGGACACAGCTTTAAATTAAGGGGTATGAGTTATAGGACGGATATCAGAGGTAGGTTCTTTCCTCAAAGAGTGATTAGGGAGTGGAATGCCCTGCCTGCAGCTGTTGTAGATGCGCCAAGTTTGGTGGCGTTTAAGAGGTTAATTGATAAGTATATGGAAGAGAGGGAATGGTTTAGTTTGGAGGGGCATTGCTTTTTATTTTGGTCGGCACAACATCGAAGGCCGAAGGGCCTGTTCTGTGCTGTATTGTTCTATGTTCTATGTTCTACTAGCTGGATGTCATGTGGGCATGATTTGGTGCGAGTCCTGAAAATTGGGGATCTGACGCCATGAAATCAAGGAAAAGCATGGAAGCAAGTGCTCCTCTCAGTTTTATTCTGGGGTGTACAGGGAGTTGTGCTAATCACTTGGGGATAGGGGGGAATTTGTGATGATAGGTGAGGCGGGTACAGTTAAACACTAGCAACATACTCAATCCAGAATGTTTGCTACAACAATCATTCACAATGTCGTGTTGCTCCTTGGTTCATTTCATAAGCCATAGCTGTTGCCACTCCTCTTTGAGCTCCTTTCCCTCGTACAGTCTGTCACTTTCACTAGGGCTCTCACGCTTATAGATATCATTGAGCCAAACTGCTAACATGCCTCTTTGATCTCCTATCTTTGACAGCCCCATATCAGATAAAGGAAGGTCACAGCTGAGATCATTGCACATGAGATTCAGATACACCAATAGCAGTTGAGACCTGTATTGGCAGACAACCATATTTAATTAAAGACTTCATTACTCATTAGTTAACGTTCCATTTCATCCTTATGCACTCTCACTCTGTCCTGTAGCTGCTCATTCTGCCCTCATCTCTATCCCATTGGATCACATTTATAATCTCAGTCCTGTCCCAGATTTTTCTGGCCCGCTGCATTGTTTGAGAAGCACAGTGGGCCAGGAAATGTCAGCGAGAGGGAAAAAAACAGGATTCACAATTCTTCTATGATCAGCTGCTCTGTCTGACTCCAACATGGGTGGAATTCGGGCTGTAATTGTTTCCCCTGTCAGCACTAGCTCTTTCAACTTAGTGAGGTCAGGGACTTTTTGAGTTGAACATTATTTGCTGTCATTGGGAGAATCTCCAAAAAATTCATCATCATTACAGTCTCTTTCATTGGGGTAACCATCAATGGGGTGTCTGCTAATGGCAACTGACTCAAGGCCTCTGCGTTAGTGACTCAGCCTCCTGGATAGTGTTCCAATTGGTAACTGTAAGTGGTCAGTAATAAAGCTCCCTACTGTATTTGGACCAATGCTATGGGCGGCACCATCTTGTCCTCCTTTAGCAGTCCCAGTAGTGGTTTGTGGTTTGTGACAATGACGAAGTTGTCTGTCTGTCTCAGTCTCAGAAGAGATAAGGAAGCGTGTGGGAGATTGGGGAGTGGAGCACAGAGGAATGGCGGCTTGTGGAATCCATGTGGCACGGTGAGAGATATCTGAGAGGGAGAATGCTGAGAGATTTCTGAGAAGGAAAATGGTGAGAGATGTCTGAGAGGGAGAATGGTGAAAGATGACTAAGAGAGAGAATGGTAAGAGAAGATAAGAAGTACTCACTCTGGCAGCACAGAGGAGATCATTTATTTTCTTTCAGCTCTAGAACATAGAACATAGAACATTACAGCGCAATACAGGCCCTTCGGCCCTCGATGTTGCGCCGACCAGTGGACCCTCTAACCTAAACTATTCCAATATCATCCATATGCCTATCCATTGAACATTTGAATGCCCCCAAAGTAGGCGAGTCCACAACTGCTGCAGGCAGGGCATTCCACGCCCTCACCACCCTCTGTGTAAAGAACCTGCCTCTGACATCCGTCCTATAACTACCACCTCTTAATTTAAAGTTTTGTCCCCTCGTGTTGGTCATCACCATCCGAGGAAAAAGGCTCTCACTATCCACCCTATCCAATCCCTTGATCATCTTATATGCCTCAATTAGGTCACCGCGTAACCTTCTTCTCTCTAATGAAAATAACCTCAGGTCCCCTCAGCCTTTCCTCATAAGGTCTTTTCACCATACCAGGCCCCCATCTGTGCCCCCATCTCTTGTGGAGGGTGCTGGCAATCACCAGCTGGGCCACTGTCTCCCATGTGGAGTTGGTGACCTTATTGCCTGCAGGCCTTTTCTCCTCCACTGCATCTAGCAATCATGTGAGGGCCCCAGTGCTTGGAGCTGGTTTTTTGGTTGTCATTCTCTTGGTTGGACTGTGAGCAAGGACTGTGGAGCTGTTTAAATGCAATGCTCCCCTCGATTACACTGCTCAGATGGCTGTGAGGCAGGTGAATCAGATTCCTTGCACCACTTGTGCAGCATTTTTCACGTGTAAAAACTGTTTTCAAAATGCCTAGTGACTGCAATCCAGAGTGCTCCAGCAACGAATTGGTGGGAATTGGACTGGCTTTCACACCAAAATTACCTAATTTTTGTAAAATTCCACCTGTGATCTAGCTTTTGCAGTCAGCAGTGAATGGGCTACGCTCCTTGTTCATAACATTTATTTATAGTCTTTCTGTAGATTTCTGCACTGTATTTGTGTTGATTATAGAGAGCAGTACCATTAACAGAGCGTTTATAAAGAACAAAAAACAGCACTGCACAGGAAACAGGCCCTTTTGGCCCTACAAGCCCATGCTGCCCATTTTAACACACTCAATGAGTGCCTTATTCAAGTCTTATGTCGCTCGTCAACGTTTTTGTCTAACTCTAATGGAACTCCACAATAAAGGGGATGGAAATTTAGGAAATTGCATGTACGCCAGATTAAGGGAGATCCAATTAAGGGACAATTTATTGACGCCAATCAGCCTAATAAGCATGTTTTTGGGATGTGGGAGGAAACTGGAGTACACGGAGGAAACCCACACAGGCATGGGGAGAATGTTCAAACTCCCACAGATATTGATCCAAGCCGGAGATCCAACCCAGGTCCCTGTAACTGCACAGCAGACAGTGATAGTCACTGAACTGTCGTGTTGCCCATCAATTGGTCCAGAGTAAGTGTACACTAATGGACGTGAAGCACTAAACAACTCTCAAAGCAACATCCAAGAGCAACCCTCGCACGACCCACCACGTGTATGCACCTTGTGGCCAACAAGGTTTGTGTGAACAGGGCGAGTCATAGTGTGTCTCTGCCACCCATCAGGCTAAAGAATCCTCACTGCGAGATAGGGTGAAATCTGTATTTGGTGATCCAGACCATTTCTGTGGACTGACCATGTCACATCGGCACTTGAGACGTGACATAATTTTTGAACGGCTAGCCAACTAATGACCAGGATATGTACTCACTGTACACTTAACATTCTTTAATCTGGTTCTTAAGTTCTTCAAGGCTCTTGAGGCTGGAGGGCCAACAGCATATAGCCAACAGCCACCAGACCATTACTTTGGAGGTTACAGCTACACATACCAATTGATGCAGTATAAAACTGGACTTTCTATGCCCAGAACTGTTTGAGATCATCCTCCAAGACCATTTGCCATATCCATAATTGAAACAACAGCTTTCCAAGACACGTTTTAGCTACTAGGAAAGCAGTACAAAGGAGTATAAGGATAGGGAAAGGCAGGTAGAAGACAGGCACAGATGCAGAAAGCTGATTAGTTGATGTTTATAGGCAATGTAGCATGGTTTGCTTTACAAATTTGATTCTGAAGGTTTATTTTGGATTGGCACGAATGCTTGCATTGTGGTCAAGGAGATATCATGAACAACAGTAATACAAATATGGTAAAGGGTTGAATTGTTGGTGAGTGGGGAATTGAGGTTATATTCATTGGTATTGCAACTGGAATTGCTCATCCAGGAAGGGCTGTCAAGAGCTGCTTCCTTCATTCCTCTTCCTCCTATTCTGCTTCTTAACTTGTCACTAGATAGCAAGAGATATGCTCTAATGATGCTGATGCAGCATTCAGCAGACCACCATAAATCATGACACGCTCTGCCTGTACAACAGGGATCCTTCAGAGTTGTCCAAGCAGTGAATGCATTGTTTCAGAATGTTAGTGATCTGCTCTGTTGCATTTTATCTAGCAGCACAGTTTCCATTTTACATATGCTGACCATCTGTAAATGAGTTGCACATTGGAATCATGAACCATGCTGTCAGTGAACAGCTTGTCACCTAGCTGTTGTTTTATTTATCGTGATGGCTCAAATACAGATTTTACAGTGCACTGTCCAAGAATAAAGGTTTCATAAGTGTTGCTAGGATCCTAGGCACACTTTAATAGGATGCTGAAGGACAGGAATCTGAGTTGGGGTATGTCTTAAGAACTGATAAGCTCCATGTATTTAGTCAATCACATCCTATGCAATGAGAAGGACTTTAAACCTCACAAGCTGAATGTTTATTTTGTCTGTTTGCTTTGCTTGTTGCTCTCTGGCTAGAGAGAATCGAACATGTTCAGCACTCTTGGAATTTAGAGCCACTATGAGCTCTTTTATCTTGGATTGCCAACTGAGAGATGTTGCAAATATCCTCTTTTCCAGCCTGGAAGGTGCTGATGCATAAAATTCACAGCCACTGTCAGATTCACAGCAATTGGCAAGCCTGTCCTTGCTATGCTCTGAAGCCCTGACTGTGGCTACAGGAGATGGCAGATTTCAGCATGGGTGTCCTCAGTGAAAATTGGAAATCTACAAACTGTTCCATCTCTATTTGCTCCTTGAACACCCTAGTGGCTACAGACCCCTATTTTCTTCTTCCTTCCTCTTCATGCTGCATGTCTTGTTTTCTATTGCTTCTGCTTATTATTCAGTGATGAATAAGGGATCAGAATTAGTTACTTATATGACGGTGAGAGAATAGTGACCACATGATTGAATTGATTTTAGGCTTAATAGGAAGGAAAGTTACAAATAAGGTTTTAATTTTAAAACAAACTTCAAAGAGATAAGAAATGGACTCACCACAATAAATTGAAGTGAATGGACAAACTTACAGATGAACAGTGGGAATTATTTAAAGAAATATTTAGACTGATACAAAGCACCAAGATGCATCTAACAGCAAAGGTTCCAATAATGTTGTTGAATAACCATAGTGAGGATGAGTTACTAGCCAGTTAAAAAACTAAAACTAAACTTATACAAATGTAAACAAAAATGGAAATGCAGCAAACCAAAAGTATGAAAAGCAACAAAGGGATGTACAGAGAAAGAAGCTTGAAGAGAACTTGAAAGGGACAAAAAAACTAATAAAAAATATATTAAGGGAAGGAGAATTTTAAAGGGCATGTTAGTCCATTAAACACTAACATGTTTAAGTGTTTAAAGCATGGCTTTGTGAGTGGAAAATCATATCACACGAATTTGAGATTTTTGAAGGGGTAACCAAGAAGGTAGATGAGGGCAATGCAGTTGATGCTGTCTACATGGATTTTAGCAACGCCTTTGACAAGGTACCGCATGGTAGGTTGTTGCATAAAGTTAAATCTCACAGGATCCTGGGTGAGGTAGCCAAATGGATACAAAATTGACTTGATGACAGAAGCCAGAGGGTGGTTGTAGAAAGTTGTTTTTCAAACTGGAGATCTGTGATCAGCAGCATCCTCAAGAATCAGTGCTGGTCCACTGTTATTTGTCATTTATATTAATGATTTGAATGAGGATATAGGAGGCATGATTAGTAAGTTTGCAGATGATACCAAGATTGGTGGGATAGTGGACAATGAAGAAGATTATCTCGGATTGCAATGGGATCTTGATCAGTCGGGCCAGTGGGCAGATGGAGTTTAATTTAGATAAATGTGAGGTGATGCACTTTGGTAGATTGAACCAGGGTAGGACTTACTCAGTTAATGGTAGGGCGATGCAGAGAGTTACGGAACAGAGAGATCTAGCGGTACAGTTTCATAGCTCTTTGAAAGTGAAGTCACAGGTGGACAGAGTGGTGAAGAAGGCATTCAACACGCTTGATTTCATAGGTCAGAACATTGAATACAGGAGTGGGATGTCTTGGTGAAATTATACAAGACATTGGTGAGGCCACACTTGGAATACTGTGTACAGTTCTGATCACCCTATTGTAGAAAGAATATTATCAAACTAGAAAGGGTGCAGAAAAGTTTTATTAGGATGCTCAGACTTGATGATCTGAGTGATAAGGAGAGACTGTACAGACTGGGACTTTTTTCTTTGGAGCATAGGAAACTGAGGGGTGATCTTACAGAGATCTATAAAATAATGAGGGGCACAGATCAGCTAAAAACAGAAGAAATAGAGGCAGGAGTAGGCCATCTAGCCCCTCGAGCCTGCCCCGCCATTCAGTAAGATCATGGCTGATCTGAAGTGGATTAGTTCCACTTACCTGCTTGCTCCCCATAACCCTTAATTCCCTTATTGATCAGAAATCTATCTACCCATGACTAAAACCTCATATTCAATGAGGTAGCTCCACCACTTCAATGGGCAGAGAATTCCAGAGATTCATCACCCTCAGAGAAGAAGTTCCTTTTCAACTCTGTTCTAAACCCCCCCTTGCTTTTTTGAGGCTGTGCCCTCTAGTTCTGGTTTCCTTTCTGAATGGAAAGGATCTCTCTACCTCTATCCTATCTGGCCCCTTCATTACCTTATATGTCTCTACAAGATCCCCGCTCAGCCTTCTAAACTCCAACTAGTACAGGCTCAATCTACTCATTCTCTCCTCATAAGCCAACCCCTCATCTCCGGTATCAGCCTAGTGAATCTTCTCTGTACTCTCTCCAAGGCTAATGTATCCTTTCACAAATAAGGGGACCAAAATTGCACACAGTACTCCAGTTGCGGCCTCACCAGTGCCTTGTACAGTTACAGCAAGACCTCCCTGCTTTTTATATTCTATCCCCCTTGTGATAAAGGCCAACATTCCATTCGCCTTCTTGATCACCTGCTGCAGTTGCAGACTGGGTTTTTGTGATTCGTGCACAAGGACTCCCCAGGTTCCTCTGCACAGTAGCATGCTGCAAATTTTCACCATTTAAATAATATTCCATCTGATATTATTTCTTCCAAAGTGGATAACTTCACATTTGCCAACGTTATACTCCATCTGCCAGATTCTTGCCCACTCACTCAGCCTATCCAAATCTCTCTGCAGACTTTCTGCGTCCTCCACGCAATTCATCTTCGTGTCATCAGCAAATTTTGTTACCCTACAGTCAGCCCCCTCCTCCAGATCGTCTATATATATAGTGAACGGTTGAGGCCCCAACACCGATCCCTCTGACACGCCACTAATCACCAACTGCCAACCAGAAAAGCATCCATTTATTCCAACTCTCTGCTTCCTGTTAGATAGCCAATCCTCAATCAACGCTAACGTTTTACCCCAACTCCGTGTAACCTACGCTTCTGCAGCAATCTTTTGTGAGGCACCTTATTGAACGCCTCCTGGAAATCTAAAAACACCACATCCACCGGTTCCCCTCTGTCTACCGCACAAGTCACATCTTCATAAAAATCCAGTAAATTCGTCAAACACAACTTTCCCTTCATGAATCCATGCTGCATCTGCTTGACTGAACCGTTCTTTTCGAGGTGTCCTGCTATTTGTTCTTAAATGATGGATTCTAGCATTTTCACAACTACGGACGTTAAGCTAACCGGCCTGTACTTACCTGCCTTTTGTCTGCTACTTTTTTTAAACAGTGACGTAACAGTAGCTGTTTTCCAATCCGTCGGCACTTCTCCAGAGCCCAGCAAATTTTGATAAACAACTACTAAGGCATCTGTTGTTACTTCTGCCATTTCTTTCAGAATCCTAGGATGCATTCCATCTGCTCCCGGGGACTAGTCTACCTTCAGTCCCATTAGTCTACCAAGCATCACCTCTTTAGTACCTCATCTCCTACCAACCCTCTATCTTTAATATTCAGTAAGGTATTTGTGTCCTCCACTGTGAAGACGACACAAAAAATTTATTTAAAATCTCAGCCATTTCCTCGTTTCTCACCATTAAATCCTGCCTTTCATCCACCAAGGGTCCAACATTCACTCTAGTCTCTCTTCTTCTTTATATATTTGTAAAAATTTTTACTATCTTTTTTATATTTAGAGCTAGTTTAGTTTCATACTATATCTTTCCTTTCTTTATTGTTTCCTTAGTCATTTTTTGTTGTTTTTTTAAAATCTTTCCCAATCTTCTAATTCCCTACTATTTTTAGCTACTTTCTACGCATCGGCTTTTAATTTAATACTCTTTATTTCTTTCGATATCCATGGCTGGTTATCCCTTTCTTGCAGTCCTTCTTTATCACTGGAATATATTTTTGCTGAATACTGAGAAAAAGCTCCTTAAAAATCCACCACTGTTCCTCAGTCTTACCAACCAGTCTGCGCCCCCCATCTACATTAGCCAATTCCGCCCTCATCTTATCATACTCCTCTCTGTTCAAGCAGGATACTGATTTGGGACCCTACTTTGTCATTCTCCATCTGCATCAGAAATTTGACCATATTGTGATCACTCGTCCCAAGAGGATCCTTCAGAAGAAGATCCCTAATTCTACCTGCCTTGTTACACAGTATCAGATCTAAGATAACTCGCTCCCTCGTAGGTTCTGTAACCTACTGTTCAAGGAAACTGTCCCTTGACAGCATTCTAAGAATTCTTCCTCAAGTTCACCGTGTCCGACTTGAGTCAACCAATTAATATACAGGTTAAAATCCCCCATGATTATTGCCATCCGTTTTTGCACGCATCAATTATTTGCTTGTTAATAGTCCACCCCACCTCAAAGTTATTATTTGGGGGCCTATAGACCATACCCATCAATGACTTTCTTTCCTTACTATTCGTTATCTCCACCCACAATGATTCCACGTTTTGCTCTTTGGAGCCTACATTCTCTCTCACTACCGCTCTGATATTATCCTTTATTAACAGAGCTACCCCCCACCTCCTTTTTCTTCCTGTCTGTCCTTGTAAATGCCTGATACTCTAAATGCTAGATAGTCAATATCTTTTCGCAAAGATATGAGGGTCTAAAACTAGACGGCATAAGTTTAAGGTGAGAGGGGATAGATACAAAAGAGTCCAGAGATGCATTTTTTTTCTCACAGAGGGTAGTGAGTGTCTGGAATGAGCTGCTAGAGATAGCAGTAGAGGCAAGGTGCAATTTTGTCTTTGAAAAAGTGTTTAGACAGTTACATGGGTAAGGTGGGTATAGAGGGATATGGGCCAAATGCGGACGATTGGTACTAACTTAGGAGTTTTTCAAAAAAAAGGTGGTATGGACAAGTTGGGTCAAATGGCCTGTTTCCATGCTGTAAACATCTATGACTCTATGACTAAATAGAAACAAGACAGTATTGCACATTTAGGAAATGGCAGATATATTCAATTTGTACTTTGTATACATTTTTGTAGCGGAAAAGGGGACTAAGAACAATTAAGGGATCCTAAAAATAAGTCAAAAGATTGAACTTAACTCATTTAAGTAATTGAAGCACTGGAGAAAACAGTGGGACTTAAGGTAGAAAATCTCTACTAATTAATGGTTTCTGCTCCAGAGTATTTAAATAAGTAGATGAGGAAATTTCTACTTGAGGAATTTTCATACCAGTCTAACAGCAGCTCAGTTGCATAATAGAGTTCTCTTAATGAAGTCTATAATTAGATTTATTCTGGTATTAATAAAGCACTATACGTTGTATGCATTACCATGGAGCCTTGTGATTCAGTGGTGGCATCCTTACAAGCAGAGATTCAAGAGTCACAGCAGACTAGTGTGAGCGATGAAAGAGTCCATCCGTGTTCTGTCTAATGTCATGGCTCCAATATGTGAGCATCTTGAGGTAACCATGGGAAGACTGGCATCCAACGCAGAGACCTTGATTCATTAGATCTTACCAGATTTGCACTCGGCTCTGCCCCCCACCCCCCCCTCCCACAGCCAGACAGCCTGGTGGGCATCAAAACATACGCGACATGAGACGAAGCACTTGAGCTCCTTCCAAGTGGTCTATCACCTGCAGCAGTCAGGCCGGGTCCTTAGGCACCCACAGGGAAGATGAGCATCAGCTGGATATCTTCGGGATCTCTTCTCAGGACACTCCAAAGGTCATACAGCCTCTCATAGTTTGCACCCATTCCAACAGCATAGGCCACTCAGGGCCTGAGCAGATCCTTATCAAGCCTGGGCCTTCCAGGGCAAGTACCACTACAGGACACCCACCAAGGTCTTCACAGGCATCAGACTGCCTCCAATTTTGCTGCCTCCACCCTTACTGTGGATATTAGGGCAGAACCAGGCACAGCAGTAGAGTTAAGAATGGTACAAACTTTTAGCATTAGTCATGGTTCATGGGCGTGTTGTCACAGTAAATAAACTGCGCTTTTTCAAAATTATTTGATGGGATGCAAAGTTCTGGTTCTGATTTTGTACCTTAGAATCCTCTTTTCTCAAGGTTTAGCCTTATATGATACTGTCTCACTCTGAGATTGAGATTTATGTGATGGAACTAGCCTCTGGAGCCCTGTGTGTTGTCAGGGAGATGTGTTTAAATTTTATTAGAAGTATATACTAGAAAAGTTTGTAATACTTATTCTTCAAGGGACAGCAATGGTTGAGGGCAGCTGATCATTAGTGATAATCTAGCGGCAATTAGGTCTCCTCAGTCTTAGTGCCCGAACTTAATCATGCACTTTTGCTTCAGATCCTTAGGCTGGTCCTCATCTCGTGCAGCTGTGTCTTGCATCATCAGATGGCATCACAAGCATCAAGCCTTGGCTGGCATCACTGTTGACCCTCAATAGATTTTTAAGTTCACAGAGTGAGCACATTAGCAGGGCTCTGCTGACCAAGGTTATGCCCTAGAGAGTCATGAAGCCAGAGTGCACCAGTGTGAATGCAGAATTCATTCTTTCAGCAAGCACTTGGCAATCCTCTGAGATGATGGGAATGGCTTTGAGAACCAGGGGAGATGTTTCTAGATGGCCTTACTTACTCTTACTAATTTACTCTTCACAGATTCTGTTAGGATATGAAGTATCATGGGTATGTCTCCCACATCTTGCTTACTCCACGGATCCAGTGCACTCGTACTGTCCGAGCAGCCTCTGGGGCTGCCTGAACTTCTGCATCTTCTGTTGAGCTTTCATCTTCCTCTAGTTCATCTTGTTGCAAGGGTTCACCTCTTTGCGTAGCGAGATTGTGAAGAGCACAACACACTGCAACCATGCAGGAAAGCCTCTCTGTTATGTATCACAGTCCAAGCATTTGAAGTGCATCTTAAGTCCTACAGTCTGCCGTATAAGGGAGTGTGTGAGGCTGTGAGCAGCACTGAACCTCTCCTTGGCAGGTTTTTGAGGGTAATGCACCAGAGACATCAGTCAGTGTTTCGGTGGGTATGTCTATCCCCAAGTAATCATTCCTGCAAACGTTCTGGCCCCTCAAAAGTCCCAGGCAGCTGGGTGTGACTGAGGATATTGGAGTTATGGCAGCTGCTGTACACACATACACACCATGTGGAGGATGTGCTTATGATGGTCATACACCAGTTGCACATTGATGGAATGGTGAGTAATTGTGGTTAATAAACATTAAGGACTGCTGCCATGGAGCCTGTATAGCCACATGGGTGCAGTCTATTATATTCTGATCTCTTGAAAAGCCTGAGGTAACTGCAAAACTGGGGAATCTTTGAGCCTGACAATCCTTGTCCAGAGCACAGCTGACATATGATGGGCATTCCTTTAAATATCATTGGTGCTCTCCTTTATGCATCTATTTATTGCGGACTGAGAGATGCTGTAGAGGTCTCCTTTAATTCTTGGAAAAGTTCAAAGAAAGCATGGGAAAGCCTCCAACCTCACTTGGCATCAGATCAAAGAATGAGGCAAGTGTGACGTCGGAGTCTCGGGACAAGTATTGATGAGCCTGGCACTGCCTCTCACTCATTTGTAAGTAGGAGATTCTACCAGAATAAACCCTCAGTATGGTGAATCACCTTCACTGTTTGGATCTCTCCTCCCCACCTTCTTGGTTATCTGCTGGCTCCACTTGATAATATCCTCCAGAGGATGACTCCTACTGAAGATGCTCACTGCAACACCTCTCCCTTCTTCGCCTCCTCCATTGAATAAGGATGTTGAGAGATGTAGAATTAAATCCTGCATACATTAGTTCTTTTGCCTTCTCTCTGAATTGAAACACCAAAGGCAGCAATGACTAAAGAGTGCAGAAAAGGAATCTCTGATTGAAATATCTATGGGAAATATGGAGCTCTACATCTTTGGGTGCCTTGCTTGAGTTGCAGCTGATGCATCCCTAACCTTGAAATGTTAGCACACACATTGAGCTGAGCAACTTTCCAATACAGAAATGTAATACCTGGAGCCCTCTATGGGGTGATAAGTATGACTGAGATGATTTGATCAAAGTAGCTCTGCGCTCCATTCTTTGAAGTGGCATACCAATGACCCATCAGTAACTCATTGTCAATGAGCAAAAGTTGTTCAGCCAGTGATGAATGGCATTCGTTGTTAATCTGTGGATGCCCTTCATTGATGGGATGCCAAATATGATGAAGCTGTGCTCTGCTTCACTACTGCCTTTACTCTTCAAGGCTACATTGCTACCTTATACGTTGTCGATGTTGAAACTTTGATGTGAAGCTAGTGAGTTGTCTCTATCCCTTTAACAGCACTGAAGCAAAGGATTGGCTTTCGGTTGCTTCCTGGGCAATGAGGTCTGTTTCCTTCGTAACTGACCTGGATCCTGTCCCCTACAGCAGTACCATAAGCGACTGTGCATTCCAAGAACTGACTCCACAGCACAGCTTAGTGGTCGTTTCTGCTCTTGTACGGCCCTCCTTTCCCATTGCCCCTCTGTTGTCTTCACTGGCTCCATCCTCACTCACATACCACTCCTGGTCATACTTGGAGAACATGAATCCCACTGCACAGTGCTGTCCATACAATGTCAGCTGGACAGCACTAACTGTTCTGCCACAGCAGTGTGGCATTCAGCTCAATAGGAGTGGTACTGCACTACGGCGAATAGGATATGCACATTACGCTCATCTCGAATTCTCGAGTGAACAGAGGTTTGACTTGTGCACACTATTCCTTTTCAAATGATTTGATGCTGAACCAAGTTCGTACAGGACATGGCAGAATATTGGAAGGCGGGGGAGATTCTGGACAGTAGCTGTTTTAATGAGCATTCATAAGATGCAAATAAATGCAAATGGCACTCACACCACCAGGCAATGCGATTAGAGAATTGCAATCTATCTTACGCTGGCAGGTTTATGACTTTTTGGTTCCTGCTAGATACTTCACTCCTGCCTGCCAATAAACCCTCTAGGCAGATAGGATACTTCTGGTCTCTGACTCTTCAAACTTGTGGTGAAGTTTTCCATAAGTGTTGTTTTGGACAGGAAAAGCAGTGAGTAGCTTGCCTGCTCCACCGAAAACTTTTCCCACCATATTTTTTGAACCTTAGTTGAAAAGAATACTGAAGGTTGTGGCAAAAGGCAATGCCTAGTCATAACTCTATCCCTCGGGGGCTGTACTTGCCTGTGTGATAATACAGCATGGAAGTCAGCTAATGATATGTAGATAAATGGGATTATTGTTATTCCATAGCAAACACCCTGGTCTATCTTTGGCAGGAAGCGGGGACAATCCAGCAAGGAAATCCCACTCCGGGAAAGCCATTAGGATTCCTACTGGATTTTCAACCCTCACCCCGACTCCCAGAAATGGGGTAGAAAATCCCGGCCTTGGGCTTTGGCTAAGGGAAAGTTTTGAATTTGATAACATTCAAAGGGTGCTGTATTGATTATAGACCCTGGCACCTTTTGAACCATTTAATGTGCTTAATTCATTTCAATCACAAAAGAAATATTTCAGTGCAATATTGAAATATATCACTTTGAGTGCGATTGCTTAACTTGAATAAATTGTAAAACCGAGATAAAACTTAAGAATTTTGATCAACACCCATGTTAAAGGATAACATCAATACTTGGAAAAGCAGGTAATAAGACAAAGTCAATTTACAATCAGTGGTTTGGAAATTACCAGTTGGATTTCTCAACATTTTCATTTACAGGAGTATGGTTAATAGTCCTACAGTTTTACAGTTCTTGGAAAAAAAGGTTAATTAAAGAAGAATCTATTATTATTAGAATGAAACACATACATAGATTCTTAGCATCACATATCATAAGAACATAAGAAGCATAAGAAATAGGAGCAGGAGGAGGCCATCCAGCCCTTTGAGCCTACCCCACCATTCAATAAAATCATGGCTGATCTGCAGTGGTTCAGTACCACTTTCCTGCTTTCTCCCCGTAATCCTTAATTCCCTTGTCAATTAGAAACCTATCCACTCTTGACTTGAACATATTCAGTGAGGAAGCCTCCACCACCTCATCCGGCAGAGAATTCCAAAGATTCACCACCTTTGCGTGAAGAAACCCCTCTGCAACTCTGATCTGAACCGCACCCCCTAATCTTGAGGCTGTGCCCTCTAGTCCTGCTATCTTTGCTAAGCGGGAAGAGTCTCTCAACCTCTACCCTGTCCATCCCCTTCATTATCTCACGTGTCTCTATAAGATCCTCTCTCAGCCTTCTAAACTCCAAAGAGTACAAACCTAGCCTATTCAGTCTCTCCTCATATTCCAACGCCCTCATCTCCGGTATCAGCCTAGTAAACCTTCTTTGTACCCCCTCCAAGGCCAATATATCCTTCCTCGAATGCGGAGACCAAAAGTGCACACAGTACTCCAGCTGCAGCCTCCCCAGCACCCTATACAGCTGCAACAGAACCTCCCTACTTTTATATTCTATCCCCCTAGCTATAAAGGCCAACATTTCATTCGCCTTCTGAATCACCTGCTGCACCTGCATACTGTGATTTTGTGATTCGCGCATAAGGACCCCCAAGTCCCTCTGTATCGTCGCATGCAGCAGCTTTTCGCCATTTAAATAGTAATCCTTCCTAACATTATTCCTACCAAAGTGGATAACCTCACTCTTGCTAACATTATATTCCATCTGCCAAGTCCTCACCCACTCGCTCAGCCTATCCAGATCTTTCTGCAGGCTTTCCACACCTTCCACGCAATTTGCTTTTCCACTCATCTTTGTGTCATCAGCAAATTTCGTCACCCTGCACTCCGCCCCTTCCTCCAGATCATCTATGTAAATGGTAAATAGTTGAGGCCCCAGCACTGATCCCTGGGGCACTGCACTAGTCACTAGCTGCCAATCAGAATAGCACACATTAATACCTACCCTCTGCTTCGTATTAGACAACCAATCCTCTATCCAGTCTAACACCCTACCCCCGACTCCCTGCACCTTAACCTTCTGCAGTAATCTTTTGTGAGGCACCTTATCAAACGCTTTTTGGAAATCCAAAAACACCACATCCACTGGTTTGCCTCTACCTACCGCACTAGTCACTTGCTCATAGAACTTCAATAAATTCATCAAGCATGACTTCCCCTTAACGAATCCATATCACAATTAACTTATTCCAAAAGATTTTTGTACATCATGCAGTTTAATGATATTTCTGAAAATCATGTCTGTGGTAATCCTACCTGCAAGATAGCAACTGTCTGGGAGAAGTGATGCTGCTCCATTGTGGAGGTGGAGTATAAGGCAGCCAGCGGGTGGTCAAACTTATGGAGATAGCTGTTAGTGTAACCTCTGTGATCTAGGTCATGACACAAGCAAGCCACTAGAAGACCTTTCCGCTTTTCAGAGAAAAAATATATAGGAAAAAGATAAAAATTGGTTAAAATTCCACTCTTAGCTAACAGTGCCCTTTCCAATATATTGTGAAAACTTAGTAGTAACTAACTTAAGAGTAACTTAAGAACTGCTAACAATATTTTTCACAACTGGGTGGCACAGTGACACAATGGTTAATACTGCTGCCTCACAGCTCCAGGGTCTCAGGTTCAATTACAGCCTTGGGGACAGATGGCAGATGGAATTCAATCCTGATAAATGTGAGGTGATGCATTTTGGGAGAAAGAATGTAGTGGGGAGGTATATGATAAAGGGTACTCCTATTAAGAGTATAGAAATGCAGAGGGACCTGGGGGTGCAGGTGCACAAGTCTCTGAAGGTGGCAGAGCAAGTGGAGAAGATTGTGAAGAAAGCATATAGTATGTTAGTCTTTATAGAAAGGGGTATAGAGTCCAAGAGCTGGCCTGTAATGTTGCAGTTGTATAAAATGTTGGTTAGACCTCATTTGAAATACTGCGTTCAGTTCTGGCTGCCCTACTACCAGAAGGACGTGGAGACTCTGCAGAGAGTCAGAGGTGGTTTACCAGGAAGGTTTACCAGGTATGGAAGGTCTGAGTTACGAGGAGAGGTTAGGCAAATTGGGTTTGTTTTCCTTAGAAAGACGTAGACTTAGAGGAGATCTAATAAAGGTGTACAAGATTATGAGGGGTATAGCTAGAGTAAACAGGGTTAAGCTTTTTCCTAGGATGGACTCTAATAGCACGAGGGGTCACGGGCTTTGGGTGAAGAGGGGGTAAGGTATAATTTACATGCTAGAGGGAGTTTTTTCACACAGAGGGTGGGGGGGGGTATGGAATGCGCTACCAAGTAAAGCGGTGGAGGCAGGTACACTGGAATTATTTAAGAAATACTTAGATGGGCACATGAACAGAATGGGAATGGAGGGGTATAGAAAACTGATTTAAAATAGGGATCATGAGCCTTGGGAGTCCCTAGGAAGTGTGTAAAAAGATGATGATGTTGATGTACTTGTTTTTATCCTACAGGTGCTTTGGTTCATCTTGTTGCCTAACAAGTGGCATATACATGATGGGTCGTGAGTGGGCTGCTCTTGGATTTTTTCAAGAGTACCCTAGTGCTTCACGTCGTTAGTGTACGTTTGACCTGGACCATTTGATGGGCAACACGACAGCTCAGTGACTATCGCTGTGCTGTGCAGATACATGGATTTGGGCCTGTGTCTGTGGGAGTTTGCGCATTCTCCCCGTGCTTGCGTGGGTTTTCTCTGGGTGCTCCGGTTTCCTCCCACAACCCAAAGATGTGCTCTTAGGCTAATTGGCAAAACAAATTCTCCCTAAATTGTGTCAAATTTGGCTTTTAATCCATAGATCTATAAACATGGACATGGATCGTGGGTAGAAGTGGGAACATCAGGGTGGCGGCGCAGGCTCGTTGGGCCGAAGGGCCTGCTTCCCTTGCTGTTTTGTTCTTTGTTCTTTATCTGTGTGGAGTTTGCAAAAAAGAGTTAAGGTTGATTGGCCATATTAAATTGACCCTATCGTAAAGGGGATAAGCATGGGGTTGTGGGAATAGGGCCTGGGTGGATTGTGGTTGATACAAACTCGATGGGCCGAATGGCTCCTTCTGTACTTTAGGAATTCTATGGCTCTGTGACTTAAGTAAGCATGATTAGGATAGCATGGTGGTCCAGTGGTTGGCACTGCTGTGTCACAGCACCAGATTCCTGGCTTGGGTCACCATCTGTATGGAGTCTGCATATTCTCCCTATGTCTATGTGGGTTTTCTCTGGGTGCTTCGGTTTCCTCTCTCAGTCTGAAAGACATGCTGGTTAGATGCATTGGCCATGCTAAATTCTCTCTCACTGTACCTGAACAGGCATGGCGAATAGGGGATTTTCACAGTTACTTCATTGCGGTGTAAATGGAAGCCTGTTTGTGACACTAATAAATAAACTTTAAT
This sequence comes from Sphyrna mokarran, assembly GCA_024679065.1. Taxonomy (NCBI): domain Eukaryota; kingdom Metazoa; phylum Chordata; class Chondrichthyes; order Carcharhiniformes; family Carcharhinidae; genus Sphyrna; species Sphyrna mokarran. The sequence continues at coordinate 37,521,644 of JAGIQG010000012.1, read as the reverse complement.
TAGTCACAAATCTTGATCCATGTGAGCCACCACCACAACTGTGATGGACCTGATGTTCCCAATGGGCTGTTTTCTGTGCCATTATATGTTTTAAGACAAAGAACAAAGAACAAACAGCACGGGAAACAGGCCCTTCGGCTCAACGAGCCCGCATCGCCACCTTGATGTTCCCACTTCTACCCATGATCCCTGTGTATGTTTATAGGTCTATGCATCGGAACCAAATTTGTGAGACAATTTAGGGAGAATTTGTTCTGCCAATCAGCCTAAGAGCACATCTTTGGGATGTGGGAAGAAACTGGAGCACCTGGAGAAAACCCACGCAAGTAAGGGGAGAATGCGCAAACTCCCACAGACACAGCCCCAAATCCATGTATCTGCACAGCACAGCAATAGTCACTGAGCTGTCGTGTCATCCATCAAATGGTCCATCAAAAGTATTGCTTTCTTAAATATTTTTGTTTGAACTTGACTGCTATTTGGGAGGAAGATGGTAGGGGACATAGGTACAGATAACTGATAAATTTAACTACAACTACATAGATACACTCAGCTCATTAGTTAATGTCAAGCCAAACAACTCTAGTATCTCAGTCTGAATTACAAGTAAAATATATTGGAAATACAAAGCACAACTGCCAACATCTGTAAAGAGAAAACACGGATTAATACATTCATTAACAAGCTTTCACCAGAAACTTCTGATAAAGCATTTCCACTGAAACACTGATTTGAGATATTGAAGACATGTGGTTCAGCATTTGCTGCTTGATTTCTGATTTTCATCATTTGTAGTGTTCTTTTTCACATTCCCTGAATTTATTTTCAGCACTTACCATTTCAGTATGAATTTCCCATAGTAGTTAGAACATAAAAACGTAAGAAACAAGAGCAGGAGAAGGCTGCCTAGCCCCTCAAGCCTGTCTCGCCATTCAGTTATAAAACATATGGTTGATCTCTGTTTCAGTTCCACTTACTCGCCTGCTCCCCAAAACCCTTAATTCCCTTATTAGTCAGAAATCTATTTACCTGTGATTAAATATATTTAATGAGGTGGCCTCCATTGTTTCAATGGGCAGAGAATTCCAAAGATTCACTACCCTCTTGGAGAAGTAGTTCCTCCTCAATTCTGTTCTAAATTGACTCACCCTTACTTTGAGGCTGTGCCTTCTAGTTCTTGTTTCCTTTCTAAGTGGAAATAATCTCTCTGCTTCTACCCTGTCTAGCCCCTTCATTATATGTCTCTATAAGATCACCTCTCAGCCTTCTAAACTCCAATGAGTACAGGCCCAATCTACTCAATCGCTCCTCATAAGCTAATCCCCTCATCTCCGGAATCAGATTCGTGAACCTTCTCTGTACTCCCTCCAAGGCCAATACATCCTTTCGCAAGTAAGGGGACAAAATTGCACACAGTATTCTAGTTGCGGCCTCACCAGTACCTTGTACAATTGCAGCAAGACCTCCCTGCTTTTATGTTCTATCCCCCTCGCAATAAAGGCCAACATTTCATCCGCCTTCTTGATCACCTGCTGCACCTGCAAATTGAGTTTTTGCGATTCATGCATAAGGACCCCCAGGTCCCAGCGCACAGTATTGTTGTAATTTTTCACCATTTAAACAATAGTTCATTTTACTATTAATTCTTCCAAAGTGAATAACCTCACATTTGCCAACATTATACTCCATCTGCCAGAACCTCACCTACTCACTCAGCCTATCCAAATCTCTCTGCAGACTTTCCACGTCTTCCATGCAACTCGCTTTCCCACTGATTTTTCCGTCACCCACAAACTTTGTTACCCTACACTCGGTCCCCTCCTCCAAATCAACTATGTATATGGTAAACAGTTGAGGCCTCAGCACTGATGCCTGTGGCATGCCACTATCACCAACTGCTAACCAGAAAAGCACCCATTTCTTCCAACTCTCTGCATCCTGTTAGATGGCCAATTCTCAATCCACGCTAACATTTTACCCCCAATTCCGTGTACCTTAATCTTATGCAGCAATCTTTTGTGAGGCACTTTATCGAACGCCTCCTGGAAATCTAAAAACACCACATCCATTGTTCCCCTCTATCAACTGCACTCGTTACATCTTCATAAAAATCCAGTAAATTCATCAAACATGACTTTCCCTTCATGAATCCATGCTGTGTCTGCTTAATCGAACCATTCTTTTCCAGGTATCCTGCTATTTCTTCTTTAATGATGGATTCCAGCATTTTCCCAACTATGGAGGTTAAACTAACCGGCCTGTAGTTACCTGCCTTTTGTCTCCCTCCTTTTTTAAACAGTGGCGTTACATTAACTGTTTTCCAATCAGCTGGCACCTCCCCAGAGTTCAGCAAATTTTGATACATTACAACTAATGCTATCTGCTGTTACTTCTGCCGTTTCTTTTAGTACCTGGGATGCATTCCATCCTGGCCTGGGCACTTGTCTACCTTTAGTCCCATTAGCCTACCAAGCACTACCTCTTTAATAATAGTAATCGCTTTAAGATCCTCACCCCCTATAGACCCACTACTGTCAATTATTGGGTAAGCTATTTGTGTCCTCTAATGTGAAGACCAACACAAAATACTTGCTTAAGGCCTCGGCCATTTCCTCATTTCCCATTATTAAATCCCTCTTCCCGTCTTCTAAGGGTCCAACATTTACTTTAGCCACTCTTTTCCTTTTTATATATTTGTAAAAAACTTTTACTATCAGTTTTTATATTTTGTGCTAGTTTAGTTTCATAATCTATCTTTCCTTTCTTTATCGTTTTCTTAGTAGTTCTTTGTTTTTTTAAAGCTTTCCCGATTATCTAGTTTTGCACTAGTTTTGGTCACTCTGTACGCATTGGTTTTTAATTTGATACTCTCCTTTACTTCCTCAGTTATCCATGGCTGGTTATCCCTTTTCTTACATTCCTTCTTTTTCACCGGAATATATTTTTGCTGAATACTGACAAAAACCTCCTTAAAAATCCTCCACTGTTCCTCAGTTGTCCTACCAACTAGTCTGTGCTCCCTGTCTACATTCTGCCCTCATCCTATCGTACTCCCCTTTGTTCAAGCAGAGGACATTGGTTTGGGACCCTACTTTCTCACTAGCTCATGAGACCTAGGAAAGACGTCAACTCCGTTGTGTTCCCTGGAATTGGAACTCCGTTAATGGCATTCATCTTCTGCTCGACAGGGTGTAGTCCATACTTGACGGCTCTGTATCCAAGGTACTTTACTTTTTCATTTTTTAGCCTGACACCAGCCTCAGAGGACGTCATAAAATCTTTTTCAAACTCTCTCAATGTTCCTTCACAGTAGCTCGAGATTAAAATGTCATCTAGATAGATTGCAATTCTGGGCACCCATTGATGAATGTTCTCCATCACCCTTTGAAAAATGGCACAAGTTGAACCCATCCCAAAAAGGCAAGGAGTGTACACATACCGTTCTTTGTAAGTATTTATAGTAGTGTATTTCCTGAATGACATCTCAAGATCCAGTTGGAGATAGGCGTGGTTCATATCCAATTTTGAAAATAAATAGCCCCCCCAGCTAGTTTTACGTACAAGTTTTGTATGCGTGGCATAGGGGATATCTGTTGACTATCAGCTTAGAGTACCCACAGAGATAGACTGAATCTGTCCCTATTTTAAAACTGAGACAACAGATTTGGCCCATTTAATGAATTGCATTGGGTGTATAACACCATGTTCCTCTAGACATTCTTCTAGTTTGGCACATAGGGCATAGGGGACTGGTTGTGCTATGAAATATTTAGACTGGGCCTCTGAGTCAATGGAGAACTTGGTCCTGGTGCCTTTAATCTTCCCAAGGCTTTCTTGGAACACTTTGAGGTACTTCTTAATGACTTTGTATATGACCTTGAGTTACAAACTGTGCACAATGGATTGTGATATGTTAGAAAGCCAACAGATCCATAGTGCACATGAACCCTATTTATTGCGCAGTCAGTATGTACCACTTCATGAGTTTTTCAATTCAGTTATTTGGCTTGGACAATGATTTGCCTTTAAGGTGAAATAAGTTAATAAATGTTCTTGGGATGAGTATGCCCAAGGCAATGATGGAAAGAATTCATTCACCTACCTCCAGCTGCGAGAACGTTCCCTGAACTCTTTGCAGGATACAATACATGCAATGTGCCACAGTGACTGCATGCTTCCAGTTGTGGTAGGGCACACGGCGGTAGTTTCTCTTCACTGACATAGTAAAGCGACACAGTTTCTCCACATCAAAGCTAGACACAGAAGAACATAGTGAGAGGAAAGAGATCAATTAAATAAACACCACAAATGCCAACAGTTCCAGATAACAGAGATTGTAAATTGTCAGGATTCTGAAGCAAATATTGCTTTTAATGGATAAGATGACAGATCTGCAAGGAACAAATTTTCTGCAAAATTTAAGGCATCTTTTGCAGGGGATACTCAGCAACATGTTGCTAATATCTACCTCATGGTTCGTGTTAACACTTAAGGGATAAATTTCAAGAGTCATAGAACTCTACAGTGCAGAAAGAGGCCCTTTGGCTCATCGAGTCTGCACTGACCACAATCCCACCCAGACCCTACACATTTTACGCACTAATCCCTCTAACCTAAGCATCCCGGGACACTAAGGGGCAATTTTAGCATGGCCAATCCACCTAACCCGCACATTTTTGGACTGTGGGAGGAAACCGGAGCACCCAGAGGAAACCCATGCAGACACGAGAAGAACATGCAAACTCCATACAGATAGTGACCCGAACCGGGAATTGAACCCAAGTCCCTGGAGCTGTGAAGCTGCAGTGCCAACTACTGTGCTGCTCAGTTCTGGGTAATTTAAAATTGTAAAGATAAGGTAATTAAAATGCCAGGCTTCAGAGATGACAAGAACACCTCAAAAAATGGCAGTTCAGAATAAAATCCGTAAAAGAAGTGAAAGAATTATAAACAAAAAATGGCCTTACTTAGCTAAAGAATTGGAGATATACCAACTTCAACTTTTGGCAGTAATGGCAATCTAGAGCGGTGTTCTGTTTTGGAAGTTAGAGTTAAATTGGTTTGTAAGTATTCAGGCCATAATGTCCAGTTAGTTCAACAGATCAAAAATTAAATTTTAAATGAGGGATAATTAACCTAGAAGTTCACTTGAGGACATTCCGACCTGTTATACCATCATGGAGATGGGTGAAATTTAATAGGATGGTTTTCTTGCTTCAATTTATCTGGGTGTTTTTTGAGAAAAATTAGTTGAAGTTTTGACATTGCGTTTTGACATTTGCAGCTCACTGAGATATAGGGAATGTGAGCTGGGTTTAGACCATTTAGAGACAGGTTTTACCTACTGATAAAGTGTTGCTGCAAGAGATGTAGCCATAATAATTGGCAGTTAGCTAGATCTGTGCTGTAAACAGAGTAAAAAAAATTAATAGTTCACTACGTGGAACGTGAGTGAGACTTAATCTCAGTTTGAAATTTGTCAAGGGAGCTAGAAAGTTGCCTATTTTCAAAGGAAGAATCTACAATGGGCCCGACAACATCTTGTGGCAAAAAAACCCCAACAGATGAGCTTGGAAGTATTAGGGAAGTAACCATAACAAGAGACTGAGGTATTCACAACTGGGAGATGGTAAATGATTTTTTTAAATCTCTGATGAATAGCTGGAGAGGAGGAGAATTTTTCACAGTACTGTAGCATATCTATGGGTTGTCCCTACAGAAGTAAATAAAATTAATATGTCTTAGAATGGAATTCCTGGGAGAATTAAATAAGCATGAGTGTATAACATATGTAGTTATAAACAATTTTGTTCAATTAATAGAGCTTGTGTTGTTTAATTCTTTCGTCAGTGCAGAAGGAGCGACCGGCCCATTGCGTGCATTGACACTCCAAAAGGGCATCCCTCCCAGATTCTCCCCTCTGCCCTAACCCTGTAGCCCATTGGATACTAAGGACAATTTAGCATGATCAATCCAACTACCTTTCATGTATGATAAAGTTTGGTTTGTTAAAAATAGTGAAATTTTGTGGTGTAGTTCTTTCTATTGGTTAAAGCGTGTTCAAATTTCTCCTTAAACATTGATGGCCCCTAGCCAGATTGTAACAGATTTCACAGATGACCAAGGAAGTTGCCAACTGCAGTGGTTTAGAAGAAAACAACAGATGCCCTGGTCTGTAACAATAATCAGAGAGCCTTCAGTAACTATTATATCTGAGAACTCATATTGATGAATAATATCCAAATACACTAATCCAGCACTAAAAGTAACACATTGTTAAGGTACAAGATGATTGTTATTAAAACAAGATACAGATTTCATCTCCACTGTGACTTGTCCATGCATTTTGTGCTCGTTAAGAAAAATAGAAATGGAATTATTTTATGGTCGGTACCTGTTCTTTCCACAGCAGTTGTGAACCATGTGGACAAAAAAGGTTGCCCAGTACTCCTCATAAGGGGTGATATCGAAGTGGAACCTGAGATAAAATAATATAAAAAGGATTACCAATATAATAAATAGATATTCCCGTAACAATCATCAATATTTGCACATTTTTGCCTTATATTAGCTCCAATTTGCATTACACTACAAGAAAATGTGTTTTCTAGGGAAGGGTTGAATAATTAAATACTCTAATTAGCTACACTGATGACTCACTTTTTTTCAGCAGGGCAGCTTCTTTCCATCATCCACTTTATACCCCCCACCCCACTAAGAAACCTCACCACATGTATATTATACCAGAAGTAATAACACTCAGTGAAAGCAGGCTAGCGGTTGTGGAGAGCTGCATTGTTTGGTTAACAAAACATTAACAAGTAGGAGTAAAAATAGGACATTCTGCCCTATGAGCCTGTTCTACCAATCAATACAATCATAGCTGACTTTTTAATCACAATTTCACCATATCCCTCAATTTCCTTAGTATTCAAAAATCTATCAGCAACAGAGCACACACCAGTCTTAGAGAACCCCAAAGATTCATAAACCTTCAAAAGAACAAATTTCTCTTTATCTCCCAAATGATAGGGTCCTTATTCTGAGACTGTAATCCCTGGTTCTAGACTCCCCAACCACGAAGCCACCTTTCCAGCATCAGCCATAATCCCTAAAGAATTTTATAAAGTTCAATGAGATGACCTCTAAATTGCAGGGACTAAATGATCAGTCTGTTAAATCTCATCTCTTGAAATAATCCCCTCATCTTAAGAATCAGTTTTATAAAACAAGCTCAGTATATTCTTTCCTGGGCAGGGGCAGAAAAAGTGCCATCATGGCAAGAAAGAGAAGAAGAAAGAAGAAGGAATAATAATAATAATGCGGGTTACCACATTTAGATTCACTGGAGACCCCCCCCCCCCCCCCCCCCCCCCCCCCCCCCCCCCGACATTGGGACCTCCCTCCCCTTCACTGGCAACATGATCTCCCACTCCCTTGCTGACACGGCTCACCAGCATTTGGGACCTCCTGATGGGTTCCCTTGCCTGACCACTTATGTCCTCATTCCCATATCTTGACCCTCAACATACTCCTCCATCATGAACCCAACATGCCTCCCCATTATGACCCCTGACATTATCCATCCCTGCATGGCTCTCTTGTCATAGGTCCCACCTGGGCATCACCCCGTTGGAATTGCCACTGGCACACTGGCAGCACTTAGCTGGCAGTGCCAGAGTGCCTGGTGGCCATCAACAGTATATCAGGTGGGCACTGCCAAGTAAGCACCCTCCTGCCATGCGCCCAGCTTTCCTGGGGGCTTTCATGGTCTCCATGTTCCCTTACGTGGTCTTCATGTCAGATCTCTGCGAGCGGAGAAGAGTAATGATTCGCACAGACATGACTTCAGAAAGGTGAGATCATATCCCAAAATCACTAATCCAGTCAATCTCATGCAAATCAATCTCATGCTGTTTCTGGGTGCTATCTTGCTCACGCCATTGGAAAGGGGGCTTGGATGATTGTAAACTGATGCCGAGTGCACAACTAATTTTTAAATTGTACAATCCTGGAGAGTAGGACTCTTTAGGATTGGCACGAACTGCAGCATGCACGGTGAGGTCAGAGAATCACCCTGAAAGAAACCTAAGCTGCACTCAATACCCTAGATGTGGTCCCACTCAGGCTTCATGGTTTTCAGTAAGAGTTCTTCACTCTTATACTTTAACTGCTTCAAAATAAAGGCTAACATACCATTTGCTTTCCTGATTGCATGCTGTACGTGTAAGAAAACTTTCTATGACTTACGTTCAAGGATTCCAAATTGCTCTGAATACCAATGTTTCCTAATTGTTCACCACTTAAAAGAAAATCTACTTTCTTATTTTGCTTTCCAATGTTGATAAATTATATTCCAACTGCCAATATTATGCCTTGTTTATATTCCTTTGAAGCTTTGTTATTACCCTCTGCACAGATTGCTTCCCACTTAACTTCGTACTGTTATTCAACTTGAATACTTAGTTCACTTATTTAAACCACTGCCATAGATTGAAAATAAATGAAGCCCAAGCATTTATCCATCTGATACCCAACTCTTTATGGCCTGCCAAAATGAAAATGTTTGTTCAGAGTCATCATTCTCTATCAAGTACTTCCTTGGTTTAGCAATATAGCTGAAGATTTGCAGGAAAAGGATGAATGATCTGCTGTGCTTGCTAGGTTAAGTCAAACTGGACTAAAAAATTTCAATTGATTTTGCTTCCAATTTCCACACCACTCTCACGTTCATGTGGTTTATCTCCTGACATTTCCCTTCAGCTCTGTCTCCACATCTGGTGAAAGACTAATTATCAATATTCACTACAAACCCATTGGCTCCCACAGTAACCTTAGCCACAACTCCTTAAATCCCTGCTTCCATCCCATTTTCTTAGTTTCTTTGTCTCTGCTGCATCTGTCCTAATGATCATACCTTTCAAATGGTGCTTCTGATATGTCTTATTTTGCCTAAACTGAGGGAGTTTCTCTCCATTGTGGTTGTTAGGGCATTCAACCATGTCTCACACATCTTCCGCATCTCTGCTCTCATCCCTTCCCCTCTCTCCCAGACCCCAGGTCCTCACTTTTCACCCCACCAAACTCTGCATTTAAAAGATTGTCCTCTGCCATTTCCTCCAACTCCAGCATAATGGCGTCAACAAAGACATCTTTTCCTCACCTCCCCTGTCAACATTCCATGGGGACTACTTCTTGAATCATTCCTCCATACGGAGGAATACGGAGTCTTAGCTTTTATTGGTAGGGGGATTGAATTTCGGAGCCGCAACGTCATGTTGCAACTGTACAAAACTCTAGTGCGGCCGCACTTGGAGTATTGTATACAGTTCTGGTCCCCGCATTATAAGAAAGGTGTGGAGGCATTGGAGAGGGTACAGAGGAGGTTTACCAGGATGTTGCCTGGTATGGAGGGCAGGTCTTATGAAGAGAGGCTGAGGGATTTGAGGTTGTTTTCGTTAGAAAGGAGGCGGCTAAGAGGGGACCTTATTGAAACATATAAGATGATTAGAGGTTTAGATAGGGTGGACAGTGATAGCCTTTTTCCTAGGATGGAGAAAGCTAGCACGAGGGGACATAGCTTTAAATTAAGGGGTGGTAGTTATAGGACGGATGTCAGAGGTAGGTTCTTTACCCAGAGGGTGGTAAGGGTATGGAATGCCCTGCCTGCTGCAGTTGTAGATGCGCCAAGTTTGGTGGCGTTTAAGAGGTTAGTAGATAAGTTTATGGATGAAAAGGGAATGGTTTAGGTTAGAGGGTCATTGCTTTTTCTTAATTGGTCGGTGCAACATCGAAGGCCGAAGGGCAGTTCTGCGCTGTAATGTTCTATGTTCTATCTCTTTTTCTCCATTCCATGCAATCTCAGAAGGTTCCACATCTGCCCTTTTGCTTCCTCCCTTCTCACCATTCAAAGCGCCAAACATTCCTTCAATTTGATCTACAGTATTTGCTGCCTCCAGTGTGGTCTCCTGTACATTGAGGAGACTAAATATAGACTGGGTGACCATTTTGTGAAACACCTTTAATCAGTCTACAAACATGATTCTGTTCTTCCTGTTGCTTCCATTTCAACTCACTATCTTGCTTTCTTGTCAACATGTCTGTCCTTAGCCTGCTGTGATATTCCAGTGAAACAAATGCAAACTGGAGGAATAGCATCTCATCTTCCGATTAGGCACTTTACAGCCTTCTGGATTTAATACTGAGTTCAACAACTTCAGACTATGAAATCTTGCCTCCATCTTGACTCTTTTTTAATTCTCGTTTTCGGTCCTGATGCTTCCTTCCCTACAGGATCATCTTGTCACTTGTTCTTAAATTTTGTTTTTACAGATGCTGACCTGTGTTCTGCTATTAACACATTCTTCTAACTTATGTTCTTGTCAATATCATGTAGTCTTTAACATTAATATTCCCTTTTTCTTGTACCCATAATATCTTTGTCAAATCTCTCCTCATTTCCACCTAACCATGACCTTCTATTTTGCTCCACCCCCTCTTAATAATATAAAGTTCACCACATTTCTTCCTTTCTATTGCTCTGAAGAAAAGTCTACAGACTCAGAACATTATCACTATTTCTTTCTCACAGATGTTGCCAGGTCTGCTGGATTTTTCTAGCATTTTCTGCTTTTAAGTCAAACTTCTACTTACCAAAAACTCACTCTTGTAAGGGTATCACAGCTGGTCCAAATGTTACTTTTACAGGAATTTCACAAACAATTAATAGATGGCTCATCAGCATTCAAAGTCTCATTGGCATTTAAAGATCATGTCACACAAGTCCCTAAACAAATGGTATCTTAATCCTTTACTGGAGAAGGTTTAGCACACACAATAGGCATGCAAGTTTCTGAACTACTCATTCATTCACAGTGCTCACATTCAATCCGTCTCCTTAACGCCCATAACAATCATGAGACAGCCAAGTCAGGAGGGGACTATCCGGAGTTCAAGATCCACACTCCATTTGAGAAGCAGGCTGCAGAGCTGGCAGGGGAGGACACAGACGTTGACTGCATGGAAGGTGAGATCAATCTCCCCCAATAACCTAGTGAGGAAGCATCCATTATATAGCAATATCACACATGCAAATAGTGTAAGTGATCTGTGATATATGAGCTTGTCTGGTCAATCATCAATTCTCTAACTTTATCCATTTCAGGTATAAGCAAAAACAGGAGGAGGACATTGTTATTCACAAGAGAAAGCCCCAATCTCAAAGCCACCTCAAAGGAAGAAGGAGGGGTCATATAACCATCAGTACATTCACCTGCATCCTCCACCATAGAACACAGAACCCTACAATACAAAAACTGGCCCTTTGGCTCACTGAGTCTGCACCAAACACAATCCCACCCAGGCTCTATCCCCCTATCCCTATACATTTATCCATTAATCCCTCTAACCTACACATCCCAGGAAATTAAAGAGCAATTTTAGCATGGCCAGTCAACCTAACCCACACATCTTTGGACTGTTGAAGGAAACTGGAGCATCTGGTGGAAACCCATGCAGACACGAGGAAAACGTGCAAACTCACACAGACAGTGACCTGAACCAAGAATCGAACCCAGGTCTCTGGAGCTGTGAAGCAGTGCAGATATATACACCTTGGTGGGACCTAGATCTGTAGTAGCTCTAGGTTCACAATCTGCTGATCAACACGCAGATATGGGTGCATTGCAGGTAGAGGCAGTTATAGTCAAGGTCTCTGACACTTAGTGGACTGCCGTTGACTGCTGCGTCTCATGAACCTCTGCAATTGGCCTGAGGACAAATATTGCAGATGCATAGAGAGGCAGGGAAACAAAGAGTTCCCACGTATCATCAGCAGAATGGGATAAAAGCTGGAGAAGTCTGTCAGTATTATATCTGATGTTGTGGCTCCTATATTGGAATTTATTAAACTCTCAGTGGGAAGGGTGGCGGTTGCTTAGAGATCCAGGGCCAGCAGAACACAGTTTCTGCCAGATTTACACTCAGGTCTGCATTCCAACGCTCTAGCCATGTTGATTTTCTGCAGTGGCTCAGTGACAGGGATCAGTTAGGTTACCTTGATCTCACCCAAGATGTTCCTTCTCCTCAAGAACTCGGAGGGGCCACTGGGAATCTAGAAAAAGGAATGCCAACCAGATACCTCTGGGGCAAGCATCCAGAATATTCCAAGGTTGCCCTTCTAATTTCCCCCTGCCCCTGCCAGTGACCCCACTACCTCCAACAGGTCAGTCTTGGGGAAGCGGAGTGGGGACATGTCCTGGAGCAGGAGAACTTTAGCAAGCTAAGGCCCTCAGGGCCTTGGCCTTCCAGAGGATGCATGCTGAAGTCATCTCAGGCAATAGGGCAAAGCATCTAGCAGGGTGCCCCAGCTCTGCTGCAGATCTCAAAGCTGCACCCAGGCACACTGACATGGTTCGAAAATTTAAAGAGCTTTAAATGAACAATGGTGGAAAAGGTATTCATGCATTGCTTTAATTCCTTCTACTACATTCCTTCTCCAAGTTTCATGGATTTAATGGAAATTCAAGTGATACAATGTTTTATGTGCATTTAGGGTCAAAAAAGTGCTCTCCACCTCATCTCTCCCAACCCCAAAGAACTCCGTTTTGGAACATCAATTGCCTTGATTCTCAAACAATCCCACCACAGTAAGTAGCCTACATTCCATCACCTGTGCCATCAATAAAAGTGCATCATATGTGATCATGAATGCTGGTCATCACACTTGTCATCCTTAAACCCCTGGCAGGCATCATTTAGGTGCAGGAGAGTTGTTCATCAGGATTATTGATTTATCCTGCTGCAGTTTCACTGACCTGTTTTTTTGTGGTTTGCAATATTAGTTATCACAATAGGCATGCAAATTTCTGAACTACTCATTCATTTATAGTGCTCACATTCAATCCATCTCCTTAATGCAGGAGAAGAATGCCCATAACAGACATGAGAGAGCCAGGTCAGGAGGGGACTGTCCAAAGTACAATTCTTGCAATGGGGTGAAACCACGATCAGGCAGGATGAGGCTAGCCCATTGCATCTGGGATGTGTTGATGCCTTGATCATGGATTGCCTAAGCTAGGGTAGAGTAAAGGATCAGGTTACTGAGGTTAAACGAAGGCTCTACTATGCAATTTTTTAAAGGCATTTCGGCCTTTTGGCTAAAATGAAATGGTAGATCAAGCCTGGGCGATGACGGGTGGGGAGGGGGGAAGAGGTCGGTGTGGGGGCAATGCTTCTTCCTGTCAGATTGAACCTTGTTTGATCGAACCCAAGATGGAATGCAAAGTCTTGTCTTGTCAGCTTGGATCTTGTTTTCCCCCATGTGGGGACCACGATTGGACTTAAGTTGAACTGGTATTTTCGACTCAAAATAACGCACTGAAAAGTACCAGAAAAGCCGGTGTTTACTTAATGAGAATGAATATTTGTAAAAAGCAAAATCAAACATCAAGTGCTTCAGGAGCCCCTGCCTTCCTGCAGCTTGTCCCTGCGTATAAGGTTGAATTTTTTCCACACTTGGGGCAGAATTTTCTCATCCCGTCTGCCAAGGGAATCGTAGCAAGATCATAAATCATGCAATGGCTCGTTGATGTTGGGTGTATCTTCTGGTTTTGGAACGAGCGTAACTGGAAAATCTCACCTTTAATCTCCATTCTTCCTTCACATTAAACTGAACTTGGAAGTAAGGATTCCTGTGAAAATCTCAAATGTCTGCAAGAGCACTTTGAATGTATAAAGTCAGAGATGCTTGCTGATCTTAATGAAGCTGTTTCATTACCTGTGATGACCTTACATTGCTCCTGGCCATAGTGGAGATCTTGGGTATGTTTTTTCATCTTGGGATGTCTAGGTGCAAGTCACTAAAGATTATATTTTTGGTTCAAGCCAAAACTAACTTGGTTTCAGACTAACATCAGTGCAATCATGTTTCAATCAACTTTTCAGCCTCTTGAAAGCTGCCATATCCATCAACCTGACGACAGTACAGTTGAAAGGACTATTATGTCAAGCTGCTTCTGGATCTTCAGGATGCAAGCTGATGGAGTGCAATCCACATTCTATAGTGGTCACATGTCACCAAGACAACTATGCATGCCAAGGAATATCCCATCATTAGGGCAAAGGGGAATTAAAGCTGCCTCTGCGTCATGCTGACATTTCAGATTTCTCTTGTGACGTTCATGGTGAGAACAATAGTGTTGTCACATTGAAGACTTGATTGTGGAATCTAATCAATATCTTATTCCTCCTACAATCTTGTAGCTATGAGTTTGTCATGGGCATAACTTCCATGTCATGCCTATGCAACGGCATCCTTCTGGCTAGTCTGAATTTTCTCTCTTTCATGCCTGTCTCATCCCAGGAGACCACTCAATGTCACCTTCAGGAAAAGCATCCCCTCTTTGCAGTTGAAGATTGTTGTTTTCTAAGCCCTGCACAATGACGCAGAATGATGATGTGGTGAATACTGGAGAGCTCTGCTGACCAGCCCAAACATTTATAGGAGGCCAGTGGTTTGCGTGATCGTGGACTTAGAGGCAGAATGTGCTGCACTGTATCTTTCCTCAGATGCAGTCAGTGGGAGACAGATGAGCATCCCTTTGGTGGTGTACATGCTATAGTGGTTGGGGAGGGTTTAAACTAATAAGGTAGAGGCTGGGAACCTTTGCAAGGATCCAGAGCAGGAGGAATTAAGAACAAGAGGAGAAGACAATAAGGAGAATAAGGAAAGTAATAGGCAGAGAAATCAAGGACCAGAATCAGATAAGGACCGAGTAAAGAAAATAGTAGGAAAGGGAAAAGAAATGTTATAAGTGCTCATCTTAAGGTTTTGTATCTGAATGCTCAGAGCAATCGAAACAAAATGGATGAATTAGTTACACAGATAAATGTAAAGGATAATGATATAGTTGGCGTTGTGGAGACATGGCTTCAAGGTGACCAAGGATGGGAACTAAGATTAAAGGCTATTCATGTTTAGGAAGGACAGACAGGAAGGAAAAGATGGTGGAATTGCATTTTTGATCAAAAATGATATTGATACGATATTGAAGAAAGATATTAGCATAGATGATTTGGAATCTGTATGGGTTGAGTTAAGAAACAACAAGGGGCAAAGTACAGTGGTGGAGTGATATACAGACAAACAAACTGTAGTGGTAATGTTGAAAAAAGCATTAGACAGATTTGTATATAGATTGGGAAAGTCAAATTAGTTTCAGTACAATTGAGGAGGAATTTCTGGAGTGCACATGGGATAGTTTTCTATAGCAATACATTGAGGAACAAATAAGGGAGCAGGCCATTTTGGACTGGGTGTTGCGCAATAGAAAGGATAAGTCGGCAATCTGGTTGTGAGAAAACCTAGCGATGAGTGACCATAAAATGGTAAAATTCTTTGTCAAGCTGGATAGTGATCTAATTGATTCTGGGACCAGGGTCTTGAAGCTCAGTAAAGGTATGAAGCATGAATTGACCATGAAGGTTGGGAAACTTTACTGAAAGAAAAGCGTGGACAGGCAATTGCAGGCATTTAAAAAACAAATAGGTGAACTCCAGAAGTTGTTTATTCTTGTTTGGCACAAAAGTGGTAAGGGAATTGTGGCCAAACTTTGGTTTATAAGGGAAATTAGAGGTAGTATCAGATTCAAGGAAGGAGCAAAATGGGGAAAAATGCAATAGGATTAGGATTGGGAGCAGTTTAAAATTCAGCAAAGAATAACCAAGGGATTGATTAAGAAGGAAAAATAGAGTATGAAAGTAAGCTAGCAGGGAACATAAAAACTGATTGTAAAAGTTTCTATACATATGGAAAGAGAAAAAGATTGACAAAAACAAATTTAGGCCCCTTATCCCCAAAGCCAGAAAATTAATTACAGAGAATAAAGGCCAAAAAATTAAATCCATACTTTGTTTCAATCTTCACTAAAGAAAACATTGATAATGTATCAGAAGTTCAATAGAACCAAGTTTTAGTGATTAGCAGAAAAATGGTTTTGGGGAAACTGATGGGATTGAAGATGGAATAATCTCCAGTTCCTGATAACCTTCATCCCAGAGTGCTTAAGGAAATGGCCCTAAAAATAGCAGATCCATTGGTCATTATTTTCCAAAATTCTTTGAACTCCAGACTAGTTCCAATAGATTGGAAGGTAGTTAATGTAAGCCTGCTAGTCAAAAAGAGGCGGGGTAGAGAGAAAACAGGAAATTATAGACCAGTGAGCCTAATGTCAGTGCTGAGGAAGTTGCAAGGGCAAGGATTTCATAAATCAGTATTTGGAAAACAGTCAGCAAGGATTTATAAAAGGGAAATCATGCTTCATGAATCTATTGGAATTCTTTGAGGATATACCCTGTAGAGTTGACTGAGGAGAATCAATGGATGTGGTTTATTTAGACTTTCAGAAGGCTCTTGACAAGGTCTCACATAACAGACTACTATGTAAAGTTAAAGCACATGGCATTGCAGGTAATGTCTTGAGATGGATAGAAAACTGATTAGCAGATAGAAAGCAAAGAGTTGGCATAAATGGGCCCTTTTCTGATTGGCAGTCAATGACTAGTGGAGTTCTGTAGGGATCTATGCTAGGACTCCAACTTTTCACATTATATATTAATGATTTGGAAGTGGGAACTGAATGTGTAATCTCCAAAACTGCAGATAATACAAAGTTGGGTGGGAAGGTGAGCTGTGAGGAGGATACAGAGATGCTTCAGCATGATGTGGACAGCTGAGTGTGTGGACATATTCATGGCTGATGCCGTATGATGTGGGTAAATGTGAGGTTATCCACTTTGGTAGCAATAATAAGAAGAGAAATTATTACTTGAATGGTTGAAAATTGAGAAAGGTGAATAGTCAGCGAAATCTTGGTGTCCTCATGCAACAGTCACTGAAAATAAGCGTGCAGATACAGCAGGCAGTAAAAATGGCAAATGGTATTCTGACCTGCAGAACTAAAGAATTTCAGTATAGGGATATTTTGCTGCAATTGTATGGGGCGTTGGTGATGCCACACCTGGGGTACTGTGTACAGTTTTGCTGTCCTAATCTGAGAAAAGATATCCTTGCTATAGAGAGACTATGGCAAAAGTTTACGAGGCTGATTCCTGGGATGGCAGATCTGTTGTATGAGGAGAGACTAAGTCGGGATTATGTTCACTGGAGTTTAGAAGAGTGAGAGGGGAACTCATAGAAACTTATAAAATTCCAATAGGGTTAGACAAGGTAGATTCAGAAAGAATGTTCCCAATGCTGGGGAGTTCAGAACTCTGAGTCATAGTTTCAGGATAAGGAGTAAACCTTTTAGAACTGAGGTGAGGAGAAATTTATTCTCTCAGAATGTGGTGGATGCGCGGAATTCATTACCACAGAATGTAATTAAGATCAAAACGTCTGATTTACATACAGTTCTAACAGCTAAAGGAATCAAGGGATATGGGGTTGGGAAGGAAGGGGAATCAGAATATTGAAATTAATGATCAGTCATGATGAAAATGAATGGTGAAACAGGCTCAAAAGGCCAAGTGATTTACTCTTGCTTCTCGTTTCCATCATTAGCAAGTTTCCTGGGTGCTTTGCACATTCATGCAGAATCTACATTTGGAGATCACAAATAATCTGCATGTTAAGAAACTCAAATAATTAATCTCACTGGCTGCTGCCAGGGAGTTCTCTGTCACACATATGCAGTCAGCGGTGCCCTGCATTTACAAAAAACCTGACATCAAATTCCATAGCTCTTTGGCTTGCTTCCTGCATGCAGAACTGCATATAATGGTGAGCTTTATTGGTAAGGGTAACTGTCATCGCACTAATGCTTTTGTGTGTTGCCGATTGTGAGATTCAACAAAGGTCTTGAATGCAGCCCTGGAAGGATCAGATAATGAAAATGTTTAGTGCGTCGGTAACCTTCAGAAGCACAGAGTCACCAGCACGGAATGTGCTTTATTTTTTGTCACAGGATGGTAGCAAATATGTGCAACCACATCCCTAAATGAGATTTCACCTCCAGTACTGTCTGTCATTCATCTCCAGGTACAAACTATGTCTCCTGCAGTTCCTTGGTTGCGCCAAATATCTTTGTGAAAGATGCTCCATCCTGGGAGAATCTGGGGCTTCTAGAGTCCACTGGCACTTGCCCCACAGGGCAATTGTTGTATAAGAGCTGTGTCAATCTATTCTCTAAACTTAATCATCAGTAAAGTGATGAAAGGGGTCATTAACAGAGCTTTCAAGCAGCATTGCTTAGCAATAACCTGCTCAATTGGGCTCTGCCAGGGCCACTCTAGCTGCTGGGCTGATTCCAGTCTTCATTCAAACATGAACAAATCCAGAGATGTGAGTGACTGCCCTTGACATCAAGACATATTTGACCAAGTGTAACATCAAGAAACTCAATCAGAACAAGGGAAAACTCTCCACTGGTCAGAGTCATACCTAGTACTAGGGAGGATAGTCGTGGTTGTTGGAGGTCAATCATCCCAGTTCAGGATATTGCTGTAGGCTTTCTTCAGGATAGTGTCTTAGACCCCCAACCCTCTCCAGATCCTTCATCAATGATCTTCCTTTCATCATAACATCCTGTATGATTGCATAATGTTTAGCACCATTCGCAACTCCTCTGATACTGAAGAAACCCATGCCCAAATGCAGCAAGATCGAGACAATATTCAGGCTTGGATTGACAAGTGAAAATACCATTCGTGCCAACACAAAGTGCCAGGCAATGATGATCTTCAACAAGAGACAATCTAACCATCACCCTTGCACTCATTGGCATTGCCATCACGGAATACCCCATCCTGAGGCGGGGGGTTGCCATTGACAAATTAACTGAACTGGACCAACCATATAAATATTGTGGCATCAGAGTAGGTCAGAGACTAGGGACAAAATTTTCCCCAAAATTTTCAGTGTCAGGTTCAGATTGAAACCCACCATGTATCTCTCCAGATGTGCAGCTGAGTTTTCATTAAGATTTTCTAGCACTCAGTACACAGAAAATCTGGGATTTGTGTCATCATTTTGGTGGAGTGGGACCTGATGGAGCTACTAACACCAGCTCCATGGAGATTAGAGCGCCATTGTAAATGACACCCTGATAAGTGCTTGAAATGAACCCTTCTCCCCACCACAGACAGAGACCCTTCCACAAACATCATGACTCCGCCTCCCACTTCACAAGTAATGGAAGAACCCTCTTCCACAGGCTTCAGAAACCTCTCCACCTGACAGCCCACGTCATCACACATAATGGGAAGGCCCCAAAAGAACTTGCCAGTGGGCCTGTCCTTGGCAGTTGACTGATTTTTGTTTTTGAAAACTAGTGCCAGTATGACATCAAGCAATGCATTGAGAGCAGAAGTAACAGCTTTAAGTCTGCCAATTATATAAAAATATATTATAATATATGGTAACCAGGCTTGCATTCCTTCTGGGCATGAACCTGATCATGTCAATTGGAAGGTTGCTGGATTCAGAAATCTCTCTGTCATAAATTCAGTTTATTGTCATTATGGATTTGTTATGCGGCTAGCACAACTGCTAAATTGCGGCTGAGGGATCCTGTGGAGGGACTTTCCTCCCAACTTCCCAAAGCCTGTCCACTGTCTGCAACGTACAAGTCAGGGGTACAATGGGATATATCTCCATTTGACTGGATAAGTACAGCTCAAAAAACACTCTAGAAGTTCGATATTATCCAGGACAAAACAGCATGTTTAACTGGCACTTCCGCCATTGAGATATAGTAAGAACTATGTGTATCATCCATCAGATGCACTGAAGCAAGTCATCAAGCCTCCTTTGACAGCATCTTTCAAACCAATGACCATTATCCTCTAGAAGGACAAGAGTAGCAGATACACGGGAACACCGCCATCTGGCAGTTTCTCTTCACTGTCACTGGGTCAAAATCCACTGTGGCTGTACTTACACTACATTGACTGCAGCCATTCAAGAGACAGCTCATCACCACCTTCTTAAGGGCAATTAGGCTTGGGCAACAAATGCTGGCCTAGCCAGCAATGCCTGCATTCCATGAGTGCGTCTTTAAAATTAGTGAGGGATACTTCTCCTCTTTCTTTTTACAGCTATCAACAAGGCAGTGTCAAGAACTGCCTGCATGCCCCACTCCTCCTCAATGAACAATCAATAGTAGTTCCTCTCGAATGGTCTTATAGAATCCCTACTGTGCAGGAGGCCATTCAGCCTATCGAGTCTGCACTGATAACTATCAAGACTAATTCTTGTAATGTAAGCACTATGCTGTATACGTGATGATCTGTACACTGCAAACATTGAGGCCTTTTGGGTCCATGTTGCTTCTGTGTGGAGCCTGACCCTTGATTGCTTGATCAACCTTCCCTTTTGGTATACATCTGAAAACATCAGATGGCCATTTAAATTAATAACAATACCTAATGGATTCTCATCTGAATGTGTATAATTAGTAAAGAACAGTAGGTCCAATGCACATTAGAACCTTGAGTCCAGCACTTGGTACAGCCATCAAGTTAGGAGCAGGAAGTTAACATGGTTTCCTTTCAGTCATCCCAAATTTGAGGCGTCATCCCTTCCAAAACGCCCCGAGTTCCCATCCCTTTTGGTTTTCTCAAACCTATTTCTCCACTTGCGTCATTGATCACTGATTGTGAAGAAAGCATCTTTGCTCCACCCCTTTCTGGACATTCTGGAAGATGGGTATTCCACATATTCAAACATGAATGCAGATGGAGGCGTTGCTCCAGGGTGTTCAAGACTCACATGGACACTTTTTTGCTTGTCTCTACTATCCTTGAAATGTTATGGAGAGAAAATTGCTTTGATATAGAAACATTAACAGCATGATTGCTTGTCAGCCCTGACCATTCCTCAAGATAGGAGGAGAGTCTTTTTAACTGAGTGAACTCCACAGGTAACACATGCTGACTAAAGGGTCACCCTAATAATTGTGAGGCAACTAGATATCAAAGTGTTCTTCATCTTGGACTTTGGAGTTATGAATTGTCTGCCCTCATTAGCCATGCCCATTGAAGGTATTCTACCTTCTTCCCTTTATCCCTGCCTATGGCAAATGGCACAAAATGAATGACAGTAAAATACTTGTTGGGATGTCGATGTTATGAGAGCTGAGTTAGAACAAATCTACTTAAATGTGGGTTTAACCATAGAAAATAGAACACTTTGATATCTAGTTGCCTCACAATTATTAGGGTGACCCTTTAGTCAGCATGTGTTACCTGTGGAGTTCACTCAGTTAAAAAGACTCTCCTCCTATCTTGAGGAATCTCACTGATAAACTGAATGGTCAAGGTCCGTTTGGAAAAATGCTACACATCATCTTTCAACCTTGCTCCACAATCTTTTATCCTCCCCTGTCACCCACCAACTCCCACTGTCACCATAGAACCAGCCGATATCACCATTCGATTCCCCTCTGTCACCCTTGATTCTTCCCTTGTTACCCTGAACTCAATCGTGATTCACCTCCATGTCATTTCTGCTATTTGAAACATAGAATCCCTCCAGTGCAGAAGGGGGCCATTTGGCCCATTGAGTCTGCCCATGGCTAATCCACCTAATTTACACATCTTTGGACTGTGGAAGGAAATCCTAGCATCCGGAGGAAACCCACGCAAATATAGGGAGAACATGCAAACTCCACACAGTCATCCAAGGCTGGAATCGAATCTGGGTTCCTGGCGCTGTGAGACAACACTGCTAACCATTTTCCCACCCCTATGGTTTGGCAAGTAGGATTCCACAGGTGGAATTCTGACATAGAACATTTTGTGTTCTGGTCCCAGCAACTGTTAGAAATCTTGATTTGGCTTCTCACAGTGCTGCTGTATCACTGGTCTAGGTTATGGTCTTCCTCCATTTCTTTTCCTCTCTTGTTACATTACTCCCTGAATTATGTTTGGGAAAACCTGCCAAATTTTAAGCAAGATTCCTTGTCAACTAGTAAAGAATGCAAGTGACTTAAATTAGTTCTGATTGTTTAAAAAGTACTTTTTTAAAAAAATAAGACATCCAACCTCATGCCCAATTTACCAGCTGCCTTCGACAGGATAATCTCCTTCACAAACCGATAGCAAAGGAACTCGTGCCCCATTCTCAAAATATTGAATATCTTCTCATGTTAATGAAATAAGCTAATGCCTTCTTTCAAATTACACAAATAAGTAGTTCTAAATGCAAAGGTCTTTCCATTACAATAAAATTCATTAATCTGATTTGTTAATTAGTCTATTTTGTATTTTTTCATATTAAAAGAATATAAAGAGAGATTGAGAGGGAGGAAGCAGATAAATGTAATGCTACTAACTCTGTAAATACAACAATTATCAAAAGTATTAGCGCTTACTTTCATACTTCACCAATTAGCACTTATATAACTAACACAACAGTCTTGCTGTAAAGAGAAACATGCTGTTCAAGCTACTGGTCTTCCAGAATGGCAATCTTCTTCAGATTATCACTCTCCATGGACCATTCTGTGATATCGAAGCTCCTGACTGCACAGCATTCACCCCTCATTAGCTTCTGCAGAGAATGTATAAAGGAAGAAGGTATATTTCAAAGGTAGATTGCTAACTGGGAGGGATGGGCAGATCATGGGGAAAGGCTGAAGTGGGAGGGGATGGGTGAGCAAAGCTATGGGTGAGGTAATGATGGTCGGGGAGGTGAGGGTTCAGAGTGGGAGGGGGTCATTGTGGGGAATGGGAGGGATGGGAAGGGGCAATAAGAGCAGAGGAAGGGTCAGAGCAGACAACAATGGGGTCAGGTCAGAAAGGCTGAAAGGGGAATGATGGCTGTCGGATTGAGGGTGGGTGTGCTGTGATTAGTCCCATGGGCCGGGTGGGGGGGGGGGGGGGGGGGGGGGGGAGGCAGGTTTGTGTGCACATGTGATGCCCCCTGTGAGGCTGGATCTGGGTGTTTAAACAGTTATTCTGGAGTTAGAAGGATAAAACTGGCAGAACAATCCAAAGTTCATAATTTAAATTGCTTGGTCAGATTGTTCCCAGCTCAGTGCAATTGTCCAAAGGAAGTTAACACTTCTGGGCAATTGCTGAGTAAACTCTTCTGTGGTAACGTCCTAGCGGGATTTCCCAGCGCATCATTGGAGTACTCTCTAAACATGACACTGGAGAACCAGGAAGTAGTGAGCCATCAAGATAGACGCAAAAATGCCAAATTTCAAAGGAGTTAACAATTCATACTGCATGAGAAAAGGGTACCGTTTTGATTGCTCCAGGCACTGCTCTGGAAAGCACTGGGAAACTACTACTTTGCATGTGTCTTTACTCATTCATTAAAAGTGCAATGACTGGCCATGTTCTTTTGCCAGTAGAGGACATGACCCTATATATGAACATATGCACCTTTGGGCAAGAGTAAATGAACCACATAGTGAGTTTGATGATAGTCTTAAATTTTTTTTAGTGCAATTCTTAGCATATTTGGGATTGTTTCGCAAAAGCTGTCTAATCACAGAATCACATCTAACATTAGCATAGACTGTTGAATATGGTCAGTACTCTGCTTTTCACAAACAGCTTAGCGGATATCCTTTTTGATACCATCTGGCAGTCATTTGGATGTATGACCTTGACATCGCTCGAACACTGAAATTCATACGCTACATTACAGATTTGTATTGTAGATGGTAAACATTATTATTAAAGTTCACTTACGCTTCAATTTCTTTGATAATGGTTTTGGGAAGTGTAGATCTCATAAGGCTCTGCCATTCTTCAGTTGTGCAAATGCTATGATAAGCCAACTTCTCCATTGTGACCCGATAAATACACTCAGACTGTTGTATTTTGTGGTACATCTGATAAACAAATGAAGCAGGAAGAATGGGAAAAATGTCACATCATATTTATTTCATAAGATGCCAATTACGTCAATCAAGTCACACAAGAATACATCTCACACGCCGAATGATTCTTCCATCTTGTTTTATTAAAGTGATCAAAATGTGCAAACTTATTTAACGTAATTATGAACATTATCTGTAGTTCTCTGTAAATCAACAAGAATTCCTCTATATCTCAATCTGGCAAGGATTTGCTGCTACCACTCAACAAATCTGCGAACTAATGAAACATGATTGTAAATTCAGATTAGGGGAAAAAATCCAACTGATCATTTTATACTTATAAACTAATCAGTAGATCGATACTACATTGATAAGAAAATGTCTGTCCACATGGTTATGAAGATCTTCATCATATGGAAACTTCAAAACTAGTGATTTTCTGCAAATTATGCCAAAATTTTCAATTACAGATCATTTTAAAGCTAAAATGGATAACCAAAAAAGTAAATGAGTTTTGAGATAGATAGCTGACGTGTCAGGGTATAGAAAAAGGCTTTATAATGCTCTCTTCAGGTCACATTTGGAGCTCCAGATAAAATGAAAAAAGGCATAAACAACAATGTAGAAGTTAATCAAGAGAAAAGATTAAAAAGCTAAGAGTCTACAAGAAAAGCTTCACAGTAAGCAAAAATACTACACACTGGCAGAGAGGCAAAGTGAGGGAGGGAGAGAGTCACACACACACACACACACACAGAGCAATAAAAAGAGAGAGGCGTGCCGTGCAAATATACAGGGAAAGAATGCCCCACATCAACAGGAAGATCAATATGCTGAACAAATGGAGGCAATGACACAGCAAGTTACGTGGGTGGGAGTGACGTGGTAAGCGAGAGAGATGGAGGAGGGGAGCAATATGCCCAGTGAGTAAGCAGGGCAGATTACGTGTCAAGCGAGTGGGAAGATGACATGCAGAGAGCGTGGTGGGGAAACAACACAGTAAGTGAGCACGTAGACGTTAGCATTGCATCAAGCAAGTGAATGGGTGGAGCGACATGTCAAGTGAACCAATAGGGGGAACAACACACAAGAGAGCAAGCAGGGGACGGGATGGTTGAATGAGCGGTGGGGGGAGATGTGTTGATCGCGAAGTGGCGGGTGGGCAACACAGTGAAACGCGAGAGAGTAATACTAGGCATGAAAGGGAGACACACACTGAGCATGAGAGGGAGAGAGAGAGAGAACTACACACTGAGTATAGGATAACAGATAAGCTACACAACGATTGAAAGAGAGCTATACGAGACCAAGACAGCTACACACCAAGCAGGTGAAAAAGCTTCACACCAAACTAAGAGCGAGAGATCACAGAGAAAAGAAAAGCTACATACTGACTAGAGTTATACATAGAGCGAGAGACAGTGTACATGGTGATGAAAAGAGGGCTACACAGAGTAAGGATAGTCATGAGCAGTGAAGAGAGTGCAAAAGTAAGGAATTTGGTGCACAGGGGAGTATGAAGATGTGTTTTTGCTTCCAGCACTTGCATTCCTTTGTGGGAGCTTGAGGCTGTAAGTATTTAAAAATTTTGTCCAGGTTTTAATGCTTAAACATTAAGAGTCCAGAAAAAGACAAAAATCTTGAAAACTAAAAAGTATACATAAATAACACAAGTTTTCTTTACAGAGTTATAGCAGAGCAGCTTATTGTGCCTGGATTGTAATATGTGGGAGTTTATGGGTGACTTTCCCAAGTGCACCTGCAGTCAATGTTTTGAACTCCCCAGTTCAATCATTGAGCTGGAGTTCGAGACACAGCGACGTGTAAGTGAGGGCGCAGAATGTGGACGGTTTGCTCCTGACTTTGCTTGCATCTCAATAACCTGCTCACTGATACTCAGTGTGGGTTCTGCCAGAATCGCTTAGCTTCTGGCCTCATTTCAACCTTGGTTCAAACATGGACAAAAAGGCTGATCTTCAGAGGTGAGATTAAAGTGACTGTCCCTGACATCAAAGCAGCATAGAAGCTCTAAGTACAGAAATAGAACATTTGGTCCACTGAGTCTGCACCAACTCTCTGAAAAAGCATTTTACTCAGATTCACTCCAGTCCATCCTATCCTCATATACCCACACTTTTATCATGACTAATCCACCTAACCTACACATATTGGACAGCAAGGGACAACTTAGCACGGTCAAACCTGAACATCTTCTTCTAACAGTGTGGCATCAAGTAGCCTTGACAAAACTGGAGTTAATGGGAATCAATGGGAAAGCCTTCCGCTAGTTGGAAGTCAGACCTGGCACATTGGAAAATGGTTGGTTGAAGGTTAATCATCTCTCAGCTCCAGTGGTGCAGAAATTCCCCAGGGAAGCATCCTTAACCCAACCATCTTCAGCTGCTCATCAATTATCTTCCCTCCATCATAAGGTCAGAAGCGGGGATGTTTGCTGATGATTGCATAATATGCAGCGCATTTGGAACTCTTCAGATACCGAAACAGTCCCATGTCCAAATTCAGCAGGACTTGGAAAATATCCAGGTTTGGGCTGATAAGTGGCAAGTAATATTTAACACCACACAAGTGCCAGAAATGACCATCTCCAACAAGACAGGATCTAACCATCACTGAATCCCTTAATATCAACATCCTGGGGATTACCATTGATCAGAAACTAACCAGGCCAAATAAGTATAATAGCTACAAGAGCAGATCAGAAATTACGGACCCTGCGGCACGTAATTCACTTCCTGACTCCCCAAAGCCTGTCCACCATCTAAAAGACATAAGATTGGTGTCTGATGAAATATTCTCCACTTGCCTGGATGAGTGCAGCTCCAACAGCACTCAAGCAGCTTGACACCAATCAGAAGAAAGGAGTCCGTTCCACCAACAATACACACCCTGCACCACTGTTGTACAGTGGCAGAACTGTACACAAATCTAAACAATACACTGCTGGAACTCACAGTCTTCTGAGGCATCACCTTCCCAACCCATTACCACTACCATTTAGAAGGAGAAGGACTGTGGACAGATGGGAACCCCACCATCTGAAAGTTCTCCTTCAAGTCACTCACCATCTTGACTTGGAAATATAATGTCGTTCCTTCACTGTCACTGGGTGAAAAAAAGCTCTGAAACATGCTCTTGAACAGCACTGTGGGTGTAACTACACCACATGCACTTCAAAAAAGCAGCTCATCAGTACCTTATCAAATGCAGTTAGGGATTGACAACAAACGTGGGTCCAGCCTCCACCATCGACACTCAGTAGCAGCAGTGTTTACTATGTACAAGACGCATGACGGAAATTCACCAAAGATTCTTTAGACGGCATCTTTCAAATCTACAATCATTTCCATCTACAACAACAAGGGCAGCAGATACATAAGAACACCACCACTTGCAACTTCTCCTCCAAGCCACTCACCATTTGGACTTGGAAATATATCGTCATTCCTTCGTAGTCACCGGGTCAAATCCCGGAATTCCTTCCCTAATGGTAATGTGGGTCAACTCGTAGTACATAGACTGCAACATTTCAAGAAAGCAGCCCGCCATCACCTTTGGGTGGCATGGTGGTTAGCATTGCTGCCTCATAGCACCAGAGACCTGGGGTCAATTCCTGGCTTGGGTCACTGCCTGTGGGGAGTCTGCACATTCTCATTGTGTCTGAGTGAGTTTCTGGTGCTCTGGTTTCCTACCACAGTCCAAAAGACATGCTGGTTAGGTGCACTGGTCACAGTTAATTCTCCCTCGTGTACCTGAATAGGTGCCGCAGTGTGGCGACTAAAGGATTTTCAAGTAACTTCATTGCAGTGTTAATGTAAGTCTATTTGTTACACTAATAAATAAACTTTAAACTTTGTCAGGGGCAACTAGGAATGGGCAATAAATGCTGCAAGAAGTCTCACAGCACCACTTTAAAGTCCGGCAGGTTTATTTGGTAGTGCAAGCCACAAGCTTTCAGAGCACTGCCCCTTCATCAGATGAGTGGGAGTTCTGTTTACAAACAGGGCATATAAAGACATTTACAAGATAATGGTTGGAATGTGAGTCTTTACCGGTAATCAAGTCTTAAAGGCACGGACAATGTGAGTGGAGAGAGGGTTAAGCAAAGGTTAAAGAGATATGTATTGCCCCCAGCCTGGACAGTTATTTTGCAAGCCCAGGCAAGCCGTGGGTATTAAAGATAGTGTGACATGAACCCAAGATCCTGTTTGAGGCTGTCCTCATGTGTGCAGAACTTGCTTATCGGTTTTTGCTCAGCGATTCTGTTGTCGTAAAGACTGCCTTGGATAACGCTTACTTGAAGATCAAAGGCTGAATGCCTGTGACTGCTCAATAAATGCACTTGATTGAATCTGCTACTACATTAATGAATACTGCATTCCCAAATGAGTGATCAAATCAGTCATATAAAAAAGTTATTTTTCACATCACATTTGCTTCTTTTGCAAATCACATTAAATCTGTACCCTCTCATACTTGATCCTTTTACAAGCAGGAACATTTTTCCCTATTTATCCTATCCAGCCTCTCCATGATTTTGAACATCTTTATCAAATCTTCTCTTAGCCTTCTTTCTCTTTGAGGAAAACAGTCTCAACCTCTTTGATCTATCCTCATAACTTAAGTTTTCCAGCTCTAGAACCATTCTTGTAAACCTCTTCTGCACTCTTTCCAACGTGTTCACATCCTTCCTACAGTGTGGTACCCAGAACTTTTAATATTTCTGCTGAGGTCTAACTAGTGTCTTGTATGAGTTAAGCATAACCTCCTTGCTCTTGGACTCTATGCCCCCAATTAATAAAGCTCAAAATTCTTGATGCTTTATTAACTACTGTCTCCACCCATTCTGCCATCTTTAATGATTTATGCGTATATGCAATTAGGTTCCTCTGTTTCAGCACCTCCTTAAGAATTTTATCCCTACTTTATATTATCTCCCCATGTTCTTCCCATAAAAATGCATCACCTCACACTTCTCTGCATTGAACTTCATTTGCCATCTATTGTCCCACTCCATCAACTTGTCTATGTCCTTTTGAAGTTCTGCACCTTCCTCCTCACAGTTTACAATACTTGCAAGTTTTGTGTGATCTGCAAACTTTGAAGTTATGAGAGGAATAGACAGAGTGGATAGTCAGAGGCTTTTTCCTTGGGTGCAAGTGTCAATTACAAGGGGGCACGCCTTGAAGTTCAAAAGAATGAAATGGGTGGCACAATGTTAGCACTGCTGCCTCACATCGCTAGGAACCCAGATTTGATTCCAGCCTTCGGTGACTGTCTGTGTGGAGCTTGCATATTTTCCCCATATCAGGGTGGGTTTCTTCCGATGGTCTTCCAATGTGTAGATTAGGTGGATTAGTGGGTAAATGCATGGGGTTACGCTGTTGGGGTGGGTGGTGGACCTGGGTAAGATGCTCCATCAGAGAGTTTGTGCAGACTCAATGAGCCAAATGGCCTCCTTCTGCACTGTGCAGAATCCATGACTCTATATGATTGAAACATAAAGGAGCTGATTCTCCCAGCCCACTGCACTGCTTTTGTAGTGCAGCAGGCTGGGAGATTTGAGTGGAAACTGTTTCATGCGTGGGGGAGGCAAAATCAGGAGATTGGGGTTGCACAGTGGCCCACTCAGCGCTCTACTGCCAGCCTCTCCAGCTGGAATAGGCCCTGCCCGCTGATTTTTAGTGTATCCATGCTAAGGCACTCTGCAATGCACAGAGTGTGGGAAATTCATTCTGAAACTCCTACTGAAAACAAACAGCAGGATTTTCTCCAATTTTAACCAAAGTCCGACACTTTGAATTTCTTTAGGAGAATCGCTCCCATAACTACTTAGGAGGTTAGACAAGGTAAATGTTGGGAGGATATTTTCACTCATGGAAGTGTAAAGGATCGGGGGCATAGTTGCAGAAAAAGGTCAATAGTCACACAAGTTTAAGCATCATACAAGCTGCTATGAAAAACAAAGGTCTTCTTATAACAGTCTTCACAGACAGACATCAAGGTTGTTAGTCTGGACATAGCTCCTTACATCAGATATCTGCATTGGACAAGAAAGTGATCCATGTTCTAATAATCAGGAACAATTGAAATGTTGGAAAGATAGTGGAAAAACAATACTTGATTGAGGCAAATGAAAACCTTATGTCAATTGGATATTATAATTCAGCAAATATAAGGTGATTGTGATTGGTTTTAAAAACTGTACTTTCAAAAAAAATGTAATTTTTTTGATTGGATGGAGACAAATCCTATTCTTTTTATTGGCATATGCTAATTAGTTGTAATTGAAGCTGAGACTTTAATTGCCTTTGTATCTCTGAATTTTTCACTCTGAATGGACATTCAGGGTCCTGTAGCTAGCAATAGCTTATGAAATTAATCATCTTGAAACTACTTTGTTACTTTGATTGGTTACTTCAGGGGAATGATAGTTTTTAAATACAACAAGAAAACCATCGTAACAGCCCCAAACAAAGAGGGTGCTCATTTAAGAGGGATTTGAGGAAGAATTTTTTCTCTCAAAATCTTTCGAATTATTTGCCTCACGAAGGTAAAGTCTTTGAACATTTTCAAGATTGAGGGCTACAATTTTTGCTCAACAGGGAGATTAAGGATTATGGAGAAAAGTCAGGAACGTGGAGTTAGTGAGTTGTGATCTTATTAAATGGTACAGCAGGCTCAAAGGGCTCAATGGCCTATTTCTGTTTCTATTTCTTACGATCTTATGGCCAATGTTACTTGTCAATCTTTGATTTTGATTTATTTGGAACGCTGTGCTAATGTTTTAGCCCGGGACTGAAATCTCTGGCCCCTCTAGCTTTTCCCCTCCCCCATCCGCCAACAGTGTTTCATTCCAGTAGGGTTTACAGTAGCTTCCCACTTTTGGGAAGCTAGTGATCTGAACTCACTGGAGTGAAGAGGGTGCAATTGGAGCCCTCAAGGAAGTCAGGCACTGGCGAGTGCCCCCTGAGCATCAGCATCTTGGCAGTGCCAATCTGTGCCCCTGGCACTGCTCAAGGACACTTTAGCACTGCCCACCGGATGCCAAACAGTGCCAAGGGGAGAGAGTTTAATGGGATGGAGCCTGATGCAGGGACAGGGCCTAAGGGAGCAGGGCTTGATGAAGGGGCATTGTGGGGGCAGGTCCTACCATCATTCTGCACTTCGGGATCGAGCAGAGGAAGGGAGGTCAATGATCAGGGTGGGGGGGGATGCTGGGGAGGACGAGGCTGCGTGGGGCAGGAGGGGAGGGAGTTGAGCAGGATAGGGCTAGGCCTGGGCAAGCTTGGGGGCTAGCGATCAGGTCTAAAATAAATCAGCAACTGTGATATAATCTGTGATATAACTGTGATACAATATAATCAAAGTGATTATATTTTCCATGTGCAACCTGAATAACTTACTCATAAATTATGGTTTCCAAACCGCATGTCTAAATTAAAAACACTAAAAGATAGACATTGGGTAAAGATCGTAGATTTCAGACATCAGTTATTTAAAGTTACTTAAATCACTTACATTTGCACAGTGTAAGGCCAAAGCACAGAAAACAGCAAACATTTTAAAGTTGTTCTCGTCTGCTTCAGTAAAGGCATTTCCGGTTATTTTGTTCACCATTTGCACAACACCAATGACAACTCCTCGGCTGACAATAGGCATACATAGGATGTTTCGTGTGGTGTACCCTGTGTACAGGTCTACTTCTCTATTAAACAAAATATACAACAATTAATTTAATAGTATTTGAAACTACCCACAAGACTTTAAAGATGAAAGGATTAAGAAGTGCAAACAAACTTTTCTTCATTTGCCAAGGGAATTTAAATGCATTTTCTACATTATTAAACTAAACTTCTAAAGAATAACAAATATTGTTGATAATGCAATCTGAAAGTCTTCCAGTATTCAAATCTTATTGGAGTTATGAATTTGACTCAACTATTTTTATATTGAATAAAACAACATTTGAGGTCTGTCATGTTTTTATTTTCAAGAATTTTGATCACATATAAACAGAAGAGGACAGTTTTGCTAACTATTCTGATTCTTGGTCAGTTACAAAGTTGCACTATAACATTGATCATTTGCGCTCTTATGAATATTGGCCAAGAGTTCCTACTTTGGGAACAATAAGTGACTTAGGTGCAAATTGAGCTCAAATTTGCACTGAAGTTTGTTTTGCTCCTGTTTCTGCTGAAACTAATTTCATATTGCTGAACATAAAGGCAGCAATCTTATCAAAATTCTAATTGCCAAATGAGTGTGAAAATGGGAGAAATTCATGCAATATTTTTGGACAACTTAAAAAAATCAAATCTTACCTGACTCTTGAAAAATATGAGGCCAAACCAGTTTCTCGCCAGGAGGGGGAATGGGTAAGGCAGCTCACATGAAAGCTGGCTGATAGCAGCAGAGGGTGCCATTGTGCATGCTGAGATCACTGTGTTCTGTGAACAGAGATCTGCCTTTCACTGCCTTCCCCCAGCTTTAACTGGGTTTCTGGCTGAATCCTCTGCCCCTCTGCCACCACATGGCTCCATGATGGATTGCCAATATCCCCACCCTCCATAATCATTGGTTGTAGTGGCAGTGCCCGGCCCCCGACCCCTTACAAGTGCTGTTGCAGGGCTGGCAGCAGTCTTCCCCAATAGGCCCATCTGCCCCCCAATAGGCCCCATCCACCCAGGTGCACCTCCTTGACATTGCCAGTGTGCCAGGCCGGCAATGCCCAAAGGACACGCCCCACCCCAAATCTCCTGGGCAGCTTCAATAGCCTCCAGTCCTACCGATGAGGTAATTACAACAGATTTCTGTTGAAGCTGTCATGTCTGCTAAGAGTACTACAATTAGCAGGTTTCCATGTTAATTATGTTGCCGCCCGCTATGGTCAGGAATCTGATTGGAGACAGCAGATCAGGTCAATAATTCCCAATGTCCCTCATGTCTGGAAGGAATCCAAATTTTTGGCTGATGCCCATTCAGCGGGTATCAGGATTCCCGTCCGTCATCTGACGATGAATCCCTTCCAATATCATTGCATACCAATTTAATCTTGCCAAAGCAAATATTTTATGCTTGCTATACTGGATTTCAGTGAATGAGACTGTTATGATGGCCTCATTGATGGGACTAGAGGCCATTAAGGCCATCCAAGTGTCAGTGGCAGGGGGGCAGTGCCAGCTTTGGTCTTTGCACCAGGCAGTGTCAAGGGGCGGACTCTAATGGGATGGGGCAATGACAGGGAGTCAGGGAGTGGCGTAGGAGTATTCTGCATCTAGGACAATCTGTTGTGGCTGTTTTATGTGTTAGCTGTGTTGCAATTATATTCATTTGACACAACCAGGGACAATATGAAGAAAGGTGTCTCTTTCTCAGCAGCCTGTAGAAGATGACACTTGATATCTCACTTTGCGGGCCATATTGTTGAGAAGTTTAGAGTAATCATAGCACTTGCATCTTTGCTTCAAATTATATTCCACAGATCTGCTGATTATACATTTGTTCAGGTTAGTGGGGTTACAGAGAGCTGTCACCCCACTCTTGTTCATTAGCTGGAAAGTGACAGAAGATTGTTGAAGGTGAAATGGAACAGCTGAAGAGCATTTGCTCACTGGTTCACTTTGTGCTGGAGTCCAAATAAATGTTGTCTGAAAAACTATAAGGTTTTTCATGGTTTTTAAACTGAGAATTATGAAACATGATGGGATGCAGAAGGATTATACATTGTATGACATAATACCTTAACTTTAGAACTGCAATTTCCAAAGTATAGTGAAAAGTAGCTGAATATGTGACCCTGAACATTTCCAGTAATCACTGACCGTCACCTCCAGTTCATTTGCTTTGATGGAAGAAATTTTTGTTTGTTTCGCATGATACAAAACTGCAAGCGGGGGGAATGGGAAATGATTAACGTCAAATTTGGGTTGAAAATCAAAATACTGAGATGCTAGGCATTTGAAATTAAAACAGAAAATATTGTAGATTCGCAGTAGTCTGGCAACATTTATAGGGAGAGAAATAGTTAACATTTCAGTTTGTCATAAATCATCAGGGAAGTTTCTGATTTGGGGTTATTCTAATATGAGGCCATGACTTGAAAAGTGAGTTCCAGATGGAATTTTAGGGCTTTTTTTCCCCAAAGTGTTGTGTTAGACTGGGGGCGGGAGTATTCTGCATCAGGGACTGGCTGTGGGTATCAGTGATGTAGAGATGCCGGCGTTGGACTGGGGTAAACTCAGTAAAGTTTTGCAACACCAATTTTCAATCCAACCAATTTATTTGATAGTAAATCCGCGAGCTTTCGACACTATATTGTGCCTTCATCAGGCAAATGCAGTGTTCCACCGCATTTGCCTGACGAAGACACAACATAGTGTCGAAAGCTCGCAGATTTACTATCAAATAAATTGGTTGGATTGAAAATTGGTGTTGCAAAACTTTACTGTGGGTATCAGGGCAGAGATTGCCTTGGGGGGAGGGGGAATTCTCTCATGAATGGGTGCCATTCTCTCCCATTTTCTCGTTTATTCTGCACTTAGAATTTTTTGGTAAGATTGCCCCCAATGGCTAGGATAAGCCCAAGACTGAAACTAGAGAGTGATCGCTCAACATTTCAGTGTAAAATGTATGGGATTCAAACGAACAGAGACTGCCACTGGGACAGTAAGGGCAAAAGCCTTATTCCCCACCCCCACTGCATTGGAACTCTCAACAAAACCAAGCCTGTTTGTGATTTGAAAACCCATCAAAAGACTTCATTGATGCAAGCTGAGTTCTTAAAGGAGGATTCCAATTCAACACCACTGTCTTCAAGAGAAATGAGAATAAACTAGCAACAACTGCAGAATGATGGTTCCAGTTAGAAATTAAAGCACCAACAGCCACCATGGAAAGTGATTCTTGAACTGTGAACAAGCATTTGAATAATCTGTGAATAATCTTTCTGGCTCTATCCTTTTTTTTTCACTTGGCCAAGTTTTAATATCTGATACACTGTAAAGTTTTATCTATCCTTTGTGCATGTCTAGGGAGGTTTCCTGAATTAGTAGGAAGTTAGACATGTTAGTACATTTTAAACTTTTGTATTGATAATTACCTGTATCTTTACCTGACTAGTAGTTTGGTAGTAATATTTGTTAATGCAAGGAAGGTGACTGGTTTAATTCTTACACCATGCTATACATAGTTAAGTCTGTATTTAATTGACAATATCACATTTAAAAAATGATAATTTTTTGTGCGTTATAACTATACTATAGACAGTCCAGGAGATGACAAAGACAGGAGTTAGCTCACTTTGATTGTGACAGTATAGATTCCACTATCCAAAAATATTAATCTCTGTAAAACTGCCCTGAAAAGTCGAGCAATTTGCTATGTTTGAGACTTGAGCTGTTCTGCTTCACTTAGTCTGTGTTAAACATAATGTTTCCCAAAATAATTTCTGTTTTTGCAATAAACTTCTCGGATCTCTGTTTCTATGTACCATGCTAAGTTATCACAATTATCTGGAGATCTCTAAATAATGTGCAGAGGTCATACAATCTTTCGTTTTCCCTAATTGTAATCATATGAGCCAGATATTTCCTTTAAAAGTGTGGGTCCTGGAAATGCAAGTCCCCATTTCTGGCTAATAGAATTTTTGTTGGGATGAGAAAGGGGGCAAGGTATGAACTGAAACAAAAATCTGTTGGACTATCAAAAATAGTGTGGAATTCAAACAGGTCCTATTTTCACTGTTTCAAAGGCCTTAACCTGCAGGACAGGAGTCACAGATTTATTGAGGAGAACAGATAGGGTCTGTTTAATTGCCATGATCTGGAGTTATTTAACTCCTTGGCCATTTAAAAAATAAAAAAAAGTCAACTATGCTGCAGTTATCAGTTTGTCTGGAAGAATGTATGCTGCTGGACTGTAATGATTGGCAAGTCATCTGGTGTAGCTTAGAAAAAGAATTACCATATGTTCCTGCAGTTTAGTAGACTTCATTGTTGACATTTTCCAGGGGCCTTTATTAAAATTGAACCCATTATGAATGTTTGGTCGAGTTTCAAAAGATCCAAAACTACTTATCTCAGTGTGGTAAGAGGAGAGGGTACTGAGTTCACATAGTTTGATTGACAGTTTTGATAGGTTTTCAAAGGATTAGCTTTCTCTGATGTGGATACTGAATAGACATTCATTTGATTTTATAATGGGTTGATCACTTGAGAGGCTTTAAAATATTTGACTGGGTTTTATGAGTCAGAGTTTTAATTTAAATTTGTACTAGTACGGGTCTATTAGCTTATAAAAAGTTAAACTTTTTTCATCTATGGAATGGCTCTTGTGGTCTGTACATAATGGATACTGGGTGAATGGCTATGAAAGTGCTTTTGGGGGTTATGAATATTTCTTCGAAGGAACTCTTCAAAATGCAGCTAATGAAAACAGAACAAAACTTACTCCAGCTTATAAATCAAAAAAAGGTTTAATAAAGAATCATTACTCCAAACTTGGGGCCTACCGTGGGCCACTCCAAGTTACCCACAATTCTACATAGTTTCTTATTTATAGTGAACCAGCTGGTCACTCTGCAATTGGTTCCATGGTTTATTGGGTCAACCGACCTTTACATCTTGTTCCCATTGGTCACATTACATCCAATACAAACTTGTTACTGGTTACATTTTAACAGTGAGGTGGCATGGAGGGGGCATAGGACATTGTGAGGTTTAAGGAGTGAAGGCTAGAGGTCCCTTTATAAAACTTGGCCCAAATCTCAAAGGAGAGCGGTTGGCCTTCTAAACAGCCTGCCTTGACAGTCACCCACCTTCATGGCCACTGCCAACTGCTTCTGGAGGTGGCCGGCCCAATTCAATTACACCCTGGAGCAACAGGGAAATTTTTTTTGAGGCAGATCTACCAATTTGGGAAATTTTTCGACTTGAGCAAAGTAACCTGGTAGTGAAAATCCAACCTATAGTTGCTCACCTTACTGATCCTCCCTCCTTCTAATACTGTTCCTTTCAACATTACTACTCCACCTCCTGTTCCAACATCCATGTTAATTGTGAAGATCTCATAATAAACTGGAATATCTAGCTCACAGCCATGTTCAGTTTGTAGACTGACCTCAGTTATGGTGACATCATATTTTAAGCAGAATTTGTGTTATAATTAACCTATATTTCCTAGTTTTCAAGCATTATTGCATAGAACATTTAACCATGCTTTTATGCCCCAAGACTATTTTTAACTTATCATTCTCCTTTATGACTTCAGCTGTACTTTTAACCACACTGATGACCAGGACTTTCCTGTCACTCCATTTCTCATCTTTCAGCTATTTTTGTTTTTGTCTTAGGTGTACTTCACTCTGGTCTCCCCCGCTCCTGCTTTCTTGGTTTAATATTCTTTTAACAGCTCTGTTTGTTCAGCTAGAACTTCCATTCTGATCCAGGTGAAGTCACCCAGTGACATAGTTCCTTCCTTGCCAGTGTGCTATGAAATATTTGTTCCTACATAAATTCTTTCACCATGTGGTAATCTTTTTCATTTACCTGTTTGCTGGTATCTTAGAGAATAAATCTAAGATTATTGCCCTCAAGTTCCTGCCTTTAATTTAGATCCTATCTCTTGCTGCTTCCTCAGCAGGGCCTCCTTCTTGTTCTTTCATATATTGTTCATCCAACAAATTGGATTTACTTTCTCTTCAAATTTTTTTCAAGTGCATCAAGATATCCCTTTCCCAGATACCAGATAAGCAAAAAACTCTTCTGGCCTCTTGCCTGTGGCTAAAGAGGATGCCAACAATATCCCTAATTACTGAATCTCCTATAACTACCATGTTTCTAATTTGCTCCTTTCCTTTTGGATATCCTCCTGCTTTCTATGTTTGAAATGTGCTTGATTCCTTCCATGGCCTTAAAACTTACCTCTTTGTGCTAAAAAGTTTGGTGTTTAATTGTTTCTAACATTTTTCCTATGGCAGTCTTAGGAGAATTAACTATGCAAAGGTTCACGATAAAAATTACAAACCAATAACTTTATACCTAACACTGAATTGTCAGACACACTTCTACAAACTAAACTTTAAAAGAAAAGACAGGAAGTCCCAACAGCATTCATTTCAATAAATGAGCTTTCCTGCAAGAACAAACAGATGAAAGAATATTCTTAACTTCTGAGCGGGAACAATACAAGAATAACTGCCTAAAACTAAGAATTGCAATAACAGTCCCAGAGTCAATCTTCAAGGCCTCTGAAAAGTAAATAAAATCAGTTCCATATCTTACAAATCTGCTGGCCAGTGAGTTGAGCTCTCAGAAGGTAGGCATGTGCTCTGTGGTTGATAAACCTGTTAAACATAGTTGAAAAGATGGATAGAAGGTTCAAGAGATAGTTTCCTGGTGAGATTTGATCAAAACCAATGATAGTACTATACTTCTAACAAAATGTGCTCCTGTTGATTCATAATTTGGTTGACTGTGCTGTCAAAATACCTTGCATATGGTCTCAAACAACAGGACACACACTGAAGGAACCACTCAAGGTGCTTTACACATGTATTACCTGTTGAAGCGTGGATCTGCATAGGCATCTGGAATATTAAGGACTTCTCCTGTTCGTGCTACCTGCCCAGCAATTCCTTTCTCAATAGAAAACCTAAGCAGCAGAAATGTGATTGAGAGTTTCACGTTTTTCTTTACATTTAGAAGACAAACTAACATAACAATGAATTAGCATATTTCAATTGTTCCAATAACTCAAAGAAATTGAGCGACAGGAAGTACTTCAATTTACTATATCAAGCTACATTACAAAGGATAAGAACATATATAACCTGCTGCAGAAAATGCTTCAGGATATTTCAAAGCTTTTGTTTCACCTTCTGCCTACTGAATAGAAAGACAGATATCTAGTCCAATGTCCTAGAACTATAGAATCCCAATGGTGCAGAAGGAGCCAGTTGGCCCATTGATTTTGCGTCGACTCTCCAAAAGAACATCTTACCCAGGTCCACCCTGCCCTACCTCTGCAACCCCGCACATTTACTACAGCCAATCCATACAGCCTAAACATCCCTGGACACTAAGGGACAGCTTAATATGGCCAACCCACTTAACCAGACCAGTGTAATGTCTAGCATCTGGACTCAAGATACCTTTCGCTGCTGCATTAATGGTTAATCAATTAAATAAACGTGTAAATATTCTTAAAATAGAAAATAAAGGAATTTTAGACACAGAGGGTGGAATTTGGAGGGCCTGTTTACTGCGGGCGCAAATCCCATTTTGGCTGCTAAATCACACAAAAGGGAGATAATAGGATTTGCACCCACGAGATCTTGGTTTGAGAGCTTCCTCCTCTCTGCCAGTGACATATTCAAGTTCACGCCCTTTCTGATTTCCATGAATTTTAATAAATTTAAATATACTTAAATGGCTTAAATGCTGTGGATTCTCTCCCATGGCAGGAGCAAAAAGCAGCCATGTTGGTTATGTTGGGAAAGTAGTGGTGAGCATAGCCATTATGGTGGTGAAGGACATTGCCAGAAAGTACCTTGACCACTGCCTTAATATTGCCAATGCCAGGGACAGTGCCAGATAGGTAGCGCCAGATTATACTGATACCAGCATGGTGTGTAGGAAGGTGGTACCCAAATCTTTGCATGATGGAAGAGTGGTTGTCTTTCTACATGTGGGGTTTTGGGAGTGTTCCCCTTAGTTGCCGAGGGATCCTGATCTCTGTGGGGACTGGTCCCAATTTCCATTGGGAAAAGGAGTTCTAATCTCCATGGGTAGTGGTGGTAGTGGTGGTGGTGGTGAGGTGGCGGGGGGGGTGAGGTGGCGCAGAATGCGTGCTTTAATATAGCTGAGAGATCAGGGCACCCTTTAGAAATGACACCCAATGTCAGAATCCCATACTTGCTGGTGTTAGGTCCCGATCCTTCAGCTAGCTGTGTGATCCTCACCAGCAGTTTGAAATTTCAGAGTGCTGTTAAATTAGATGAGAAAAGGCGAATATGAAGCTGTCACACAGCTTTTCATGTCTGATCGGGCACTCTCTTCAATTCTGGGAAAAGTCGACTCATTTATATCCTATCATACAATATTCACATCTCACTCTACACAGGGACAGACAAAGTACTCCTCATTATTCATTATTGCAGAACCTCAGCAAAGCCAATTTTCAATTAAATAACAGTGATATGAATTATTACAAAACTTCACAGTAAGTTAATTTTCATGATTATATCTAATTTTTTTCCTTATTTTTATAATATTTCCAATGTAAAATCCAGGTTACACTCAGTGTTGATAATGCAGAAACTTGGTACCTAATCTCTTTGGTTTTCTTGAAGACTGGTTTTCCTTCCTTCTGTTCACCAACGTCAAACAGGTCCGAATACAACTCCTGGTTGCTGTGGTCAACCTGAAAGAACGCGCAGCGATCTGCATTCACCAAATTTTTTGCATTTATCTGGAAAAGAATAAAAAGAAGATATTCAAAGCAGATGAAAACATGGGTCTGAATTTTAGTAGGATTGGATTAATTCCAGAGATCTTCAAAGATGGTAGGCCTGGACTCGAACGTGAAGTCCTATTCCCATTTCTCACCAACACATTTTTCGCAAATAGGGTAAAAGGAGCAAGACGTGAATTGCACAGGCATGAACATGAACCTGCTGGATCATTTGAAAAATTTAAACTGAATCTATTTTCACTGATTCATGGACCTCAACCTGCACTGAGAGTTACCCATTTATGGGAGGGACATAAATGTTCTTGAAGGATGAGACCTGTTTAAATGTCATGATCTAAAATTATTTAAATCCCCAACCCCTCAAAATGAAAAAAAGAACTTGGATTCAGCTGTCAGAACAACAAAAGAAAACACACATTCTTAGAGTGCGTTGATTCACACGTCATCTTGTATAAACTTTGAATAAACCTTTCCCATTTATTCCAGCAGTTTCAGTAGATTTCAGTGTTGACATTTCCTGAGCGCTGTTATTACAACTGAGCCTAAAGGATTAGCGGTTCTTGATATGATTACTGAATAGAGGTTTTTAAATAACAAATTGACCATTTGAAGGGATTCGATGAGCTTCACACGAGAACTTTTTTCTACATCAAGTTTAAATGAGCGAGAGCTTCAATAAGTGTTTAACTTACTTTAATCTTCACATGTGCCCATTGTGGATACTAGATGAATGGCTACGGAGATTGTATGAGAATATGAGGGTTTGGAGGCATGAGATATGAGGTAAATGGAAGGCACATGTGGGTGGCATGGAAAAAGCATTGGTGTGGGTGGGTGGTGAGGGGGGCCGAAGCAACTGGGGTGGGCCTTCTAATAAGCTCGTCTCAGCACTTGCCTGCACGAGCAGCTGTCGCTGCCTCCAGAGGTGGGAAGCCTGACTTGCACATATATCAATCCTGGTTTGAAAATTGCCCTATACATCGAAACAGGCCTGTAGAACTTGAAAATTTCTAGCCTTGGGCTAGTTGCTTTGGTAGCGAAAATGTGGCTCACTGTGGTAAAATAATTCACCAGCCATTTTGATGTTAGGAATATAGCAATATTGCTTGACAAGAATATGCAAATGAGGTAAATGTCATTCATATATAGGATGTGAAACAGCCGGTGACCAGCAAGCTCTCACGTTATATGGACCTGAAACATTAACTGTTTCTGTGTCCACCTGCTGAGCTTTTCCAGCATTTTCTGTTTTTATTTCAGATTTTCAGCATCCGCAGTATCTTACTTTTATCATGTTGTGTTCTTGCTGCTGTTAATATTGGAAGTGATTGCTGTGTGCATTGACCAGTTTGTTGAACTTCCTGTAACGTGTATGCATTAGCTTTAGTCTTCACATAAACATAGCTTACTTATAGTTTACCAATACTGTCAGTGTGACAGGTGCGTTTGAATAAAATCAGAAACAAAATAGGCAATGGCTGAGATGTCAATATGGTGAGAATCAAATTGGAGAGATAATTGGGAGTTTTGTAATTTCACAGAACAGAAAGGAACTCATACCAAATGTTTCAAAAATGACAGACAATCTTTAAATTT
Organism: Sphyrna mokarran; assembly: GCA_024679065.1. NCBI lineage: Eukaryota > Metazoa > Chordata > Chondrichthyes > Carcharhiniformes > Carcharhinidae > Sphyrna > Sphyrna mokarran. Next base: position 37,479,726 of record JAGIQG010000012.1, on the reverse strand, counting down.
AAAATATAAAAATATATTCTATAATTATTGTGTTTTCAGCATCATCAGTGCCCAAGGGGCAAAGTGCCCGTGCCTAGAGGGCAGCTTGGCACAGTCCATGAGGCATGGGGCAATGCCAAGAGGGGGACAGCGCCTGATGAGAGTGGGGCCTAGGGGACGATTGGTGGGGTTGGGGGATCCTGCTGCCATTTTGGCATTGGGATAGATGGGGGTGAGGGATACTGGGTGGCTCTGCACTGCTAGGGGGTAATTGGGGGCTAGAGATTGGGGTGGTCTGAGAAGGGGGAAGGAGTCAAGGCTGGCCTTGAAACGGTTGGGGGGGGGCGCGATTAGGCAGTAGGGGGTTTGGGGGGGGTGGGGCAGCACCGTGAGGGTCCCAGGCTAGCCAGCAAACAGGAAGCTGAAAGTTTGGGGCCATTGCATTTGTGCAGAAGCCCACTGGTTTCAGTCTCCCAGATGGGAACAGGTTCCCTGAAATCTAATGATATTCACACTAATGGCCTCCACGTTGCACAGAGTGTGGGAGATTGTGATCTCTCACTGAAAAAAACCGGACTGAATTACTTCAGTTTTCCAGCAAATTCTACACTTAGAGGATTCTTCCAAAAAAGTTCTAAGTGCTGAATTCACAGGAAAAATGGTGTAAATCATGATTGTTTTTTCAGTGGGAGTTCACACTCGAGCGTCCCACCCTCTGTGCACTGCAGCAATCACAATTGAGAATATCATTAAAAGCTTCGGTGGGGGGATGTCAGTCTCCAGTTTGCTCAATTGCTGGCTGAACTACGGCAATGTTGCCTACACCACTCTCCCCAAGGCCCGATTGCAGCTTCAATGACCATTCCCAGATCAGCCCTGAAACCACCCCGCGAACCTGCTTGCCCCAGGCCTGAACCACCCCAATATCCAGAAATCCTCCAGCAGTGACGATCGCCACTCCTCCCCGCCCAAGGAAGCTGACTCATCCCCAGCAGATCATCCTTCTCCCAGCCTGCTCCAATCACTGGCCTCCCTCCATCATCAACTGGATCCCAATGTAGCTTGGCAGTGAGACTGCCCACCTCCGTTGATAGCCCTGTGGCCCCATCCCAGCTGACGGCACCCTTGGCCTCATCCCTTGGCACTATCTCAAGCTCCTCCCACTCAACACCGCCTCTGAAGCCCTACCTCTTGGCCCCACCCTCTTGGCACTGCCTGTTCCAAGATGCCGCCTCAGCATGGGCAATTTGCCTCTTGGGGAGTGCCGGTGAACAGGCTGGCACTGCTAGGGTGCCCATGCCCAGGGGGCATCATCTACCCATCCTCTGGAGGGGTCCCCATTGTACCCCCTTCACTCCTATGGGATCTCCCACTCTAAACCGTGTGGGGACAGCTTATACTGGCAGGGTGGTAGATGCTATCGGGCCCAGAGAATTCAGTCCCAGCCCGATAATTACATTCAAATTACATTAAAAATAGGTTAAAACAACTGACCTGGTGTTCCCACCTGTTTCCTGTGTGGTCCCAACCGCGCTGGATATCTGGCGGTGGAAACACGCATGAGTTGGAAATCATGCATGAATCGCACACGCGCAAATCTCCCAACCTGACCTGTCAGGAGATTAGCGGTTCGGAATGGGAGAATCGCTCCCTTAGAATTTTTTGGGGGGAATTCCAGCCCATATTCTGCACCTTCTCCTTTCCTTCTCTATGCTTTGTCTGTACAGCGTGCAAGAAACAATACTTTTCACTGTATACTTATACATGTGACAATAATAAATCAAATCAAACCAAGTGGGAATGCAGGATCTATCCTCTCAGCAATGTCCACGAAGGCCAGAAGGGATGAACCATCTGCACCCAGCAGTAGTCCAGCGCTATGGCAGGTTGCCAGGTCTGGCAAACCTGCATTTGCCAGACGAAGGCCATAGTGTCGAAAGCTCGCGAATTTACTATCAAATAAATTGGTTGGATTTAAAATTGGTGTTGTGAAACTTTACTCTAGAGTTGTTGTCAGACTATTTTTCTGCCAAATGTGTATGATTGATTCAAAGAAGTAGTGAACTATACTTTCATTCCATCAATTCTCACTGAAATCAATTATCCCTTCCTGAAATTTGGATTCTGGATAAAACATTGCCAGGTACTTACCATAATGTGTTCCAGTAGGGAATCTATTGCCAGTATATTGTCAAAGTAGGTTCTGCAAAAAAAGAAAAATAGATTGAAGTAAGAACCTTGACTTCATTCAAATTGCTTTTGAAGATTTTTGTGCTAATCTTTGTTTTTTTGATGGAAAGGATCTGCTCTGAATGGAATGAGTGCTCCCAGGATTACCTCATATGCCATTTATAACAAAAAGTGCAGTTTGAACACTTTACAGGATCCTTCTTGTCATATCTGAAATATTTTCCTAGGTGTCCAACATTTGAAGTATCAGGTGTTTCCATCCACTTATGAGATGAGGCACCTGCGGTCAATCATTTCTGATTCATTTGACTTACTTCTCCTTACCAATTCATTAGTGTGGATAGCAGATGGAAATCTCAATATCATCCCTGACTCAAGAGACCTAAAGCAGGATTCTAGTGGTCATATAGCAATCTGCATTTCTCAACCATTTTTAAACTAGACAGGAACAGAGCTTCTCAAATCTTTTACAAAGGGGCCTTTGATACAACAGGAAATTTACGAGCAGCACATACAAACCATGCCTCATTCATTCTTGGTATGTTGATTTTGTTAGGATTGATTAGGGGTTGTTAACATTCAAAAGATGGAATGTACCCAAAATTTAGCTGTAACTTTCAGCATTAATTCCAATGGCCCTGTTGGTGCGATCTGGACCGCAATTTTTCCCCATCTGATAAACACCGTGCCTATGGCACGAAGTGTCTGATTTGCCCACTTTGGGGTTCATCATTAATCCACAGAATTGTTCTTATTCAAGCCAAGAGGATGGGAATTTTCTGGAGGGGGCCCTGCTGGCAGGAAACCTTCCAACAAGTACAGGAACCCTGCTGGGGGGACAGTGGCAGCATCCTCCACAAGATGTGTGCAATGATGTAAGATAAACAACATATTCCACTCTGTCAGGGTAAGTATTCCCTGTACTCTCTCTGTATTCCACCTTTCCATCACCCCTTGGAATGTAACCTCAGATTCACACGATGCCATCTAGTAAGACCACAGCACCCAACTCCAACAGCTTCCTCATATTCCCTGAGATCTCTCTCTTCACAGCCTCCCCAACTGTTAAGCCATATTAATAGGTTTCATCAACAACTGATCCATCAGGTGGCCAGCTAACTTCATCCTCATTTGTGTGCCTGCAAAATAAGCTTGCTCACAATTGCTGTTCGGCAATGGAATGTCAAAGGCTAAAATCTCCTTGAAGAGAGAATCCTGGAGTTCACAGGGGAGGAGTACGAATGGGCCTGTGCTGACAGGAAGATGAGCCTGTGAGAAAGAAGTAAGGAGCCACTGCACAATCCTCCAGATGACCAAGATCAAGTGAGTTCTGTGTATCCCAGACGATTGCCTTGGCAATGTACTCATACCATTTTGCTTTCCTTGTAGGAGCATCATCTCATCAGCTTGGCCCATCCAGTAGCAGGGTTTCACCACCCACCCACAGGGTTGCTATGATTCTACCTACGACATCTGAGATGTCGGAGGAGAACACCAAAGACGAGTTATCACCTACATCATTACCAGCACAGAGACATGCACCTCGGTGGGAAATCTTAGCAGGCAAGTTTCTGCATCACTATCTGGTGAATGCCACACTGCGTCTGATGTACATCAAGCGGAGGTAGGAATGTCCTGGGATCGGACAATCAGAGATCTGCTGGATCCCAGGACTTAGCATTGCCCCAGCCAGGTGCCATGCCTCTGAACACGCTCATCTCTCAGATGTTGAGACGCAAAGGCAGAACCAGGAATATGAAGAGGGATCATCAGCAATACTCCTGCAGCTGCAAGGCCAAGTGTTAGAGGCCCATATCTGGCAATGTGTGGCACCCAGGCCAACTTTGCAAGAGTGGCAACTATAGTGGAAAGCCTGGAGCTCAAAATCAGATCCATGTTGGAAAATGTGCAAAACTTGTCTCAGTTCCTGAGGATCATGGTTGAAAACTTCAACGGCATGGCACAGAAATGGTAGGCCTCCAGTACCAGATGCCGGTGAGGCTGTGGAGCTCACTCCAGTTGCCCTTCCATCCCATGGAGAAAACCATGGGCACTGGGCACCTGGAAGGAGGATTATCTGCTGGAGCACAGGCCGGGGCCTTTCTCCCCATGAGACCCTGGAAGCACCTAGCCAATTGAACTCCCTTCCTGAGAGCAGCACAACTCAGGCACAGTACCCAGAACAGTGTAACGCAATAACCCTGGTGCCACCCAAAAGTAGGCTGGAACCCCCTGGAGGACGCCCACCAAAGATATCTCAGGTAATAATGCTTGGAAAGCAGCAGGCAGCCTCCACCTCTGATGTGCATCCTGGGAACATCCCTGGAGGATGCGTGGTCCCAAGACTGAGTACAGACACTCTGAGGTCAAAGTCAGATTGTAAAATACTTCCACTTAATTGATTAGAACCCTTTGAGAATTGGACACTGTATATAGAACATCTAAGTCATTATTTTATGGCCAAAAGAAGGAGAAGAGGAAGGAGAAGCAATCCCTTCATGTGTGTGTGGGACCCGAGCCTACAGTCTAATCCACAACCTAACGTCCCTGAACACACCCAATTCAAGTACATTCATGGAGATAGTGGATTTGTAATAGCACATTATCCAAAGATCTCAGTCATGCGGCTGGGTTTTAAGTTTAATTTCACTGGGAAAGCTCCAGGAGAGACCATTGCAACCTACATTATGAAGCTAAGGCAAATAGCAGAAGTCTGTATCTTGAGGCCACCCTCGACAATATGCTAAAGATCATTTGTGGAATCAATAATGAGGCGATTCAGAGAAAGCTGTTAGTGAAAGCAGATATCAATCTTAATAAGGGTTGGAGATAGTGCTGGCGATGCAATCAGCAGTAGTAGCAAAAGTGAAGACGCTAGTTTTGAAAAGGAAACAAATGTTGCTGCAAGCAGAGTCAGAAGATTTAGGAAAGTTAATGCAACATCAAAGATTGAAACAGATCGCCATTGGGGTAATCACTCCCCAGAAACTTGCAGATCTAACAAAACAGAATATTATTCATGCCACAGGAAGAGGCGCTTGAGGCACCGGTGTAACAGCAAGCCAAACCTGCTCAATGCTAGAGGCAGTAGCACATCGCAAGTACACAGTGTAGAAGACTTCCTTGCTAATGCTAATGAATAACATGAAGGAGAGCAAGATAGCCCCCATCATCAATGTGCTTTGGGTTAATAGAAGTGTCTGCAATCATATTGGGGGATCAAACATAAAGGGATGAGAAGGGGTTTAGCTTTTGGTTTCATAAAAACATCAGGAAAATTAGTGACCTATATGGGAGAGACCATCATGATCATGGGTACTGCCATGGTATCAGTGAGCTATCTACAGCAATCTGATCAATGCCTACTAATGGATGTATCAGGTTTACTGGGCTGCAACAGGCTCAAAGAACGGTATCTCTTCCTAAAAGTTATCAATTTCAAAGTGAATTGCAATAATATACTTGCATAAATGATCACCTAAGTGATTTAGTTATTAAATAAAATATTGGAATCACTTACTTGGATACATCCAGCAGAAAATCATTCATTTCACTCTGCTTGGCAAGACCTTTGGAAAACTGAAAGCAGAATTTTCAAATCAGAGCAATATAATAAAGGAATTTTGCCTTCATTGATTTCAATTAAGCGTGTCTACACCTTTCTGTGCATAAGTGATGATTTTTAAGCTAGTGAATGAAAGATTTGATAAGAATAGGGAGAAATATTTTCTACTGGTAGGTGAGTCAGTAACCAATGGCAAAGACTGAAGTCGGGTGGAAAAAGCCACATTAAAGCAGTTACTTAAATAGTGACTTTTTCAGTTATACAGTTGTGGACTTTGAAAAGAAATTTCAACAGGTTGGTCCCACAGTGTATCGCTGGCAGGTCAGCTGCTGACCTGCCTGCCCAATTAGCAACTTAGTCAGCCAAAGATTGGGAGCCATTTGTAAAGACCCCCCTAGTACAGAGAAAGTAAAGGAGTTCCCCCAGATTCACTGCCTCTGGTACTGTCCGGGAATGACCCTTTCCCTTCGAGTGCTGTACCTACCTGGGCTCCCCTCAGAACCTTCCTCACCAGGTGCATGTTTCAGGATCCCAGTCATGATTCACGTTGTTCTGCTGTCACCCCAACTTGGATGAATTTTCTGACAGGGGTGGGAAGGATGATGATTCAGGCACAAAGGCCTGACAATTATGTAGTAATATATTCAAATTATGTTTCCAACATTCAAAATCAAGAAGTGTACTGATTGGGAGGAGGGTACAATCATGTTATATGCTTATATTGACGTAAAAAGTGATTTTGAAGTCCTGGTGATATTTTCTGCTCCCAAACCCAACTATAGAACCACAGAACCCCTACACTGCAAAAAGAGGCCACTCGGCCCAAGTCTGCACCAATTCTTCAAAAGAACATCCTACGTGGGCCCTCCCCTCCATCCTATCCCCAGAGTTCCACACATCTACCACAGCTAATCGAATTAACCTACACATCTTTCGGCACTAAGGGACAATTTACCATGGCCAATCCATCTAACTCACATTTTTGGGCTGTGGGAGGAAACTGGAATACCTAGAGGAAACCCATGTAGACACTGGGAGAACGTAAAAACTTCATACCATCACCCAAAGCCAGAGTCAAATCCAGCCCCTGTTGCTGTGACACAGCAGTGCTAACATAGTGTAACTGTACTGCCCAATGCCTGACATGATTGGGAGTGGAAGATCCCAACCATTGATTATTGTCAGGAATACACTGCTTGAAAAGGTTGAGAAAGCAAATTTAAAAGCAACTTACAAAACGGAACTAGATACAGAGTTTAACTAGAAAAACAAATGTAGCTCAATGGAGAAGGAGCATGTGAATAGACTATTTTGTGAGACTTTTTAGAAGAGTAGCAGAGGTATGCTGGATTGAATGGTTTCCTTCTATACTCTATAATTAGACAATGAGACAACAATAAAGAAGATTGCTTTGTACTGGATCTCACAGAGTTACTTGGAGCTTTGGCCTAACTTCACCCACCTAGGCAGCTGGAATGTCTTCAAGCACTGACCTTGTGCCTGTTAGGTTATTCGTTATTTAGTTAGTGAGTGCAAAGTCCCTAAGCCAAGCAGTTTTCTTGTCCAGCTTTGTTGAGTATGGATGGGTCTCTGCTGAGTCTGTGGACTGGACATTCTGTTATGATGCGGTGTATAGTTTGCTCTCTCCCACAGGCACGTGACTGGCACTAATGGTGGAAGTTGACCAAGAGGGGCCATGGCCAATCCTCTCTTTCCTTGGAAAGCTGAAACCAAGCAATTGTTGAGTTGGGTTTGAGACCAGGTACTTGTTTGTCATGTCCAATGATTCCAATCCATCTGTCCAAATGGATTTTGCATTGAAGTCCTGCATGGGAAGGTTTTTTCAGATTGGCCTTCTTGATGGGAGTCGTACTTTGGGTAGGCTGAATAGATAAGTATGAAGTTGAGGACACCACAAACTTTTTCTATCATTTTGTGGGTTGTTGCAAGTTGGCAAATATGCGGAGAACATGATGTTTGTCAGGACAGGGAGCCAAGGATGTGATGTTAAGTGTAATGTTCGAGTAATGGTATTCATGGTAGCATTCAGTTAGGTGTCAACTCTGTGTGTACATGATAATCTTGACTAAACAGGAGCACAGTATTCTACTACTGAGCAGGAGAGTAAGTACTAAGGTTCCGAAGGCAGCAGCACTCTATGTTGAGCCAACTAGTTTTGCAATCAAAGTTGTTTCTGGACTTAATCTTGGATGCAGTTGGTTGTAGATGTTCCTGGAATGTCAGTCTGTAATTAATGGTGTTCCGCACGGATCAGTGCTGGGACTCTGCTGTTTGTAATACATATAAATAACTTGAAAAAAAAACATAGCTGGTCTGGTTAGCAAAGTTGCAGATGATACTAAGATTGGTGAAATTGCAGATACTGATGAAGATTGTCAGAGAATACTGAAGGATATAGATAGATTGGAAAATTAGGCAGACAAATGGAGATGGAATTTAATCTGAACAAATGCAAGGTGATACATTTGGTAGATCCAATTCAGATAGGAGCTATAAAATTAAAGGCAGAACTATCAGGAGCATAGACTCACAGAGAGATCTGAGAATACAGATCCACAGATCCTTAAAAGTGGTAGCGCAAATAGAAAAGGTGGTGAAGGAAACATTTGGCATGCTTCCCTTCATCAGAAGGGAATTGAGTTTGAAAGTTGGAAAATTATGTTACAGTTATACAAAACGTTGGTTAGGCTGCATTTAGAATATTGTGTCCAATTCTGGTCACCACACTACCAGAAGGATGTGGAGACTTTGGAGAGTACAGAAAAGGTTTATCAGGATGTTCCTCGGTAAGTAGAACATAGAACATTACAGCGTAGAACAGGCCCTTTGGCCTTCAATGTTGCGCCGACCAATTAGGAAAAAGCAATGACCCTCTAACCTAAACCATTCCCTTTTCATCCATAAACTTATCTACTAACCTTTTAAACGCCACCAAACTTGACACATCTACAACTGACACAGGCAGGGCATTCCATACCCTTACCACCCTCTGGGTAAAGAACATACCTCTGACATCCGTCCTATAACCACCACCCCTTAATTTAAAGCTATGTCCCCTCGTGCTAGCTTTCTCCATCCTAGGAAAAAGGCTATCACTGTCCACACTATCTAAACCTCTAATCATCTTATATGTTTCAATAAGGTCTCCTCTTAGCCGCCTTCTTTCTAACGAAAACAACCTCAAATCCCTCAGCCTCTCCTCATAAGACCTGCCATCTGAAATGTGGAGCTTATTCAAGGAGCAGCTACTGCGAGTCCTTGATAAGTATGTCCCTGTCAGGCAAGGAGGAAATGGTCGAGTAAGGGAACCATGGTGTACTAAAAAAGTTAATTTGCTGGTTAAAAGGAAAAAGGAAGCTTATGTCAGGATGAGTCTTGAAAGCTCAGTTAGTGCAATGGATAGCTATAGAATAGCCAGGAGGGAGCTAAAGACTGAGTTGAGGAGAGCTAAAAGGGGACACGAGAAGACTTTGGCTGATAGGATCAAGGAGAATCCTAAAGCTTTCTTTAGATATGTTAAGAATAGAAGATTGGTTAGGGCAAGATTAGGGCCAGTCATAGACAGCAGTGGGAAGTTGTGCGTGGAGCCTGAAGAGATTAGAGAGAAGTAGGGTATAAGCTATGAGGAGAGATTGAATAAACTCGGATTGTTCTCCCTGGAAAGATAGAGGCTCAGGGGCAATCTGATAGTTTACAAAACTATGATAGGTAGGAAGGAAGTTGGAAGCTTTATCCCAGGGTAGAAATTACAATTACGAGAGGGCATAAGTTCAGAATAAAAGGAGAGAAGGTTCAGTGGAGATGTGCAGGGGTATTTTTTTTTTTTACACAGAGGACAGTGGAGGCCTGGAATGCAGTGAAATGGTTGAAGAAGATATGTTAGCACCATTTAAGATTTATCTGGATAGACACATGAAGAGACGGGTCTAGATAAGCCAACGTGATCGACACAGGCTTGGAGGGCTGAAGGGTCTGTTCCTGTGTTGTAATATTCTTTGTCCTGAAAAATGTAGGAATTGTGTGTGCTTTAACTTACAAGCCATTAATTTGGATTTGAACTTTTTACTGCTTTCGTATTGTGAAGATGGAATAAGACGGACACTGTTTCTGCAGAATTTTGCTTGAGTTGCCATATGTTACAGTATTGTTCAAGTTTTGACAAGTCCTCGTTTAGATTCTGGTGCAAGGTATCAAAGTCGAAGGCTTATGTAATTTTCCGGGAACTAGTGGAACATGGAATATCATTTGTGTACAAGTTGAACAGAGTTGGAGGCAGAACTGGATCTTGGTGGGGAGTTGGGGGGGGGCGATGGGGGCTACTTCTCCCAGAATAACCAGTCTTTGACCTAGACACTCCAAGTGACACAGCATTTATATGACTGTTCGTTTCCAGGCAATGACAATCTCAGGATGTTGATGATGGGGGCTCAGCAACGCTAACACCATTAAATATTGAGCGAAGATAGTTGAGCTTAATTGCCCATGAGCAGATGTAGTGGGGCTGAAAAGCTTTGATCTGGTCTGATCAACAAAGTGTAGTTTAGCTCTACAGTATAATGCTTTTGCTGTTTAACGTGCATGTAATCCTGTGCTATAGTTTCACAAGATTGATGTTTTGTTTTCTGTCTGTTGCTGGATTTAGCATGTTTTTCAATACCACCCAATGAATCAAGGTTCGTTCCCTGCCTTAATGATCATGTAGACTAAAAGATGGGCTGGACCATGAGGTTACACATTGTGCTAATATTCCACTTTGTTGCTGTTGATGGCTTGCAGCACCTCCTGCTTTAAGCTGCTTGATCACGCCAATATGTGGGTGTGGAAGGTTTTGGGAGAATTATGGGTAAGGGGTGAGGACTTGACTGTCATGATTATATAACTGGGCTGGCATACCATTAAATAGAAGAAGGCCTTCTAGCATATCTGCCTTATTATCTGTCAACATATCCTCTGGAGACAGTGAGCCTAATTCCATCCTGCCCATCACCTCAGAATGAAAATATGATGGGAAAATTCTTCTTAATGGAGATGGTTTGTGGAACCTAGAACTTTCCTGATTCATCCTTTCCATCTCCTTCACAAGATGTTACTTTGCTATTCTTCCTCTTGATCTGTATTTGACTATCCCTGGTGCTCTCCTGTATATTTCTTAGTGATTCCATTAATTCTCCTCTTTCCCCATTGTTATTCTTTCTCTCTTGTTGACACCACATATATATGCCAGAAGATCAGAAACAAAAACAGAAAATGATAGATTCCTACCTGAACTTGATGAATTGCCACTAATGCCCATGCTAAATTTGCAGTGGCAATCTGAAACAAAGAGCAAAAGTAAGGGTTCAGCAAATGATCTGAACAAACTAAGATATTTTCCCAGTTCCTCTCCAATTCTTGCTTCTCTTGTTTGAAAGGCACCGATTTTTGTTTTGGTTTGGTTTAATGGACAAGACAGCCTTCCATTCTCACAAGAATGGCCAATTGGCTGTTTCCCTTGTGTGGATCTTGACCATGAGTAAAGGTAAGTTATTTAATCATAGGGAACAAAACAAAGCCTAAACCTATTTTCATCCAATGTGCACACTTGTTCTTTCCTTTGGTTGCAGGAGAAGAAATCCTGGTTGAATTATTCCAGTCTTGCTGCTACAACTAACACTGCTGGTACACATGCTCATTCACGTACTGATCTGCTCAGCCACTGCTGCAACTTCCACTCCATATTATTTCAAACTTTATCTCACAGGCATGGCAATATGTTTTACATATACTGTTGGTGCTTTACAGGAAGTATAATAAACCATTAAAGTTTGGAATCATGCTAATTTTTTCTGGATTAGCTATGCCTAAATATTTTAGGACTGTTGAAGGTCATAGAAATATTTATTAAAAGCTGCATCTTTGCCTTATGTTTAAGTCTGATTTTATGAGACTTCTACTCCACAACAAGAGTAGAAACTCACCTGCTGTTGATCACTGTCAAAGGGATTTCTGCCTCGTTGTCGATGCAACTCCAAAACACCTATCAATTCGTTAGTGGTGGTAACTATTGGTAAACAGAGGACAGATTGAATAGCATTTGCTGATTCCAACCACGTTCCTTTGGGGAATCGATTATCCTAAAAGGAAGAAAAAGAGAACATGATAATAGTGCAATGGATGCAACATGAGTAGGCAACATTGATATTTTTCTCTGACACAAGAATATCACTGCTATTTGTTTGCAATCTGTCACATAAATTAGTGAACGTGTGATTCTTTAGTAATATACAAAATGGCAAGTAAAATATTCTACTATTTATGCATTCCCCGTACATGAAATGCTTTCCATAATCTTTCAAACTTTAAACAGTTAACTCTTACTACTCTATTTTTATGGAAGCTTAAAAGAAGTAAAGTTTTATCCAGATATTTTGTTTATATTATTCTAGTACATTGGCTGTTTCCTGAAATTAGTTACAAATACCTCCAATTTAATAAAACATTGCATTTTATATTCATTTATGATATAAAAATAACAAAAATTTACTATACTTCATTCTTATGTTTATATGGAGTCCTACATTGTAAAGGTAAGTTGCACAGGAAAGAATGCTAAAATGAAGGCACAAAAAGTTAAAAGTTGACTAACAACATAAAACAGTAGCTGGTCAATGAATGATTCTGGGATTGGTTGGATGTAACCAGTTGTATGGAGTTCCCCAGCGATTGCAATAATTAAGTTGGGGCAGGTGGGCACACAGTGAGCATGGCGTGACTTTTGTGTGTATAAAAGTGCTTATTAATGAGATGTAAGATTTGCTCAGCATCATGTTGTGACAATCATTATTTTTCACACCATAGGTGATATCCTGCCAAATTTGCATAAGATTCCACCTTATGGGTGGGATTTTCAGGCCCTTCTTGCTGATAGGATCTTCTGATTCCACTGAAGGTGACTGCTTGTAGCGGAGTCCCTGGTGGTAGAGTGGGCGAGTCTTACAAAGCACCATAGACTTTGACAGAACCCGAAGGTCCCAGTGGTGACCAATGATGAGCTGCCTCTGCCATAAGAAAACATGGTATGGGGCAGTCAGACAATCCAGGTCAATGTTTTTAAACTTAAATGAAGGCATTTTTGAGGGCATAAAAGCTGAGCTGCCTGTTGTGACTTGGCAAATTAGGTTAAGGGATATGTCAGTAGAGGTGTAATTGCAATCATTTAAGGGGATATGTCAGATTACACAGAATAGATATTTTTTAATAAGAAAAATTCCAAGGGATGGACCCACCCTCTATGGTTAACTAGAAAGGTTAGGTATAGTTACAAATTTAAAGAAAAAGCATTTCATTGTTCAAATACAGATGGTAGAGCAGATGACTGGACAGAATACAAGGAACAGGAAAGGTGACAAAGGAAGGAAAAATTAGAGCACAGATAATAAGAATTTATATAAATATTTCAAAAAGAAATGAGCTAACAAGGTGATATTGGTTTGATAGAAAGTGAGTCTAGAGAATTGATAATGGTAAACAAGGAATGGTAAATAAATTGAACAAGTATTTTGTATCAGTCTTCACTATAGAAGATATAAGTAACATATCAGGAGCAGCTATAAATCAGGAATTGAAAGGGAGGGAGGAACTCGGTCACAAGTGAAGTGGTACTAATTAAGTTGTTGGAGCTGTGGGCAGACAACTGCTCGGGTCCTGATGGACTTCTTCCTAGGGTCTTAAAAATATGTCCAGTAACTTAGCTGATGCATTGGTTTTAATTTTCCAAACCAGCCTAAATTCAGAGAAGATCCTATTCGATTGAAAGAGAGCAATCATAACTCCATTATTCAAAAAGGCAATGAGGAAAAAAGCAGAGAAGTACAAGCCTGTTAACATCTGTTGTAACGAAAATGTTGGAAGCCATTATAAAAGAGGTCATAGCAGGGCACTTGAATAAGCATTCCGATCATCGTCTCAAACCCTCTCCTCTCTTCCTCAAACTGAATATAAAATTCCATCATATTATGGTCCCTGCCACCTAGGAGCACCTTCACTATGCAATCATTAATGACTCCCATCCAGTATAGCCTGCTCTCGGATTGTTCCAAGAAAGTTCCAAAAACATGTAATGTATTTCTAACCTATGCTATCTTTGTCCAACTGACTTTTCCAGTTTAAATGTAAATTAAAATGGCTCATGATTATTGCCATGCCTTTCTGAGAAGTTTCAATTATTTTTGCTCCACCTTATCATGTGGTTACTATTAGGAAGATTGTACACAATTCCCACAAATGACTTCATGCCTTTACCATTTCTCATCTCTATTCAAATTGTTTCCACATCCTGATTTCGTGAACTTAGGTCACACTTTACAACATTAACTAAATGAGCCACCCCTCCATTTTTCCCTCACTTCCTGTCCTTCCTACATGTCCTGCACCCTCCCATATTCAGGACCCAATCCAGTAGCCATGTCTCTGTTATGGCTATAAAATTGTACTGAATTATTTTTATGTGCGCTCACAGTTCCCTGGTGTTTCCACCCCTAACCAATGTGCCAAGGGAGAACACATTCTGCCCATCAAAGTAACTCCACCACCACATGAGTATTGATTAGCTGTCAATAGGACTTCCATGGCTCACTTGGTCAGAAAACTTGCCTCAGAGGGCTGCTAGCAAATCTGACTTCAATCTTAGCAGCACCAGCAGCACCTGGTCAAAACCAGGACTACAAGCCAGATTCAAAGTCCCAGAGTCAGGACCAGGTAGGTTCAGGGGTCTCATGGCAGTCCAGATCCAAGGAGTTAGTGAGAGAGATTTGAATCTTGAACGATAGGTCAGGGGCAAGAGTACCCTCAGGAAGATGCCTTGGAGGGGATCATCTAATGTGGAAATGGTTTCCTCAATAAGTATCTACTTTTTCACACTCAATGCTCTATGAGGATAATCTTCTGGGCTTCCCCATGCCACTGAACTGCCATCACCCTCATAACTGAGATGGGAAGTGGCTCTCAGCCACTTAAGAGTCTCAATTTGGGTGACAATGGGTGGACTACTTTAGGTTTTTCCATCCCGCATAAAATACGAGACAGAATAGTTAACCTGCTAGCTAGGGCCTGTCCAATGTCTGCATTGCTTTGAAAAAAAGGTGAAATTTCAATTGTGATGAAATTACTCAGTGGTTTTGTGGTCCTTTGTTATCATTGGATAGCAACCATAGTTCAAGGTTTCTAGATTGCAAGCCTTTGTTGGAAAACATACAGTGTTCCAAAATATAACATTAGTAGTGCATTTTATTCATCCATACCACTCAGACCCCAATTTTAGGCACATTGCTGGTTGAGGATACCAGGCTTATCTTACAAAAAGGGAAGTGAATTGAGTAAGGAGCATAAGCTGTTCCTTTTATACATCCAAATGTTTGGTTCAATGTGGCACTGGCAGCAGCCTGTGAGTAACTTTTTTTTTGTTTTATTCCATATGAAAAAATAAAGAATGAGAAGAAAAAATAAATTTATCTTTATGCTTCAACTTCTCCCATTCCCAAACTTACAAACTGCCCCTTTCTATCCTTCAGTCATCACTTAATCAACAGTTTCCTTCTATGTTAGGATCTCTCAAATAACTCATCTGATTAATAATTACCAATGTGCCAGTCCAATGATTATGAGAGTGCAGAAAGACTTGTTCAATTAACCAGGTATAGAAAAGTCTTGCTAGGTTTGCGATCATATTGTTGTGCAGGATCTTCAAAAATCGACAGCCCAGCCCAGATGCGGAACTCCTTCCCCATTTCAAACAGATCCGATTTTTGCCAACATGGAGAAGAGGGTAGATTGTGAAACATGCAGGAATGCAGCTCAAACTCAGCAGAGTCCTTTGAAGTTATAAGTTCAAATAAACCTCATTTCAAGGATCTTAACCTGAAGTGTGGAAGTTACAATTGATAGGGGAGACTTAAAAGCTTTTGAAGAGAGGATATAGTATGTCTAAGTGCCGTGATCTGAGGTTTTTAAAAAATTCTTGATCTTTAAATATGAAAAGAAAACAGGCTAAAACCCTGTGAGCTTAAAATACCTGCTATATCGATTGACAAGTGTAGGTAAACTGGTATAAGTTTAAAAAAGCCATCTGGTCATTCAGTTTCAATAGTATTTTTTGCTGATATTGCCCCAAGGGCTATTATTATGCCATTATGAATGCATATTTGATTTTCAAAATCTATAGTTATCTCAGTGGGGGCTCTGAGTCTACAGTTTAGTTGACAATTTAAAGAGGCTATTAAAGGATTAGCTGTCTTCTAACGTGGGGTCTGAATATAGGTTTGTTTGTCTTTATAAGCAATTAGCCATTATGGTAGGGGAGATGATGGAATGTGAAAGGTGAGAGCTAGAAGGTCTAACTGCCTCTACAGCAACTGAGGTGAGCCTTTTAACCAGCACACACTTGTGCTCACCTGCCCATATCATCCCCTAGAAACTGCTACCAGGATTAGCGAACCCAACTTTATCATCCTCCCCATCTCTCGGAGTAAAAATTGGATCAAACGAGTCCCTCTAAACTGAGGTAAGTCTGCTGGGTCAGGAAATTTCCCAACTCAAGCCACCTTTATAGCAAAAGTCATGCCTGTCCTATTGACATACATGTATGTTTGCCAGCAGGATTCATATGTTATTATTATATTCTTGTTGAACATTCACTAATAGGTAATGAAATCACCACTATTTCTGCTGAAGTGAACTGATTCAGCTGACTAGAGATCAAAACCTGGGACTTGTATTGGCTGAATGGCTCAGTTCTATGTACCACTGGGTATATTTACCCAGTGTCTATTTGGAAGCTTGAAGAAATGGTAAATTTAACAAACCCTGCCCAGGCAAGAAATTATTGAACATATTTTGATTAATTTCAATAAGAAAATCTTACACTAGAAACAAATGGTAAAATGTTATCCTCAGATACTTCCATGTTTAAGATAACTAAACTATGGTTGTAATGAAAACCCTTTCATAATGCAAATGATAACAAAATTGTTTAAAGCAGAATTTGTACTTTTAAGCTACAATGTCACATAGTGTGGTTTTCACAGGACTTACACCTTCCTAGCCAGCTGAAGACCATAATGATCAATCTTCTCTACAGAGCTATTTGGGAATAACTTTGCAGAGTGAGGGATCCAAATTCATGGAATGCAGAGTTTCCTCCATTAGATAGGGGTAGAAGGATAACTTAAAATATTCTCCTGAAAACTCTTTTCCTTTTAACAGTATATTATTTCTAATATCACAAAATTCAAACTAACGTCAATGTAAAACATAAAATAGAACAGCTGTCTTTTCACTTTCATTCTTACCTCAATTAGATCTTGCACTAACAGCGTTTTCTTGAACTTAGCTACGTATGATGCTATCGCAATGCCATATGGTTCAGTCGAAACAGTCCTCTGACTTTGGTCTCTAAATCCCATTGGTGTAAATAAGCACAATGACTGGTGAAAAGAAACAAAAATAAATCAGTTCCTACGATTATACCTGTTTAATCAAGCAATAATGCACAAAAGACATGCTGAAATCGTCAAATTCTTCATTGCATTTTTCACCATCAGAGTTTTATTGGAGACTGTGGATTTATTTTCTGTCATAAAGTCAAAGAAGCATGCTATGGCAATTCTCTGTGCCAAGGTTTTGTGAAATAAACTTACATTTCAGTGTAGTATAATGGTTCAATAACTATGCAGGTGGAATTAAAATAAATATTGAAATAAAATTATCTTTAGTTCGCCATATTGAATAGAAGCACTGCTTGGAAATTTTACCAATCTACTGATGACTGGTTGGGAGGAAGAAGCGGTGGGAGAACTGCAACAAAAGACATTGGGTTAAAAATCTTGTGTATTTACATCTCAAGAGAATATTCCCAATGACAGGAAGAACATGACACTGCCACCCACTGAATGGAGTGACCATGCTATAAACACTTCTTCTGTCTTCTGTGAGGGCATCTGCCAATTTCTTTGAGATGCTCTCCCAATGACTTCCAAAGGTTTGGATGGAAGGATTGTTGGTCTTGGTTTTCTGAGGCTCAATGATCTGAAGAGGGGGTTCATTGATAGAAATGGCAAAAAGACAAGCAAATTTTTCTGGTCGCACTTGCTCCAAAACCGGAAAATCCTGCCCAAGGTCAACAAAATTTTGCATGGTCCATCCTCCCATCCACTATGATTCCAGTGACGAGCAGGATGGGAAAACTCCCCTCTTATGCTTTTGGGTAAAACAGCAAATTTTGATTAAGATGTCCCAACTACCCTAGTCAGGCATCTCCAGTGCTAATTTTGGCTCCCACTTTTTCATTAAGCCCATATTTATTATGCTGAATGGCAAGTAATACGTTATAATAATGCTGAAATAACTCTGGGTACTGAATCAATATTAAAGAAAAAATGTCAATTTTCTTGAATGTATTTGCTGTGTTTGTCAATGTACACACATACACACCTGCATGACTACCCTCAAAATGTGCTGCAAGCTTCAGCTTAATGGAATTAATTGATCAAAGTTATATAAAACCATTATGTACTACATGGCAATTTTATGTTGACTATTTTTGTTCTTTAATGTACTTCACCGGATTATGTGATCCATTATCATTGGGTGGTTCTGCTCACCAAATACTGGCATTTTTGCAATAATGTGACAACAAAAGAAAAATCAATAATACAAAAAAGACAGGATTAATTAACCTTGTACTTTCGCTTAGGGCCTGATTTACAACTGATCTTGCCTATCTTTGTGCTTCCACACAGTGTGATCCAAGTAGTTGCAGAATGACTAATGGAAGGACACTGTAGATAGCCTTGTTGGACATCCTTGAATAGTTTTATGATTTGAAGTCTAGCATTGGATAGCAGCACTTTGGCATGAATAGCAACTTCCTGGGTTGGCTTACTAAGAGGCCTCACAACACCAGGTTAAAGTCCAAAGGTTTATTTGGACAAAAGCCACTAATTTTCAGAGCGCTTGCTGCTCTTTCATTAGGTGAATAGGATTTCAGTTTGCAACAGGGCATATAAAGACATAAACTCAGACACAAATTGAGTTTGTCTCTTTATATGCCCTTTTTGTGAACTGAAATCCCACTCACTTGACGAGGCAGTAGTGAGCACTCCGAAAGCTAGTGGCTTTTGCTACCAAATAAACCTATTGGACTTTAACCTGGTGTTGTAAGGCCTCTTCCTGTGTTTATCCCAGTCCAACACTGGCATCTCCACATCATTGCTAAGAGGCAACAGCAACGGCACTGACAAAATGCCAGCAGTGGGAGCACTAATGCTGCCATCCTGAGGAGACAACAGGTTTGTGTTCTATGGTGCCACTGCCACTCCTGTGGGTGGCACTTCAGTGTTCCTTCTTTTGTGCTGGACAAGATTGCTGAGAAGTTAGATCTGTACCTATAGCAGCAGTTGTCTGTTTCCTGATGGCAGCAGCCTAACTCTCATGACTTCTGTCTGAGCTTCCACCACAGCACTGTCACATTTGGAGGATTCTATCTGTGCCTGCACTGTAAGCTGAAACTGCCTGTATCATTCCCTGTGCCACCAAATCAGTAATTGAAGGTTAGCTGGCAGATCTGCAAACACACTAAGCATCTCATACATGTTCACTAGTATTCTCCAATTCTTCAACAATTCATCTCAACAAAGTCCTTATCTGAATCATCTGCAGCAGGACCTATGTGAAATCTTACCTTCCAGAGAGGTCAAACATGAGCTAACCTATACCCCTGGCTTGGCTGTATCTCACTTGTATTTGGTGATTCATGTCTATATTCATCTGTAAGGTATGAGTAGTATCAGTGTCTGAGTGGTGGCTGTGAGTGTCACATCAAGTGACAGCATTTCCTCTCGTCCATATATGTCCTTCTACAGCCAATAGTTCCTGGCTATCTGAAGGGAGAAGAATGTAAGGGGAGGAAATCTGTAGTCCATGGTCACGTTATTTGCAGTTTCTAATCTTGGCTTCTTTCAGGGTAAGGGTGAGGAATTCATGAAAAAGATTCTTAAGAAAGTACATCACCATATCCAATATAGTCTCCCCAGCAACAGATGCCACGAGCTCCTCAACACTTTTGCCCATGGTCTCAAAGGGAGCTGTGGGCATGTAGCCATCCTGATCCTCCAGTCTTTGGGGTATCCTGCCTCGTGTGCCACCTTCTCTTGCAAGAGAGTATACACCATGTCACTGATTACATGTCAGTGTCTTGGGTGATGCCTATTATAGCTAAATAGCTAGAGACCGAATGCTTCAGAGGTGTAATAACGGAATGCTTGGTCTGAGTCCTAAGTGACAGGTGAAGTGACATTGATGAGTGTGAGACGTTGATGGAGTGGTAAGTGTGAGATCTAATGTACTTAAGTTTTTACTCACTTTGACTACCTGAGTTCAGTTATTAAACCTTTTTCAACACTATTGCCGGGTCTATGGTGCCATTACAATGTTATATATGCTCTCTTTCTCAGGATCTCTCTGGAGACCTTATCCCTCACCAACCTCCCCCAAAGTTGGAAGCATGGCATCCCTTCTGGGTTCACTCTCTCAACAGACTGAGTTTAAGGTTACCCCATTCCTTTTAATATGATTTATTGTCTGTGAATAAATGCAATAGTTGAGCAGCGTGGTGCTGCAACTTTTCTTACATAGGTACCATGCCTTTAAATAGAGTAGAAAGTCTAAAGCATGCTACTTGGCCCTTGCAGTGTGCAGAGATTACTACGCAGTAATGGAGATTGAGAATGCACAGGTGCCAAAGCTTCTCGTGTCATGACCATTCGAAGAAGTATTCTACGTTTCACCTATCCATTTTCCAACTCAGAAATCAGGGTGACTGAATTTCACACTCTAAGGATTTTGCTTCCATTATATGTTGACCCTAAGTTTTTGTTTAAAATTTGTTACACACACCTGTAGATATAAGATGTATTGTTGTAACATTTATCAACAAATTCCAATTAATATCTCCCCTCTACACACCCTACCTGTTTCCTTCCAACCTCAAACCTTGTAAATAATTAATGGAATTACTAATTTCATTAGGCTGGATTAACAGATAGATTAACTGGTGGCTGATAAATTGAAATTTGTTATTTTTTTGTGAGCCGTCCCACAAGTGAGAAATCCTCTCTGTGCCCTGTGTACCAAAGTCCTTTGAAAATTAACGCATTTGTAATTTTGCATTACATATTACACAGAGGAAATCCTTCATCAATTCATTCTAGGTTGAAAAAAATGTGACTGAAATAAAGATAGATTCAGATCAAACTGAAGTCCTTAAATGACACATTGAATAGCATTCCTGTGATATATTATGAAACAGGCTTGTGTGTAGAGGTATATGTAATTTGATTAGATTGAAGACAGTTAGATTGTAAGGTTAAACATCCAAAAGAAGTTAAGTGTAAAATAAAGTGCTTTGGGTTGGAAACAGAGCAGGACACCAGAAGTGGGAATTTACATTAAGAAGATAAAGGAAATGACCTGAAGTTAGCCAGTATGTTTGCAAAGAACATTACAATTGGAGGAGGTCGTAAGTGATATAAAAGTATTAAGTTTACGTTTATCCAAAAGTATTGGCCATTAAAAATACCATGAAAGACCTATAAATTGTGAGAAAAGGAACTTCCAAAGTAAGGTAAAACAATATAGTTAAGGATGAAAGAGAAAAAAGATTTAAGGACAGAAGACTGCATTCGATGGTCTGATTAAGAGATCTCGAAGCAATGTGTACTGGAAACAGACCAATAAAGAAACAATTGCTGCCACCCTCAGAGAAAAGTGTTTGTCTGCACAGTTCTACAGACATTTCTGGTCCCAATATCAAATGAATGACCAAGTGTAAGACAGAGAGAGACAGACAGACAGACAGACAGACAGCGACAGAGAGAACGAGAAAGAGAGAAAACCCTGTGCAAAACTTCCCCAAACAACAGTGAATCTGCAGTAATGTTACTGGAATTTTATAAATTGAAATCTGTAAGGACTGTTGCCTAAAAAGGAGTTAATTGAGCAAAACTGGTTTGGAGAAATGTTTGCAGGGGTACTGATAACTGTGTAAATGTAGCCTTATGTCTTTAAGTTTTATTTTTTAAAATGAATTCTTATATTTAGTTTTTAAAATCTTCACAGATGATTTAAAAATCTATCTCCTGACTTCAGATACCTTCCCATATAATATAAATTGCACATTGTAATAGTTTGTTCAAGTTTCCTTTTAGGAATTGGACATCCTGGCACTTACCATCTGTTATATCAGAACACATTAATCACAACTAAATAGACTGGGCACTAGGCACAACCATCTATTATCTATTTCTTCATTGCTACGTCAGTAAAACAGAAAGAAATCATAAACTGTTTTATTCAAACTTTTGTTTTCTTGTTTAAAAATGAACTTTACTGAACCAAAAGATGGTTACTTCAGGCCACATGAATCTCAAGATTGGCCACAGTTTCTTGAAATTTCCAACAGCAATTACAAGGACAATGGCAATAGTAGTTAGCATTACTGCCTCACAGATCCAGGGAGTCGGGTTTGATTTCTGGCTTGGGTCATGCGGAGTTTGCATGTTGTCCCCATGTCTGCATGGGTTGCCTCCAGGTGCTCCGGTTTCCTCCCACAGTCCAAAGATGTGCAGGTTAAGTGGACTGACTATGCTAAATTGCCACAGTGTCAGCACTACTAGCTAGGGTAAATGCATGGGGTTATGGGGAAAGGGCCCGGTTGGGATTGTGGTGGGTGCAGACCTGATGAGCTGAATGCCCTCTTTCTGCACTGTAGGATTCTATGATAAAGGTGTCCCACTCTCATCTTTGTAGAATCTCACACCTGTTACAAGAATGCAATATAATCCAGAAAATAGTGGACTATAACAAAGAGGAGACATTAAAACTTGTGAAATCTGCAGAGTTGCTAATAGCCACCACCTCGCACCTGGGACTGCCAAGGTCTATTTCAAAAGGAATAATGGAAGGAAAACTAATGTAATTTACATTTAAACCTACCCCTGTTATACAGACTGAAGGCCTACCAAGATAATATCTAATTAGAAAAGGGCTATTAATATGGCCCATGCCCAAAACATCCTGGCTTCCCTCCCCCCATCAGATTTGGAGGGGATTGCACAGATGTGCCAGGAATTCCTCTCAGAAATCCCCTGGTAAGTAAATACCTGGCAAATATTTACTTGTAAGAAGTCTCACCACACCAGGTTAAAGTCCAATGAATTTATCTGGTAGCAAATGCCACTAGCTTTTGGGACTTTGCCCCTTCATCAGGTGAGTAAGAATAGTAAGGATAATTTTCCCTTAAAACTGTGCTGCACTGGCAACTATCCAACAAAGCGATTTAAATCACTAATTTCAGTTGTTTCTGCCAGTTTTATACTTATAATTACTCTAAAAGAGCAGCACAGTCATTAGTACTGCTGCTCACAGAATCAGAACCCTCAATTCCAGCCTTGGGGTGACTGTGTGAGATGTGCATGTTCTCCCCGTATCTGTGTGGGTTTCCTACAGGTACTCTGGTTTCCTCCCACAGTCCCTTTTAGAATCTAATGGCTGGGACATTATATGCCAGAAAACAAAAGTTTGACCCAGAAACCAGATGAATATTTATTTATGAAATACTATTCAAGTGATCATTTTGCAATTGCTATATTCAGTTGAGAACTTAGAAATTATCGTGCACTTTGGACCATTGCACGTGCACGCTTGTGTGTGTAGTTACGATCAGCCTCCTGGGAGTAAATGTGTGAATAAGTATACTGTCTGATTGAACATTACACACAGTGTGTTCAGGAAGCATGACACAACCTAATATTAACTGATCACAGAATCTCTACAGTGCCGAAGGAGACCATTTGACCCATCGAATCTGCATCAACTCTGACAGCGTATCTTACCCAGCCCTCTCCCCTGCCCTGTTTCCATAAACCAATCCATTTATCATAGTTAAGACCCCTAAACTGCACATCTTGAGACACTATGGGATAAATTAGCATGGTCAATCCACCAAACTTGCACATCTTTGAATTACAGGAAGAAACCAGAACACTCAGAGAAAACCCATGTAAATGCACAATTTAAATGAAAAGTCAAAACTGGAGCCTAATTAACGCATGGAAATTATAATTTCACATCTTGCACATGGAACAATTTCTGTAAAAATTTAATTTGTGAAGAATATGGCACTGGGACTAAATTTCTCCATTCCAGCTAAAAAGATCAGCTTCCATATGTGGGTCAGGGACAAGAACACTAGCTTGTTATTAACCCTTTCTAGTTTGAGGGCTAAAAGATATAGGACCAAAACATCCAAGCTTTCCACCATCAGATTTGGCGGGGGGGGGGGGCAGTGGAAAAGAGAGATAGAGAGAGAAGAGAGAGAGACTGCAAAGATGCGTTAGGAATCCTCCCAGAAATCCCTTAGTAAGTATTTAGCTGGCAATTGTCCAGAAGGGGTAACTTTCCCTTGAAATTGTGCTGTGCTGGCAATCACGCAACAATATAATTTAAATGGTTAACTTCAAATGGTTCTGCGAGCTTTATAGTCATAGTTACTCTGAAAGGATGGTGTAATGGCACAGTGATTGGTACTACTGCCTCACAGAACCAGTGCCCTGGGTTCAACTCCAGCCTTGGGTGATTTGGAGGTTGTATGTGTGCGTTTCTTCCAGGTACTCTGGTTTCCTCCTACAGTTCAAAGATGTATGGGTTAGGTTGATTGGTCATAGTAAATTGCCCCTAAGTGTCAGGAAGATTAGCAGGGTAAATATGTGGGATAATGGGGATCAGGCCTGGGTGGGATTATTACTAATGCAGCCTCAATGGGCTAACTGGCCTCCTTCTACACTGTTGGGATTCTATGAAAAAGTTAGGAAAAATAAAAATATTTCTAATTTCAGCATAATTATTTCAAAGATCCAGACTATGCCCTGCATGGAACAATGCCTCCTCAGCCAAACCTTCTAGGGGACCCAACCACTCCCCACCACACACACACACACACACTCTAAGCAACCTACTTGTCATGGTATCTCCACCCACAAAGAATTCCCCTTCCCTGACTGGGTTTGACAAGTCCCCTTTTGCTCTGCTTTTTTCACACTTCGCTGAGAAGATGCACTTCACTGATCGAGTCTGACCTGGCCTCAAATCAGGAAGGTTGGGCATAACAAGAACGCTACAATTGAAACACAGTTAAGTCGGTAAGGATGGCAATCTGTTGCTGACTGCCACTACGTGGCTCATAGTTTCCCATCATTGCACTACTGTCAACACGATCCAAGAAAAAATGGCACTATCAGCACAAAAATTGAGGAACTTTAAACTTAAGTTAGTTTTGTGGTCTTTAGTTCTGGTTTAAGGCTCCCATGGCTCAGATCCTGCTCAAAAACCTGATCACGTTAAGGTTGTACTGGTTTGGGAAGATTCTGCAAATTGGACTAATTTCTCAAGTCTATGGGTATCAATAGATGTGTCATTAAAGTTTTGTTATATCAAAAAATATTTAAGAAACTAATGTTTGGATTTTTTTGCTGTGATATTGTGAATATACATTGCCATATTCTAGACTTTTAAGAAACAGACAGTACTTTCCTTTTTGTGTTTGGACCCAGACCTTGGAGTCAAATATGGGTAATAACCACACATCATGTTGGGGAAGTCATTTTGTGTGCATGCTATCTGGATTGGCCAATTAATGGCCAAAAATCATGCTCAATATCCAATTAACAATGGTGGATGAACCCTGAAAGCTGGAGGATCAATTGGAGGCCCTGCAATTTGGTAGATCCTGCAGCCTGATGATGCAAAGGAAAGAGAGAGGATATCTCCACTCAGAACTTCTAAAAAATTGAAATAAACAATGCCCACAATTGCCATATCATCACAACAGTTCCCCCTCCACAAGGAAATCAGTAATCCCAACTGTGGCTAGGTACGGAAGGCCTCAAACTCTTTCTGGAATATTTGCACCTTGGTCTGTGACCAGGTCACCTCAAGACAACTGCTGCTGCTCAGGGGGCCTGCAGACTGATTGGAAAATTTCAGTCGCCCTCTGATCATTGACCTTAACTGTATTCTTATAACAAACCTGCCATGGTGATGCTAGCCAGCCAGTCTAGATGTCATTTGGAGGGACAAAATTACACCCCCACTTGCCTCAGTTCATACCCCAGAATCTGGACAAAAATCTTGCTCCCAGTGTAAGTGAAAGTCTGATTGGCACAATTGTTTTCGAAAACATTTCTGGAATGTATTGCGCCTATCAATTTGTGCAGGTGAGTTCACTAATGATTCACATCTGAAAACATTTAGGATTAGATTTACTTCCATTGTCCTACTCCAATTTGAGTAGGATAACAGTGGGAAAGGTTAGAATATTGACCAGCAAAGTCCAAAACCATGGTTCCTTCTCAATTCTTCTAAACTGGAGCAGAATGCAGCCCTTCGTTCCTAAGATATTACAATTTCATGATTAATCCACCATGTTTTGGTCACCTATTATGCTGTACTCACATTGTTGCACTCTCCCACAAAATATAATGAAAACCCGTCGGCAGTGGTAGCTGCAAAAGCAATAACAGAAACAGCAAATTATTGCAGTGAAAAGACAAATAATTAGGACAGAGTTACAACACTATTTATAATGATTTTACATAAAAAAAATTGAGTAACATGCATTGGGTTTCTCCCCTATTATACAATTACTGAAGGAAAAACAATAAAGATGAAAATAAAATTGAAGTTTGCTGCAAGTTACTGATTTTGATGTTCCATATTTAAAAATTGTTGGATCTGCAGTACAAAATTGTTATAGATCATTCCATGTTGAAAATAAATTTCAATCAAATAAAATATCAACTACTAGTACAAAAAGCTGCAAAAATATCACAAAGCAGGTCTTTAATCACGTATTGCTAAAATTGGAATGCAATGAAAGAAAAATACCTACTGAGGAATCATAGAATGACACAGAAAAAGGCCATTCCTTGTATCTTTGATGGATCTCAGAGAACTATTCACCTATAGCCATTCCTATGCCTTTTCCCTGTAGCCTTGGACACACTTGTCAGATGATAGTCCAATTCCCCTCATGAATGCTGACTGAACCTGCTTCCATCACATATTCGGATAGCACATTCCCAATCCTAATCCCTTGCTGTGTGAAAAAGCTTTTCTTCATATTGCTAATGTTTCTTTTGTCAATCACCTTAAATCTGTGTCCTCTGATTCTCTATTCTTCCACCAATGGGAACAGTTTTTTGCTACATGCTGATCTACAGATAGCTTCCCAGGTCAACTTTTAATGGCGAAGCTAACCCATGGAGGCAACAATCATCTGGTTTGCTGTTCCAGGATAAGGTGCAACTATCAGTCATCTTGTTCTTTGAATTGGCCTTTCCTTGAATGTTGGGTTTCTCTTAGAATGATTATGTCAATGTTGAAATGACTGAACTCCCAGACAAAGGTACACTAAAAAAAAACCTGTCTGTAAACAGAAGGTGTTTTGAATTGGGCGGCAGAGTGTTTAGCACTACTGCCTCACAGCGCTAAGGATCTGGAATTCAATTCCAGACTTGGGTGACTGTGCAAATTCAATACATCCTCCCCATATCTACGTGGGTTTCCTCTAGGTGCTCCAGTTTCCTCCTACAGTCCAAAGGTTAGCAAGTTAAACAGACTGGCCATGCTAAATTGCCTCAATAGTGTCCAATGATATGTAGGCTAGGTGGATTGGCCATGGTAAATATGCAGGTTACAAGGATTGGATGGCATGTCTGGGAACGATGATTGTTTGGAGAGTCAATGCAGACTCGATTGGCTGAATGGCTTTCTTGTGCAATGCAGATACTCTATGTAAAGATTCCATGAATCAGTGTTCTTACAAAAATAAGTGGTTTTATATTTTCCATCTCATTCATTTTTGTGTATCGAATTTAATTAATAACTCAGATTAGGATTAACTCGAAAGGTTAGTTTATTGTATGCATTCAAACTGACAAAAAAGAATGTTAGCAATATACTGTTCTGCACTCATACAGGCAAGAGATTCATGTACAAGGTCCACAGAAAACAAACGTTGATTTACATTAGTTCCAGAGTCCAATGAGGAATTCTTTCACATAGGTGTTCAAGTTCAACAAGCTGGAGACTGGTGTTGCATAATTCACTTTTCAGGTAGCGTTGATATCACAAGATGAAGTGGGCATGCAGAAATTAAATCAGCACTATAGGTGATGGTATGAAATCTTCCAGCACAGTAAAGTTAGCTGTCCTACTTGGACAGATTCAGCTTCTTTGTGATTTGCCAGATGGATGGTAAATAGTAACTGCTTGTGTCCCAGCCATGCGATATTAAACTGTCCTAAGGCTCGAGTCTTGGGTAATGTGATCACATGTCTCCACAATGACTGCAACAAAGGAAGTTTATTCCCCATCTATAATTTAGCTTTGTTTTCATGACTGATAATGTCTCAATCATTATGGGCTGAAAATAGTGCCATTTGTGTTGAGAGTCTGGAGTTTGGAAAGCCATTGTCTTAGCAGACCCATCTACTCTGCTAGCAAGATTGGTTTATCAAATGCAAATGGCTTTCCTGTAGCACGATTCGAGATTGGCACAGTAAATAGTCTCTCAACACCAGGTTAAAGTCCAGCAGGTTTATTTGGTGGCACGAGCTTTCGGAGCACTGTCCCTTCGTCAGGTGAGTACATCAGTGCAGTGCCCGGAAAGCTCATGCTACCAAATAAACCAGTTGGACTTTAACATGGTGTTGTGAGACTATGTACTGCGTCTACCCCAGTTCAACGCTGGCAACTCCACACCATTTGAAATTTGTCTGAACCCAAGTTGCTTGTTAGGAGCTCCTTAGGTATAATGATGTCTGATTCTTGAAACTGAGAGAATTCTTTTGTTCTGATAACTGCTGGGAATAACTGAGATATCACAACTGTCTTTGTTCAACAGAAATCCTGTTTAAACGTAAGAAATAGCAATAAGGATAAAGTTTTTAAAATATATACAGAACTGGTTTCTTTTCCACGTTGTGGGTAGTGCGTGAGTGGAATCGGCTGCTGTTGGTGTGGTGGAGATGAATTCGTTAGGGTCTGGATGAGGCTTCTGGATGAATACATGGGATTTAATAGGATTGAGGGTTATAGGTAGACATAGTAGGTAGGAATATGATCAGTGCAACTTGTGAGCCGAAGGGCTTGTTTGTGCTGTGGTTTTTCTATGTTCTACGTTGATGGAACCCATCAACAATCCTGTAATCCCATGAATTAGTTTGATGAACTTTTGTAGCTTTCCCATTATGGCAAGAATATCTTTCCATAGGTAAGGAGACCAAAATTGTATGCAATACTCTTGTGTGGTCTCACCAAGGCTCTATATAATTACAGTAAGAAATCTGTGGTCTGATACTGAAATCCTTTTGTAATAATAACAATATGTCATTTGCTTTATCAGTTGCTTACTGTATCTGCTTGTGACCTTTCACTGACTCATGAACAAGAACTCGTAAGTCCTTTTGAAGTTCAAGATTCTCACCATTATGGACAAACGGAGGCTATTCTGCCCTTCGAGTCTTCGCCAGTTCTCTGCACAGAAATCTAGTTGATTCGCTTCCTTCTCTTGTCCCTGGAGCCTGTAAGTTTATTTCCTTCAACTGCTCATTTAATTTTCTTTTGAAAGCATTGATTGTTTCCACACACTACGGACAGCATATTCCAGGTCAATACCACCCGCTACATAAAAAAGTATTTTTTCATTTCCCATGCGTCTTTTGTGAAAGACATTACATTTGTACCCTGTAGTTCTTGCACTATCAGCTAATGGGAACGGTCTTTGCTTGTCTACCTCATCTAATCTATATCAAATCTCCCTCAATCTCCTTTGCTTCAAGCAGAACATAAGAAATGCGGTATTTTGTAGGGGTACATGTTTAACAGTGTAAGAGGCCTCACAATGTTGAAGGTTGAAGTGGGAACAGGGCATAGACCTTTCCATTTCAAAATGTCATTCAGCTGGCTGACAGAACAGTAGAAGAACCATGGGATCACTGAAGGAGGGGAATCTAAACATTCACTTCCTTGGTAACCATGTGTATGGGAGGGGGGGGGGCACTTTCACACAAGCTCACCACCACCAATACCATCTTGCTACCATCTGTGGTTGGGCAAATGAAAAGTATCACGAGACCAAACCTTGTTGCTGGAGGCTCTGCAGGCACCTTGGATGCTAGGCAACTGCAATGTGGGAACAGGGAGGGTCGCTTAAAGGCTCACCCAACTGAAATGTGTATTCGCACATGAGTAGGCACATCTGAGAGATGTTGCTGATCTCTCAATGGCATTGCAGGAAATCACCAAACTGAAGCAATGGCATGTGTTCATGCAGCACTACTCACATAAGCAGGCACTAACTGATCTCTTACTCACAACATGGCATTTCCCCACAGCAATGAAGAAGCTAATTGCAAGTGAGCACCCAAACAAGTTTTCAGGCATGTTACATTGGTGACATCGGACAGTTTCGAGACAAGCCTCAGGCTAATCATCTTGCATAGCCTGTGTCGAAACTGATGCTCATGTATACTCTTACATCTTCTAAAAAGATGACGCAGAAAAGCATTCCAACAATGTACCTTCCGCAAGAAAAAAATATCATGATGGTGCCAAATCACTGATGTTAGAGATGAGATCAAAATGGCTAAACACTGCAGTGATAATGTAACCAAACTGCACAAGCGAATTTTCATTTTGCGCTGCAATAAGGGAGAATCATGGTATGTCAACTCTTAATAAAAAGGAGGCAGAAACAAGTGGAGAGGTGGAATAGGCTAAACATATAGAACATAGAACACTACAGCACAAACAGGCCCTTCGGCCCACAAGTTGCGCAGATCACATCTATACCTACCAAGCCACAGGCCTATCTGTAACCCCCAATCCCATTAGATCCCATATATTCATCCAGAAGTCTTTTAGAACATAGAACATTACAGCACAGAACAGGCCCTTCGGCCTTCGATGTTGTGCCGACCAAAATAAAAAGCAATGCCCCTCCAAACTAAACCATTCCCTTCTCTTCCATATACTTATCAATTAACCTCTTAAGCGCCACCAAACTTGGCGCATCTACAACAGCTGCAGGCAGGGCATTCCACTCCCTAATCACTCTTTGAGTAAAGAACCTACCTCTGATATCAGTCCTATAACTCATGCCCCTTAATTTAAAGCTGTGTCCCCTCGTGCTAGCTTTCTCCATCCTAGGAAAAAGGCTATCACTGTCCACCTATCTAAACCTCTAATCATCTTATATGCTTCAATAAGATCCCCTCTTAGCCGCCTCCTTTCTAACGAAAACAACCTCAAATCCTTCAACCTCTCTTCGTAGGACCTGCCCTCCATACCAGGCAACATCCTGGTAAACCTCCTATGTACCCTCTCCAATGCCTCCACATCTTTCTTATAATGTGGCGACCAGAACTGCACACAATACTCCAAGTGCGGCCGCACTAGAGTTTTGTACAGTTGCAACATGATGCTGCGGCTCCTAAATTCAATCCCACTACCAATAAAAGCTAAGACTCCATATGCCTTCTTAACAACTTTATCCACTTGACTGCCTACTTTCAGGGAGCTATTGACACATACACCAAGATCCTTCTGTTCCTCAACACTATTAAGAGCCCTACAATTAGCCCTATACTCTACACATTTATTGTTCCTGCCAAAGTGCATTACCTCACACTTTTCCACATTAAACTCCATTTGCCACCTCTCGGCCCAGCTCTGCAAATTGTCCAAGTCACTCTGTAAACTAAAACACCCCTCTTCACTATCTACCACACCACCAACTTTAGTATCATCTGCAAATTTACTGATCCATCCCTCAATAACCTCATCCAGATCATTTATAAAAATTACAAACAGCAGGGGCCCCAAAACAGACACCTGAGGCACACCACTCGTCACCGAACTCCACGATGAAAATCTCCCATCAACCACCACCCTCTGTCTTCTATCTGCCAGCCAATTTCTAATCCAATTAGCTAATCACCCTCTATTCCACACATCTGCATTTTCTGTAGAAGTCTTCCATGGGCCACCTTATCAAACGCCTTACTAAAGTCATATATACTACATCAACCGCCTTACCCCCATCCACCTCTTTGGTCACTTTCTCAAAAAACTCAATGAGGTTAGTAAGGCATGACCTACCCTTCACGAAACCATGCTGACTATCCCCAATCAATTCATTTCTCTCTAAATAACTATAAATCCTATCCTTAATAATTCTCTCCAATACTTTGCCCACAACAGAAGTAAGACTCACTGGCCTATAATTCCCTGGAAGGTCTCTATTCCCCTTCTTGAACAATGGGACCACATTCGCTATCCTCCAGTCCTCCGGAACCACACCCGTAACCAACGAGGACCGGAAGATCAGAGCCAGAGGCTCTGCAATCTCCTCTCTTGCCTCCCAGAGAATCCTAGGGTAAATCCCGTCCGGCCCAGGGGACTTATCCAACTTCAAACCCTCGAGAATTTCTAGCACATCCTCCCTATCTACTTCAATACTTCCCAATTTGCAACCCTGTACCTCAGTGTTCTCCATAGCTATATTTCCAGCACTCTGCGTGAATACCGAAGAGAAATATTTATTCAGTGCCTCATCAATCTCTTCAGGTTCCACGCACAACTTCCCACTGCTGTCTATAACTGGCCCTAATCTCGCCCTAACCAATCTTCTATTCTTAACATATCGAAAGAAAGCTTTAGGATTCTCCTTAATCCTATCAGCCAACATCTTCTCGTGTCCCCTCTTAGCTCTCCTCAATTCACTTTTTACCTCCTTCCTGGCTAATCTATAGCTATCCATTGCACTATCTGAGCCTTCAAGCCTCATCCTGACATACGCCTCCTTTTTCTTCTTAACCAGCAAATCAACTTTTTTCGTACACCAAGGCTCTCTTACTCGTCCATTTCCTCCCTGCCTGACAGGGACATACTTATCAAGGACTCGCAGCAGCTGCTCCTTGAATAAGCTCCACATACCAGATGTTCCCAGTCCCTGTAGTTTCCTAGTCCAATCTATGCACCCTAATTCTCTCCTGATGGCATCATAATTACCCTTCCCCCAGCTATAACTACTGCCCCCAGCTTCATGCCTATCCCTGTCCATCACTAAGGTGAACGTAACCGAATTGTGGTCACTTTTAAAAGACCCCAGCGAGTTCGCCTCTACCACCTCCGACGGCAGCCGATTCCACTCACTCACCACCCTCTGAGTGAAAAACTTTCCCCTAACATCTCCTCTGTACTTGCCCCCCAGCACCTTAAATCTGTGTCCTCTCGTAGTGACCATTTCAGCCCGGGGAAATAGCCTCTGAGAATCCACGCCATCTATTCCTCTCAACATTTTATAAACCTCTATCAGGTTGCCTCTCAACTTTCATCTCTCCAGGGAGAAGAGTCCCAGCTCCCTCAACCTATCTTCATATGGCATACCTCCTAATCCAGGCAACATCCTTGTAAATCTCCTCTGCACCCTCTCAATAGCTTCCATATCCTTCCTATAGTGAGGCGACCAGAACTGCGCACAGTACTCCAAGTGTGGTCTGACAAGGGTGTTATAAAGTTGCAGCATTACCTCCCGACTCCTAAGCTCAATCCCTCGATTAATGAAGGCCACTTACTATTTACAATTGTGTACATTATGTATATCATGTATAATGGCTAATGCATTTGTGTTCTTAATATTTCTTATTTTTTTAACCCTACTGCTATGCAGTAAGAAATCTGTGCCTCCCTGACAACCACAGCAGGAGGAAACCTGCTGACTGCAATGCCCTGTTGTCTGTGATGACTTTGGTGGGAGTCCTCTGGAGGGCTGAGTCCTGGAGGAGCCCAGCCTGATTAGGGTGTCTTTCTGTGGGACAGGTACACCTTCCTCAGCTTGTGGAGCTGGAGATGATCAGGTCGTAGGAAGAGGGGACTCGGATTGGCCAGACTCTGCAGGCCCTGGGCAGGTGGTCCTCCTCCCCAAAGGTGCTTAAGGACTCTAGCTGACTTCTAGAGGGGGATGGGAAAGCTGGAGCGAGATTAAGCTGCTTGCATTCTTCTCGCATTGACGCTGTTGGAAACCAGCTATGGCTTCAGCAATGAAGCTCAACCCAGACAGCAGTACAGTACCAATGTCCTGGGCTGAGGTCTTCACTGTGGTTGCCAACTTGCTGTGAACACCACAAAGTGTTGGCATGATGACATGATCACCTCAGACCGAAAGCGGATGGACTCCTCCACCATGCGTTGCAGTTTGAGGAATGCAGCACATTCCTAATGGTCTTGTGGTTGTCCTGCAGCTCCACCAACTGATCTCGAATCACAGGCTCATCACCTAACTTGGACTTAACAGACTCCTTGTCTCCAACAGTCCTCCTAGTGCTGCTAATCTCGAATGTCCATTCCTCAGCCTGTCATGGGCAAGAATGCACATTGTGCTCACCAGAATATGATCCTGAGCCTGCTGTACATCTAAGTCTCACCAAAGTGTGTGCCACTATGCCAGTAGAGGGTGTGGGTGAGCACCATGATACACTTTCTAAGCTGCTATCTTTAGGGTTCTCATCCAAGTTAATCTTAGCATCGGAGCTGGGGTCAAGGTGTTGGACTATTGGAAGATGTGCCTAAGAGAAAAAGTGGAGATTAGTTGTGCATGGCAGCCACTTAACAGGACAGTGCATTCAGAGTAGCATTGGCAGAAAGGGGATGATCGACTGCAGGAACCTTACATGGGTGCTTGATGCCAACCTCGCTATCACTACACGAACGGCAGCTTAATCTCCAAACAGCATGTTTTCAAAGTTGCTCAGGCCCTTGATGTCTGCCACACCATTCCCTGTCTGGGACCTCTCCCCTTTATTGTGCACAATCTTGTCCTGCAGGAAGACAATTGGAGAGGGTGTAAGCATGAGAAGGCAAGCTAGCATTTATCAGTAGTTAGTTGAGCGATGGACAAATGAGGATGAGATAAGCAGAGAGGATGGAACTAGATGGAGGTGTGAAGGTGTGCGTGAGAGAGTGAGTGATGATGTCTATTGAGCTGGGTGTGAATATGATTCCCATGGATGAATGATGGGCTTGTGAGTGTGAGTTGAAAGTGATGAAATGATTGATTTATTCTGGGGGAACAAATGAGGTCATTCATCCTTGTTTGGAACTGGGTGGCTGATCTCTTCCATAAACAGACTGCCTTTTCTGCAACCAGAGTGGGACAGAGAACATCACAGTGTGTCTCTATGGCGTCCAGCAGACGCTCAAGGGAGGTATCACTAAATCTGGGGACTCACTCAGCGGAGCACTCCTGCAAGTATTGAGAAGTGCGAGCGCCATGCCTGTTTAAATACACTGTCTGCATTGAGGAAGCATTGAAGTCACATCAGGGCAAGTGAATCAGAGCAGTCGTCAGCAATCTAGCCAATTTCATGTGCATGAATTTTTAATTAGTTGGATAACTGATGATACCACCTGCTATTTCAACCTGCAAGAAAAAACCTGATTGCCACATTCATGTGAGAAATAGTCATCAAGAGAAGCAAAATTCCTATATAGATTTTAACTTAAAAATGTCTAATTGAGCAATTAAATATTCTCTGAATATAGTATTTCACAAATATAACATTGTACCTGTTTGTATGATGTTACACAATTCAAACAGGAGTAGTTTGTTGTCACCACCAGTGCTCATCCGCTGTTCTACATGGGAGTTTAAGTCATAGATCACTGCTTGCATGTTAGTGTCCAGGTACTAAACAAATAGAGGAATAGTACATTGTTCTTAAAATTAATAAGCTTTCAGCAATTGCAAGTATCAGAAGTTACCAAACAAATCGGAAGCAAACAATCTTTTAATTGATGATCAGCTTGTCCAAACAATCAAGTTCTGTGGGGGAGCAATTACTGTTAAGGCCAAAAAAAGGCATACTTACCTATATCATTCAGTCTGCAAGTGTAATGGGCTTCCTTTGGATTAAACCATTTATAACCATTTTATGGGAAAAATTTTTAAATTTGTTACAGATACAAGATTCATCATCTTTTAGGATTGTGTCTTTAGTTTAGGGTAAATGGAAGATGCAGAGTCATGTGACCTGCACTTACTTGCTGACAATAAGCCTTGGTAATTAAGGATTAAAGAGGGAACTGAGTTGTCTTACAGGGAAGAAGGTGTGACACATTTACATCTGTAAATAATGGCCAAAGCACTTGCACTGATAGTGGTTAGGCACAGTAAGAAGTCTCACAACACCCAGGTTAAAGTCCAACAGGTTTATTTGGTAGCAAAATCCACTAGCTTTCGGAGCCATGCTCCTTCGTCACATAAGCTTACCTGACAAAGGACCTGCACTCCAAAAGCTAGTGGATTTTGCTACCAAATAAGCCTGTTGGACTTTAACCTGGTGTTGTGAGATATCTTACTGTGTTTATCCCAGTCCAACACCGGCACATCATGGTTAAACTTCCAGGGAGGACTTATGAATGTCAGGTTTTTATAAATGGTTTAAACTATCTTAATTCCAAGAGAGGCTGAAGTTGAGTGGATAGCTAATCAACATTTCCACGTGGATACAAGCCTGACATGATTCATGTTCGTTTTTTGAAAAGCAACGAGTTCACAGGAAATCATTGGAGGATTGGGTTCAGGGTTTTCTTAAATATTACTGAATCCCACAGTCAGTCTGCAAGAATCAGAGAGAGAGAAAAAGCAGAGAGATAGGGACAATATGTCTCTATCATTCACGAGACAGGATCCAAGTGAGAGTTTGCACATGATTTGAAGGCTTTTTTAAATTTATTCATGCAATTGGGCATCATTAGCTAGGCCAATATTTGTTACTCATTCCTAATTGCTGTTGAGAAGGTGGTGGTGAGCTGCCTTCTTGAACCTCTACAGTCCATGTGATGTATGCATACCCTCAGTGTTGTTCGGAAGAGTGTCTCAAGATTTGGACCTTGCACCAGTGAAGGAACAGTGATATTTTTCCAAGTCAGGACAGCGAGTGGCTTGGAACGGAACTCCCAGTGGTAGTGAGCCCATGTTCTACTTGCTCTTGTCCTTCTAGACGATCATAGTTGTGGGTTTCAAAGGTGCTGTTTAAGGGGCCCCGATGAGTTTCTTCAGTTCATCTAGTAGATGGTCATTGTGCAGTAGTGGTGCAGGGAGTGAATGTTTGCGGATAGGAAGCAAATCAGCAGGTTGTTTTGTCTTGGATGATGTCAGGCTTCTTGAGTGTTGTTACGGGATGCACTCATCAAAGCAAGTGGGGAGTATATCATTGCACTCTGACTTGTGCCTTACAGTTTGCAAACAGGTTTTGGGGAGTCACAAGATGAGTAATTCACTGCAGGATTCAGAGTCTTTAACCTGCGCTCGTCGTTATAGTATTTATGTGGTTAGTTCAGTTTCTCGTGAATAGTAATCAATATTGAATGTAAGGGATTCAGTGATGATAATGCCACTGAGTACCAAGAAGCGATGGTTAGATTCTCTCTTGTTGGAGACAGGCCTGGCACTTATGTGGCAACAGGAACGTTACTTGCCAAGCCCAAGTTTGGATATTGCCAAGGTCTTGCTGCATTCGGGCATGGACTGCTTCAGTGTCTGGGGAGTTGCAAATGGTGCTGAACATTGTGTAATCATCAGTGAATAGCCCCACTTTTGACCTTAAGATGGAGGGAAAGTAATTGATAAAGCAACTGAAAATGTTTGGACCCAGGACACTAACCTGAGGGATTCTTGTAGTGATGTCCTGGAGCTGAGAGATTATTGACCTCCAACAACCACAACTTTCTTCCTTTGTGCTAGGTATGACTCTAACCAGTAGAAGTGATAACCCCTGATATCACTAACTCATTTTCCTAGGATTCCTTGATTGCTTATTCGATAAAATGTTACTTTTATGTCAAGGGCAGTCACTTTTACCTCTAGAGTTCAGCTCTTTTGTCTATGTTTGAACTAAGGCTGTAATGAGGTCAGGAGCACAGTGGTCCTGTTGCATCCCAAACTAAGCATAGTGAGCAAGATATTGCTCAGTAATTGCCATTTGACCTATTACATCATTTTACTGATGATCTTGAGTAGACCAATGGGACAGTAATAGGCTAGTTGGATTTGTCATGTTTCTTGTGTACTGGACAAAGCTGGACAATTTTCCACATTGCCGGGTAGATGCCTGGTAGATGCAACAGCTTGGTTAGGGGTGCAGCAAGTTCTGAAGCACAAGGCTTCAGTACTGTTGCAGAACATTGTCAGGATCCAGAACCTTTGCAGCATCCTTC
The DNA here is from genome assembly GCA_024679065.1 of Sphyrna mokarran. NCBI lineage: Eukaryota > Metazoa > Chordata > Chondrichthyes > Carcharhiniformes > Carcharhinidae > Sphyrna > Sphyrna mokarran. The sequence goes on along the minus strand of JAGIQG010000012.1, from coordinate 37,441,601 downwards.
AACTATTTCATAATATCATGTGAAATGAATCAAACTGGCTGAACACTACCATGTGATGCTGAGGACCTCCATAGGAGGCTAAGCTGAATCATCCACTCAGCACTTTCGGCTGAAGGCTTTTGCAAAAGCTTCAGTCTTATCTTTTGTACTCATGTCCTGGTTTCCCGATCACTAACTTGGGGATGTTTGTGGAGTTTTCTTTTCCAGGGAGCTGTTTAATTGTCCATCATCATTCATGACTGAATATGGCAGAACAACAGAGCTTAGATCTGATTTGGTCATTATATAATCACTTTTGCTCTGTCAATTTATTTCTGCTTATGTTGGTTCCATGCAAATTGTCCTGTGTTGTAGCTTCATCAGATTCGCATCTCATTTTAGGTATTTCTGGTGGTGCTCTTGGCCTGTCCTCCTGCCTCCTTCATTGACCAGGTGATCCCCTGATTTTGTGATAATGGTACAGGGTATGCTAGGCCATGAGGATGCAGATTGTGGTTGAGTGCAATTCTGTTGCTGCTGATGGCACACACCGCCTCATGGTTACCCACAGGGACTATGGGATGGTCATTCCTATAGAAACAATCATGGACAGATGCATGTGAGGCTGATGTCAATTACATGTTTCCCTCTTGTATGTTCCCTCATCATCTACTACAGACTAAGTCTAGCAGCTATAAGCTTTAGGATTTGGTCAGCTTGGTTTGTGGTAGTACTACTGAGCCACTATTGGTGATGGACGGTGAAGACCTCACCCAGAATATATTCTGTAAACTGGCCATCCTCAGACCATCCTTCAAATTGTACTCCGTATGGAACAGTACTGGAGGACGATATGTGATAATTACCAGGAGATTTTTTTTGCCTATGTTTGACCTGATGACATGAGACTTGGGTTGTGAAGTTGATGTTTGACTCCAAGGGCAACATCCTCTTCACTATATACAACTGCGCCGCCAACACCTGGAGAATGAAGTTTCCACTTAAAGGACAAAGTAAAAGTTAACCATGGTGAGGGTGGGCAGTCAGGTTCAAGTTAAATGGGAGATCTTTTCCATAGTTTATGGAATATGTTACCTACTGAAATAACATTTAGTCAATGTTGCTTCCACTTTGTTACAGTAGAAAACTTGAAATCTTGTGTGTTCTTTTCAGTCATTGAATGGAAATCTGCATTTCTGCTTTTTAAAAATATCGTGCTCTGAAGGGATTGTAACAATTTTAAAAAAGCATAGGGAATTCTAATAACATACTGTGGAAAACAATCAAAAAAATCTGGCAATTTTCCATACGTACACAGATTCTAATGATCAGAATATAAATGAAATCTGCAGACAAAAATCCTGGCAAATCATTTTTAGAAAATTTTAATAGTTAAGAAATGCTTTTATGGATCAGATAGGAGATCAAGATATTAAATATTCTGCACTCTGCACTTCGAAAGTTCTAAAGTTAGTGGACAATATGCCTTAGGATTAAAGCATTTATGATTGCTTGAATGCTAACTGCATTAACAAAAAGCTGCTTCCCGAATCATAATTAACAGAAAATAATTTTGAAATTTAAATTTGCTAAGAAAATGCCTTTCGTAATTATTTTGTTTTCAAATTCAATTCCCTTATATTCAGCTGCATGCAGCTGTTCAATAATGATGATGAGTGTATTAGGTGATAAGAGTCAACTCAGCTGAGCCATTTTTTAAAACAGTGTGGACTGCAAAGTTTCAGCAGTTTTAGTAAGCAAAATCTTGAGATTCAATTGTTATTTTGCATTCGTTGAGAGATCTATAATCCCAAAATTTCTTTTCTAAAAAATAATCACATAGGGAACATTTTGAATGGGAGAGACACCATGATTTTATTATGTCTATGCTAGCCATCCGTCTTTGTTCTTTGTGTTGTTCTTTGTTCTTAACCCCGGAACAGATGTGCAGGGTGCGGGTGTGAAGGCAGCATGGGTGCAAGGTCTGCTGCTGTGCCCAGGCACAGTGTTTAAATAAAAGATAATAAAGCCAAAAATCGTTCCTCCAGCTGTCACCTCTCACCCGAATCTGAAGATATCCCAGGTCCCTCTCTGATGATCTAAACTCACCCAACAAGTTCAGGACTCTTCTCCTCTGTTCTATTTTGCACATTCCTGATTCTGCACCCCTGTTTTTCCAAAATCCTACTTCAGTGGGGGCAACTGATGAATTAAAAGGCTGGCTGCCTTCATAAATTGCGCATGTGCAAATGCCAATCTGACTCCAGTCCCACTCTTCCAAAAATGGGAAATGCTGGGTTTGGAGACAGGACTTACAAATTTTGACCATTTCTGAGGCTTTTGCAATGACAGAGAGCCTCTTCATTGCAGCAAAATTCCAGACCTGATTTTCAGTATGTTTTATACTGATTTTTGTACATGAGAATATTTCATAGTTAGAGAACGTTAGATGCTTTTGGCCCAAATCTTGGGAGGCTATAAATCATACAGCTTAATGTAAAATTGAACGAGAACATATCCAACATTTCTAATCAATTTTCAAAGTTGGACTAAGAAAAAATGTACAGACAGTTTGAAAATAAATGTAGAGACCTACAGGTTGCAATAAGTTAACATGACAAAGAAATAGAAACATCTCTGGTATCTTGCAGTTACTTTGGATAATTAAGGATTTCAAGAGTTATCACTTGGGGTTGATGAATGATTTAAACATGTCACTTCTGTTCTTTTAAAAAATACTTCTATTATGTCAAAGCCATAAGCTTAATGTAAAATGTCTTCAGTGGTAACGGCAAAACCTTACAAAATGTTTTTTCTGTGGCACTGCTGTTTTAATTTTCAGACATATAGTCACATAGTCAAGCAATTACAACTTAACCCAGTCAGTAAAACAGTGGAACACTGTTATTGTACTTACCCTATTAATGTTCTTAAAATTGACTTTATCTATAAAAAAACAAAACAAATTGTTAGATGTGAAAAGAAATAGTTAAAAAAGCAAGAAAAAAATATTATAGCTTTCTCCAAGCACGCTGTTGCCATCTCCTAGAATCAAAGAATAGTTACGGGACAGAAGTAGGTTGTTCATCATGTCTATGCTAGCCCTCTGTTGTTTGTGGGAGTTTGATGTTTAAAACTAGCTGTCACGTTTCCTGCATTATTACAGTAATTGCACTTCAAAAAGTGGCTGTGAGGTACTTTGGGATGTCCAGCTGTCCTGAAAAACATTATCAAAAGGCAAGTTTTTTTATGTTTTTTCACTGGCTTTCTGTAAAATTCAATTTTATTGCATTGTAAGATGCAACATGGAGAGAACAGGGTCTTTTTTTTACTCCAATTGAACGTTTCAGCAGTTAAAAGTAACAAAGAATAGGCCAAAAAAAGTTGAATTGTCATCATTTTAAAAATTATTTCAAACTTGTGTTCCTATTCACTCTGAAATTTACACTTGCACTTTGATGGAGTTCTCCAAGCACCATCTCAGTTGTGGATGAAACTAACTTCTATAATGCAGGTTGTATCCAAACCTATAAAAATTATTTATTTCATCCAACAATTCTGTGTAATGCCTCTCCAGCTCTGTAGTCTAAAGTCGGTTTTACTTTTATTTTCTCACATTGTTCCATCCCTATTGTTTCAATCCTTAGCACTCCATCCCCCCAACTTTGTTCTGGAGTTTTTCTTGCTCCTCTTTGGCACCTGGAAAGGTTAATGCGACAGCTGAGTCCTGAGAGTGATCTGGGGACCATCTTTAATAATTATTTAAATGCTTTTAATAAAAGCATAGTTAGCAATTAAAGCACTTAAGCTCAATTCAGGTCGAACCCAAAGAAAAGGATGCAATTTTCCAAGAAAGCTGGGTGTCCAACAACAACTTCCTTGGCACTAAGCATGGAACTATGATTACGTTATTTAGTAGTATATAGCAAATCAGATGATGCACTTACTAAGTCAAGTTTAATTTCTACTGACCAGCCAACCCCTAGCTACATCCATAGATCCAAGATCATCCAGTATAATGAAGCAACCACAATTTCTCAAACTCAAAAGATCTCTCTTAATTTCCCACAACTCCACATCCATTCTCCACTAATTCAGTAGCCTCATTCCTCGACATCCCTCAATGGCCCCACAGATATTTCTGCACACAGTCATCCCTCTACCATGCCCCTGAAACTCAGCACCCTATCCATTGTTTACAAATCCCATCAACCATTTTTATTGCTCCTAATCCCCTCTCACCATAAGATTACCCAAGCTCCTCTGATATCCTTTGCTATTGGACACTCCTCTCTGCTTCTATATTTAGTAACCACTCTTATCCCCAGACCATTCCAGTGCTTGTACAAGATTATCTTTCCATCATTGCCATTCTTCAGTATCCTCTTGCCATAATACCTACAGTAACAATGCACCAATAACAAAAGCCTTGTTACTCAGACTAGGATCCCTCTTCCTCAATATTCTGAGATCCCAATTATCACTGCTTTTTCCACAGCCTCCTTCCTTCCTTGATCCATTTTCTCTAAAATACTGTGTCTTCTGCCACCAAATATTTTTCTAATCCTACAAATCTGTTTCTTACCTAAAGCCTCGAACATTTTTCCTATCATGTTTAATGTTTCTTTGCTCTTAAAAACAATAAAATGGAGTAGAATGGTTTGCTTTTTGTGTTGTCAGGAAACCAAAAAACAGCAATTAAAAAGTTTATTAACTCTTAGAAACAGATTCTATAAAAGTTGTGTTATTCAAACACTTCAGTTGCTATTTAACAATAATGCTTAAATCATAATTTCAACCAAATGATCAAATATATTACCCAAGGCAAAATTTTATTTCAAATAATCAAGTCAAAATATCAGCACTGGCTACTTTCAAATAGCATCAGCAACCTTGTGAAAAAAAAATTGAGAAATGTGTGGAAAGTTTTATTAGTTTAGATATTACCCTAAAATATTACTTGTTAGTCACTGGAGGCTGGATAGCTTGGTATATGATTAAAAGCATAAAGTGCACACCTGACACCAGATGCAACACTGTTACCTCTCATGCTGTGCAACATCTTAGTGTATACAAAATATTGTTCAGACACAGCTAATTGGATTTTCCATTCTTCATCTGTCCAGGATTACTTATCTGTCATTGTAATAATCAGAGAAGATGATGAAGCCAGAAACTAGATGAAACTAATAAAAAGACTTGGACTGACCTTCTTGGATGGTGGGGTCTTGTTTCCTGCCATCCAAAGAATCACAGAGAACACATCCCTGCAGCCAATTTATGCTTCAGTCAGAGCCCGGGAGGAAACCCTGATTTAAGAGAGCTGCCAGCCAATCTGAGCTGAAGAATCATACGGACTCAAAATGTTAACTGTGTTTGGTCTCCACAAATGCTGCCAAACCTGAGATTTTCCAGCATTTTGTGTGTATATTTCAGATTTCCAGCATCTGCAGGATTTTCCTTTTATTTAAGCATTTAATTGGTATGCATATTGTAAAAGGTTATATAAATTATAATAATTTCGGTGCTTCAAGGACAACACAATTTTATTTTCCTCAATTGCTACCAGCAGTTTGCATTTTGATTATTCATCTGCAGCCTTGTTTGTTAACAAACAGTTCCATGGTTTCAGAAACTGACACTGCAATTTTTTAACCTTTTTGTTTCATAAACATGCAGTCGTGCTGTAATATATGTGGGTATTTCCTGATCACCACAATTATCAGAAATTACTGCACAGCTAGTGAAGGATTGTCAATGCATGAAAGTTTTTTTATATAAGGAATTCATGATTGTGAAATTTGTTATGTTATGGCTGCTATGGCGTTGACAAGGAATTTCAAACTTCAAAACTGATGAAAGAAACTTAGGTACGGGAGGTTTATGCAGCACGAAGGCTGCTCTAGGACAAAGCCCCCGTTCTACTTGCTTACAGCACGGCTCCAGAAATAAAAATACCTCAGACAGGACATCTCCTCTCTCATGTGATCACTCACTCTCAGTTCTCATTGATCTCTCAGGTCAGGTGATTCACGTCTGCTGTGCTGTCTTAGACAGACAGACACCGCATACATATCTCTCCCCTGTTAACTTTCTTCTACAATCTTAAAAATCAATTACTCAACTCACATTCTAGATAAACACTATACACACACTTACCCATTTCTAAATCAATGTAGTGATTGTTCAATGAAGGGACTTTCAGGCTTACATTTAACATAATGCTTTTTTTAGAAAGTTTCAACTATGCATAGTTCCAAATATGTTCTTACATAGAATTCTTCCATACAGGCTTGCTGCTTTCTGAGTTTGTGCTAGACTGTGTGCTGACCAAGGATTACGTACTTTATTCTGTGGATATGTCACTCTCAAAACTGCAAGTGATCCTTTTCTCTGTCAAGTGACTTATTCTACAATGCATGCAGGTACAGTCATTGCAATACAATATCTTCTGATAGTTCATGTACAATCTTGGTTTGTCACTTGTGATGGAAATGGTTATAGTACTCTATTTCTGACACTTAGATCACATGATAGAGTTTTTTTCTCTTCCTAATATTTCTATTTGACATCTTTTCCATCAACCATATTGTCATATTGGTTCTTATGCTTTTCTATTAGTGTAGCCATTTCAGCAATCTTGTTCTGGCATGTAATCTCAGTTTCCTTCTTTGTCCGTATTCTCCTGAACATATCTTCTTCAATTGAGTGGTTCAATTTACCATTTTCTCCTTTTCATCTTCTTTACCAGGATGTTGCCTGGTATGGAGGGCATGTCTTATGAGGAGAGGCTGAGGGATTTGAGGTTGTTTTCGTTAGAAAGGAGGCGGCTAAGAGGAGATCTTATCGAAACATATAAGATGATTAGAGGTTTAGATAGGGTGGACAGTGATAGCTTTCTCCATCCTAGGAAAAAGGCTAGCACGAGAGGACACAGCTTTAAATTAAGGGGTGATAGTTATAGAATGGATATCAGAGGTAGGTTCTTTACCCAGAGGGTGGTTAGGGAGTGGAATGCCCTGCCTGCGGCAGTTGTAGATGCGCCAAGTTTGGTGGCGTTTAAGAGGTTAGTTGATAAGTTTATGGAAGAGAAGGGAATGGTTTAGTTTGGAGGGTCATTGCTTTTTTTTCCTAATTGGTCGGCGCAACATCAAAGGCCGAAGGGCCTGTTCTGTGCTGTAATATTCTATGTTTTATGTACCAACCAATCTTCTGCTTAGGCCTGAATGTTCTTTATTTCATGTATCTGCTTTCATAATCCATTCAGTTTATCTGTTTCTGAGTTTCTTCCAAGATGAATCCATCATTGTCTTCTAACAATATTTCATAACAACCTCTTCCTAAATTATGCTTTACATGTTTTCAGAGAACTGACACATGACTTTTTGTTGTAGTTACATTGAACTCTACTTCTATGTTCAACAGATCTTCCTTCTTGTCATTTATTAGGCAATTCTCCATTGCTAAATTGCTCCAACAGTTGTGTTGCCTTTTTGAGTTTGCCCATTGCTAAGTTCTCCACAGCACTGTCAAACACTGAACAAATTTCTGCCTCTCTGCAGAATGTGTATTCCAAATGACTAGTATTTTGATCATTCAATTGGATCTCTAAAGGATTCCCAATATAGCTCTGGTGAATGATACCTCTGCTTCAACGGTATGGTGACTCTTGCAGATGATGGTACAAGGTATCCTACATGATTGCCATGAATCAACTCCTTGTGTGTTTCATTCTGAGATCAGCAGTTCTCTCACAAAACTGATACCATCCATTACATGGGATTTCCTTGGCTCTACTCAAGTTCCATGCTATGATCACTGTTGCTGAGTTCCTCTTATACTTTGTCTTTCAACCCTTTTTACTTTTAGTTCATATCTTCGTGTTCTAACTCCAATTCTTTTACCATTTGCTGGTGAATATTATACTGTTTCTTACTGGCTGTAACAGATTGCCTAACTACTTCCATCTTTTTTATTGTGCTAGCTTTTACATTTCTTAGCTCAGATTACAGATCACAGACTTCTATCTCAATTCCATTTGTTTAGTTCTGTGAAATTTATCCCACTTTTATTTCACTCTTACTGCTTCTTTCTCTGAGGCTTATCTTACTTTTTGACTGATTACAGCTTTATTGTTTGCTTGTAGTTTATTGCTATAAAATCAATGAACTTCTCATTACAGCACAAAAGGATGGGATGCAACTCATTTTTGCTTTTAACTCTCACTTAGTCATTTAGAGTATTTTGTTGCCCTTCTGGGGTCCTTCAGTTCCATCCTTGGGGTTTTCTGGCACTCCCCCACCTTTCAGGGGTCTTTTACTGCCTATTCTAAGCTTGGCATTGCTTTGTGCTTGAGGGTTTATTATCTCCTCTGAGTTCCAGCATTGAGGGAAAGGTAATATTGAGGAAGGGTGGGGTGGGGGCTGCTGCAGCAGAAGGACTTAGACAGGTTAGGAGAGTGGGCAAAGTAGTGGCAGATGGAATACAATGGGGAAAAGTGTGAGGTATAGACTACTTTCTAAATGGGAAAATGTTTAGGAAATCAGAAACACAAAGGAGCTTGGGAGTCATTGTTCAAGATTCTCCTAGATTAATGTGTAGGTTCAGTCGGCAATTAGGAAGGCAAATGCAGTGGTAACATTCACGTTAAAAGGATTAGAATACAAAAGCAGTGATCTACTTCTGAGGCTGTATAAGGCTCTGGTCAGATCCCATGTGGAGTATTGTGAACAATTTGGGTCCCGTATCTAAGGAAGGATGTGCTAACTTTGGAAAGGGTCCAGAGGAGGTTCAGAAGAACGATCCCTGGAATGAAGAGCTTGTCGTATGAGGAATGGTTGAGGACTCTGGATCTGTACATTGGAGTTTATAAGGATGAGGGGAGATCTTATTGAAACTTACAGGTACCGTGAAGTTGGATAGAGTGGAAGTGGAGAGGATATTTCCACTGATAGAAAAAACTAAAACCAGAGGGCATAACCACAGGCTAGAGGGCTAATCCTTTAAACAGAGATGAGGAGGAATTTCTTCAACCAGAAAGTGGTGAATTGTGAAGCTCTTTGCCGCAGAATGTTGTGGAGGCCAGGTCATTGAGACAGAGATAGATAGGCTCTTGATTAATAAGGGGGTCAAGGGTTATGGGGAAAAGGCACAAGAATGAGGATGGGAAAAATATCAACCACGATTGAATGGCAGAGCAGACCTGATGGGCCGACAGCCTAATTCTGCTCCTATGTCTTATGGCCTTTGTCTTGAGGTCTTAAATTTCCTCCTTTGTGGTCTTGCATTCTTTCTGGACTTCCTTTATAAAGTTGCTCTCTTTGTTTGGAGTTGCCTTCTATCTGTGACCTTCTCTATTTTTTCTGTCCCTTGTTCTTTGTTCCTTCTTGTGGTTGTTTCATTAAATATTGTACAACTTTAAATGCATTTCTGCTTTAAAGCTATCAAGGTTTTTCTTACTACTAACAGCTGTTTCTGTCTGTTTCCGTACTTTTCCTGCACTTTGGGGTTTTGACAGGAATAAACCACTCCTCCATTCTTGGACTTTTTAAAAATTATTTAACTTTTTTTAAACTGGTAAAAGGTTTCTGCCTCAACTTCTACAGTCTTCCATTTTTTCCCCTGGTTGCGTAAAGAGTTTGTTTTGTTCTCCTTGTTTTAAGATTGATTTTTCTGTCAATTTCAGTACTGGCTCAGTCAGGAGTTTTTTTAAAAAAAACTTTTTCAAGTGCTTTATTTTTAAACAGCTGGAGGTCTTCTCTTCCAAACATTTCAGAATTTCTCCGCTAGAAGTTCCTCAGTGCAGAAGCTGCTACCCAGACCCTCTGCACTCTCTGTTCAGATTGGGACTGCTGCAATACCTCCCTGAAGGTTTTCATGCCCATGAGCTTAACTGCCGCCAATGTTTGCTTTTAAAAAAAAACTTCTATCCAAAATTCTTCTTTTAAAATCTGAAAGACAGCTTTCTTCTAGATGGGTATATCTTCCTTTTCACTTCAAATCTTCTTTTCTTTTACTCAAGTTTCACTTTCCCTGCTCCTGAAGTCATTCTCTTTTCATTTTAATTTTTTTTTATATCTTTCCAAATTTTTTCACCTGCCTAGCTACACCATGTTAGGTACTTTGACCGCTCCTCAGGATCTGGCATAACTCTTGCTGAGTGTATTTGTTGAGTCTATTCACCCAAAGATATCCCACTTTTTCCAACTTTAATTAAACTAGGTACTCATAGTTAGGCTGTCCATTCAATTGATTTCATCTCATTGCCAATATGTTATGGTTGGCTGCTATGGTATTGTCAAGAGATTTTAGATTTTATTAGGAAAAAAAGGTATTTATTGATAAATTAAACTTGGTACAGGAGGTTTATGTAGCACGAAGGTTGCCCTGAGGAGCAGCCCTAGTTTAACTTGCTTAAAACATGGTTCCAGAAATAAAAATGGCTGAGAGGTCTCTCCTTCTCTGATTTGACCACTCACTCTCATTGTTCCCTCAAATCAGATGATTCAATTTTGCTGTACTGTCTTAATGAAACAGACACTACACAAACAATAGGATTAAAAGTGCTAAAATACCTCCTTGTATTAATTTTCTTATATTGATTCCTCCATATACTAACAAGTGATGGCAACATGTCTGCTTACTCCTGGAAATGGATTAATGTGTTCATATTGCCAGTGTTGCTGGAGATACTAGATGTTTTGGTAAGCCATTCATGACCAGAATGATGATACCACTAGTTGCCTTCACACTTTGATGCAGCATTGAGGATGGCCAGTTTATATCATGCAATTAAGTTGCACTAACTTTTTGGTACTGTTCAAATATGATAGTTATAATTTGGGAGGGAGGGATTTTGTCATCTCAATACCATCGACCCTGACTTCAACTGGTTACTTTTGTAGTCTAATTGTGTCAGGAATAAATTTTATTGGCCAGCATTTAAATTTTGGGGAAATGTATGCATTTTTTGGCAGCAGGTGGGGAAAACCAACATTGAAGCTGCCGACCCCAATAGTGGTTTTCTCTGCTGTATTGTTTGGTTGATGGTGAGAAAAAAAGCGAAGGGGTGATTCTCACAACATAATGCCAGCAGGGTGAACTCTGAATAGGCCCATCCAGCAACTTAGTTTTTTAAAGATTCTTTCAGAAAAGACAAAATTGAAGTTACCCACCCTCAATAACCCTGCAAAGATAGTGCTGGGGAGCAGTTCTGGGAAGGGTGCCTCAGCATGACTCCCTCCTCACTGAGCGATGCACTCATCGGAACGCCTCCGGCAGGTTCTTCTTACCAAGTAAACAGCTTGGGAGAGCTGCATTAATTCACACTGGTGTGAGGATATGCCAACGTGAATGGATTATGTAATGCGGTGGGAGAATTCTCAGGCACTGATAATTCAATGTCAATTTATTGTAATAGTGTTCCAACAATGACTTACGTCACTGACAATGGGAGGAGTGGGGAAGGGGGGCAGGGTGGTGAATAATGTCAGTCGTCAGTATTCATTTAGTCACAGATAGACTAACATTAACACTGCAATGAAATTACTGTAAAAATTCCCTTTGCGTCTCAATTGCACGTCCATTGCAATGTTCCAGGATACCCATCTTAAACTGGAGGAACAGCACCTCGTCATATTAGGAATTTTACAGCCTTCACAGGTTGCGCTTTGACTTTGTTCTATCATTTACATATTCTGATCTCTTAATAGCCGTCTCAGCACCCTTCTTAGCCATGATCACCATTATTTACATTCCCTTGTCTTTTTGTCTATGACATCTTTGTCATTCCCCCCAACCTCGCCCCAGCAGTATAAATGTTGTCCTATTTTCTATTGTCTTCAGCATTGATGAAGAGTCATCCAGACTTGAAATATTAGCTCTATTCTCTCTCCACAGATGCTGTCAGAATCCTATGAAAATAGTTCCAGCAATAAAGTTCTTCTGTTATAGGGATGGATTGGGTTGTTCCTTCACTTTTGCACGGTTAGAATCCTAGAACTCCTTCCCTAACAGAGCTCTGGGTGATGAAAAGTGGAAGCAGGAGGAAGAAGAAAGTATTGGGGTGAATGGAGCAAAGAAGGAAAAAACATGAAAGGAAGGAAAGAAAGAAAAGGATAGGAAGGAAGTTAGGGGAAAAAAGATGAGAGGAAAGAGAATTAGAAAAATATTTTAAGATAAGAAAATCACTGCAGGGTAGGCTAGGGAATTAGACTAGCAGAGTTGCTCTTGCAGACAGCCAAGATGTACATAGTAGGCCAAATTATTAGAACATGGAAGGAATCCATTCTATGGTTCTATGATGAGAGAGGAAAGGAGGGAGATGAAGAAAAAGAAGTTGGAAGGAGGCAGGAGGGAGAAAGGGAGAGTGGAAATAAAGGAAGGGAAAATATGCAGGTTGAAATGCAACAAACAAAGGAAAAACATGAAGGAAAGGAAAGGAAGGAAGGAGTAAGGAGGAAGACGGGAGAAAGAAAGAAAGAGAACAGAAAAGCAAAGAGTGAGGAAGGAATGAAGAAAACTAGTAAGAAACAGGCAAAAATGGGAACAGGATTTGTAGCTTATATTTATCTTTCTGGTGACAAAAAACTGAGGTAGTTCACGATTACTAATTTAATCTGAAACTATTAAATCAGAAGAAAAATGTGAAAATCATTTGTGTTGTGACAGAACCATTCATTTTTTGATTTTTTTCATTTTCTGTAAGATTAGGTCTAGTTTTTAATACACTATTATAAATGCTACCTTCACTGTTAAGCGATTACTACTAAATATTTCCTCATTCAATGGACTCACCCTCAGAATAGTCTGCTTCCATCGTGGAGGCTGCTAACAGCTGGAATGTTTCACCTACACAAACAAAATTTCATGAATGGTTATAACTCTACAATTCAGATCCCCCATTTGACTTGCAAATAATTGTCATTTCAGGTGATGTTAAATCACTCAAAGCGTACACATTGCTATATACCTAATTTACTGGAAATCATCTTCCCCTAGAAGCTGTGCTTGCTGGTAAAGGGGGAGCTAAGAGATGAGCAAGAAGTCATCACAAGTTAGTTTAGATTTATCCAGGAGAAGCAGGCAGGTAATGTAGGAATCTCCTGTGTCTATTTCCTTTTCAAACAGGTATACCATTTTGGATGCTGTTGAGGGGGTAGCCTGTCAGGGGAAGATACTAGCAACAGTGGGCCTGTTGCATCACAGCTGGCTCTGCTGTGGGACATGGTCAGCAAAGAGCAAATGAGCAGTAGTATTGGAATCATAGAACCCTACCGTGCAGAAAGAGGCCCTTCAGCCCATTCAGTCTCCACAATCCCACCCAGGCCCTACCCCCATATCCCGACATTTTATACCCACTTATCCCTCTAACCTACGCATCCCTAGATACTAAGGAGCAATTTCTTAGCATGGCCAATCAATCCAACTCGCACATCTTTGGACTGCGGAAGGAAACTGGAGTACCTAGAGGAAACCCAATAGACACGAGAAGAATATGCAAACTCCACACATACAGTGACCTGAGCTGGGAATCAAAGAACTCAGTAAGAATTTAGCAACACCAATTTTAAATCCAACCGATTTATTTGATAGTAAAATTGCAAGCTTTCGACACTGTGTCTTCATCAGGCAAATGCAGCGTTCTGGTCTGCAATAGCACACATCAGCACAGACAGTCACAGATTGCAGATTAGAATGCGAATCCTTACATCTAACCTGCTATTCAAGTGTTAAAGTGGCTAACAATGTGTGTGAAGGGAATCCTGAGCATTGGTTAGAGAATTGTGTATTTTCTCCAGACAGCACAGTAAGTGAGGTTTTTTGCTAACCCAGGCAAGTTACGGGGGTTACAGATAGTGTGTCATGAAGCCAAGATCCCTATTAAGACCGTCCTCATGTGTGCGGAACTTGGCTATCAGTCTCTGCTCAGCGACTCTGCGCTGTCGTGTGTCACGAAGGCCCCCTTGAAGAACATTTACCCGCAGGTCGGAGGCCGAATGCCCATGACTGCTGAAGTGTTCGCCCACAGGAAGGGAACTGTTTTGCCTGGTGATTGTTGAGCGATGTTCATTCATCCGCTGTCGTAGTGTCTGCATGGTCTCCCCAATGTACCATGCTTCGGGACATCCTTTCTTGTAATGTACTAAGTAGACAACGTTGGCCGAGTTGCAAAAGTATGTACTGTGTATCTGGTGAATGGTATCCTCACGTTTGATGATGTCGTCCATGTCTATGGTCTGGCACGTCTTGCAGAGGTTGCTGTGGCAGGGTTGTGTAGTATTGTAGAGCGTAGAGTAGAGCAACAAAGCACGGGAAACAGGCCCTTCGGCCCAACGAGCCCGCGCCGCCGTCATAACTATATAGTAACAATTCCATTACCCTATTCTAATTTTAGGTTATTCCTAATATGGAAGAGTCTCAATGTAGGAACAATTTGTTTCCCAATCAGCCTAAGAGTGAATTTTTTGGGATATGGGAGGAAACCGGAGCGCCCAGAGAAAACCCACGCAACCACGGGGAGAACGCGCAAACTCCCGCAGACACCGGCCCAATTCCAAGTGTCTGCACAGCTACAGCGATAGTCACTGAGCTGTCATGGTGCCCTTCAGATGGTCCAGATAAAGCACTCATTTACGACATGAAGCACCAGGCAACCCATGAATCAACATCCAAGAGCTGTCCTCGCACCACCTGCCGAATGCATGCTCCTTGTTGGTCAAGTATGGACCGAATTACCTGTGGAAAAAAAAGCCATAGTTAAACAGTCCTACTATATCCCTCTATCTGCATAACGCTCATGTGGCTGTCCAAGAGACCCTTAAACAGCCCTAGCGTGCCTGCTCCCACCACCTTACTCGGCAGTGCATTCCACACCCCCACTACCCTTTGTGTGAAAAACTGCCCTCTAATATTCGTCTTATACATAGCCCCCCTCACCCTAAGGCCATGACCCCTCGTCCTATCCATTTCTGAAGGTGGAAAAAGTTTACCACCATTTACTCTATCTATACCCCTTATAATCTTATACACCTCTATTAGATCCCCTCTAAGCCGACGTCTTTCAAGGGAAAACAACCCCAGTCTATTTAATCGTTCCTCATAAGACAGTCCTTCCATACCAGGCAGCATCCTGGTAAACCTCCTCTGCACTCTCTCCAAGGACTCCACATCCTTCCGATAGTACGGCGACCAGAACTGGACGCAGTATTCCAAGTGAGGCCTAACCAACGTTCTATACAATTGCAACATCAAACTCCTACTCTTGTATTCTATACCCTTTTCTATGAAAGCTAACATACTATACGCTTTCTTTATCACCTTCTCCACCTGTGAAGACACCTTCAGAGACTTGTGAACCTGCACCCCCAAGTCTCTCTGCGTCTCTATACTCCGAATAGTTTTACCTTTCATCCTATAACTCTCTTCTACATTTTTCCGGCCAAAATGCATCACCTCGCATTTATCCGGATTAAATTCCATTTGCCATCTATCTGCCCAGTCTACCAACCTATCTATGTCCTGTTGTATTGCCTGGCACTGCTCCTCTGTACCCGCCAATCCAAGCATCTTAGTGTCATCAGCAAATTTGCTGATCTCACCACCTACCCCAACTTCCAAGTCGTTTATGTAGACCACATTGTGGTCATTGTTCTCCTGAAGGTTGGGTAGTTTGCTGCGAACAATGATCTGTCTGAGGTTGTGCGGTTATCTGAAAGCAAGAAGTGGGGGGTGGAGATGGCCCTAATGAGACGTTCATTGTCATCAATGATATGTTGAAGACTCCGGAGAAGATGTTGTAGCTTCTCCGCTCCGGGGAAGTACTGGACAACAAAGAGTACTCTGTCCACTGTGTCCCGTGTTCGTCTTCTGAGGAGGTCAGTGCGGTTTATCGCTGTGGCACGTCGGAACTGTCGATCGATGAGTCTCATATACCATTTCAGGACTACTACTTGTACCACATGCTAGTGAGAGTAGGAATAGGAGGATTAGGCAGATGAATGCCTGGCTTGACAGCTGACGCAGGGGGGCAGGGATTTAGATTTTTGTTTCATTGGGATCTTTTTTGGGGAAGGGCTGATCTGTTCAAGAGGAATGCATTACAGCAGAACTGCAAGGGGACTAACATTCTGGCAGGGAGAATTGTTAGAGCCACTCAGGACAGTTTAACTAGTTTGGTGGGAGCAGATGGTGAGGAATCGAAAGCAGTAGTGAGATAGAAGAGAAGTTTAAGGACAGCACGAAGTTAAGGAGAGTACATTAATTAGTAAAGGCAGTGTCAGATCAGGCAAAAGCAAGACAAGGACCAAGGGAAATCCAGATTAAATTGCATTTATTTCAATGCAGGAGGCTTGACGGGCAAGGCAGATGAACTCAGGGCATTGATGGGTACGTGGGACTGGGATATTATAGCAATTACTGAAACATGGCTAAGGGAGTGACAGGACTGGCAGCTTAATGTTCCAGGGTACAGATGGTATAGGAAAGATAGAACAGGAAGTAAGGGAGGAGGGGGAGTTGCACTTTTGATTAGGGAAAGCATCGCGGCCGTACTGAGAGGGGATATATCCAAGGGTTCAGCCACTAAGTCTATACAACTGCGAAATAAGAAAGGGGGGAATCACTTTGATACGGTTGTACTATAGCCCTCCAAATAGTCAACGGGAAATTGAGGAGCAAATAGTTCCACGAAAAATAGAGTGGTAATAGACAGAGATCTTAATTTTCCCAACATTGTCTGGGACAGTTATAATATTAGAAGTTTGGATGGAAAGAAACTTGTTGAGTGTATTCAAGAGGAATTTCTCATTCAATATTGAATGGCCCAATTAGAGAGGGGGCAAAACTTGACCCCCTCTTGGGAAATAAAGATGGCAGGTGACAGAATGTTATAGTGAGGGATCACTTTGGGACCAGTGAACATAATTTGACTAGTTTTAAGATAGCTACGGAGAATGATAGGTCTCTCCCAAAAGTTAAAATTCTAAATTAGGGCAGGGCTAATTTTGATGGTGTCAGGCAGAAACTTTCAAAAATTAATTGGGGGAGTCTGCGTGAAGACAAAGGGACGTCTGGTAAGTGGCATTCTTTCAAAAGTATGTTAACCAGGGTCCAGATAAACATATCCCACTTAGAGTGAAGGACAAGGCTGACAGAAGTTGTGAATCCTGGATAACTTGGTATATGAGGCCCTAGTCAAGAAGAAGAAAGAGGCACATGACGTTCATAGTCAGCTAGGATCAAATAAATCTCTTGAAGAGTATAGGGGGTGTAGGAGTAGAGTTAAAAGAGAAATCAGGAGGGCAAAAAGAGAGCACAAAGCTATTTTGGCAAATAAGAATCCAAAGAGCTTCTACAAATACACAAAAGGCAAAAGAGTAACAAGAGTAGGGCCTCCTAAGGATCAACAAGGTCATTTATGTGCGGATGCACAAGAGATGGGCAAGATCCTAAATGAATATTTCTCCTCAGTATTTACTATTGAGAAAAGCATGGACGCTAGGGAACTTGGGGAAATAAATAGAGATGTCTTGAGGAGTGTACATATTACAGAGGAGTTTGTGCTGGAAGTCTTAAAGCTTGTCAAGGTAGATAAATCTGTGAGGGACCTGATGAGGTACATCCAAGGACACTGTGGGAGGCTGGGAAGGAAACTGCAGGTCCCCTAGCTGAGATATTTGAATTATCGATAGTTACAGGTGAGGTGCCTGAAGATTGGAGCGTGGCAAATGTAGTGCCTTTGTTTAAAAAGAGCTGCAGGGAAAAGCCTGGGAACTACAGGCCAGTGAGCCTCACATCTGTGGTGAATAAATTGTTGGAAGGTATTTTGAGAGACAGAATCTACAGGCATTTAGAGATGCAAGGATTGATTAGGACAGTTGGCATGGCTTTGTGAGTGGAAGCTCAGGTCTCACAAATTTATTTGAGTTTTTGAAGTGGTAACCAAGAAGATAGATGAGGGCAGTGCAGTTGATGTTGTCTACATAGGCTTCAGCAAGCTTTTGACAAGACACTGCATGGTTAATTGTTGCATACTGTTAAATCACATGGGATCCAGGGTGAGGTATATAAATGGATACAAAATTGGCTTCTTAACAGAAGCCAGTAAGTGGTTTTAGAGAGTTGGTTTTCAAACTGAAGGCCTGTGACCAGCAGTGTGCCCCAGGGATCAGTGCTGGGCCCACTGTCATTTATATTAATGATTTGGATGAGGATATAGGGGGCATGGTTAGTAAGTTTGCAGATGACACCAAGATTGGTGACATAACTTTTTCACTGTCCATTATCTCCAATTGCAAAGGGATTTTGATCAATTGGGCAGATGGAGTTTAATTTAGACAAATGTGAACTGATGCATTTTGGTAGATTGAATCAGGGCAGGGCTTACTCAGTTACTGGTAGGAGAGAGTTACAGAACAAAGAGGTCTAGGTGTACATGTTCATAGCTCCTTGAAAGTGGAGTCACAGGTGGACAGGGTGGTGAAGAAGGCATTCGGCATGCTTGGTTTATTGCTCAGAACATTGAATACAGGAGTTAGACATCTTGTTAAAGTTGTACACAAATTGATAAGGCTACACTTGGAAACCTATATACAATTCTGGTCACTATTATAGAAAGGATATTATTAATCTAGAAAGAGTGCAGAAAAGATTCACTAGAATGTTACTGGGACTTGATGGATTGAGTTATAAGGAGAGGCTGAATAGACTGGGACTTTTGGGGCGTAGGACGCTGAGGGATGATGTAATAGAGGTCTATATTAAAATAATGAGGGGCATAGACAAGGTAGATGGTCAATATCTTTTCCCAAAGGTAGGGACGTCTAAAACTAAAGGGCATAGATTTAAAATTAGAGGGCAGAAATACAAAAGTGAAAAGAGAGGCAACTTTTTTCACACAGAGGGTAGTGAGTGTCTGGAACAAGCTGCCAGAGATAGTAGTAGAAGCAGGTACAATTTTATATTTTGTAAAGCATTTAAATAGTTACATTGGTATGCTGGATATAGAGGGACATTGGCCAAATGCAGGCAATTGTGATTAGTTTAAGGGTTTCAAAAAAAAGAGTGGCATGAAGAAGTTGGGCTGAAGGACCTGTTTCCGTGCTATAAACCTCCATGACTAGACTGACAAATAATTTCCTGGCAAAAGAATTTACAAGATGCAGATGGAGCTCTGAAGCATGGCTATATTAGGTGAATATTTACCCCCACTTTCCCACCATACAGAACTTATCAGAAAACAATTTGTTTTCCTCTGAAATGTTGCTGACTCCTTTGTATTCTTCTTTGGTTGACCACTACCACTAGCATTTCTAATCCTTTTACCAACATTAGTTGAGCAACTAGTGATTATCTTCATGGGGCCGCAGAAGGAGTCAAGATAGAAATTAAGTGAGCTAATACAAAATTGAGAGAGTTAACCCTCTGTTAACTCGGTAATCTAATTTCTAAATTAGGCAGTATTCCAGGGCACTGTCATATGCAAGAAAATACAACATTACACTGGGAATCATAGCAACAAACACAAATGCCTCAGCCCATTTCTCATGTAATACTCTGATACTCTAACTGGTGAGGGATGAAAATATAGTATTTTAATAGAACCTTTGCAAGTTACAACATTGATCAAACTTTTCATGCACAGTAAGCAAATATGTGTGGATTAAACATATTACTGGATTACACTTCAACAATTTAATGAAATCAGTTTGCGAACTGTAGCTGGGTATAGAGCAAATTGCACGGAAAATTTTGAGTGTTGGCATATTTATTGCAAAAACTATATTATATAGTTTATAAAATGAGATAGCCAATTGATGTTTGTACTAGTCAATAGCACCACTAAATTTCCTACTGTCTGCTGCAAATCAACGATATATAATACATTTTGACCCAGGTTTTTGTTGAGCTGGGGAGTCTCAGGCATCCTTTGAAAATGGTAAGCAGGACCTGATTCTATGATTCCCTTCCCTCAGTCCTGTGTTACAATCCCAGTTGATGTTAAAACTGAGCTGAAAGGTCTTAGAATGGAACTCTGGTTCAAAAGACCATAACCTTTACTCTTTTTCAATCAAAAGTGCAGGAACAGAGTTACAAAACTGCTGAATAGTTTTAACAAAAAAAAACTAGACATGAAAATTTGATAATACGATACTCCTCTACTCCTCCTTTAGCTTAACTGTTCACACTTGGTCTCAATAGTGCACGAAGTTAATATTTGTAGATTTCTCCTCAGAGTTCCCTCAGATCACTGTCATGGCAGTTTCCAAACTTCACTCCCAAAATATTCTTTTAACTCTCTCGTAACAATATCCTTAGTGATCTGCAATCCAAAATCCAGTTCATATTTTTCAAGAAAATCTGTTTGACCAGAGTTTCTGATCCACTTTTAGCAGCAAGTCCAAATTTAGTATTTAGGATTTAGTATTAACCCTTTCAGGTTTTCACTGCTACGCCAATTTTGATATGCAGTTAATACTTTATATAATTTATCTAAAGATGATAGTAAAACATTTCAAATTTTAGGGTTACTTTTAGTTTCTCTATTGTTCTCACCAATTTATTCTCAGCTTTGTCTGGTTTCCCGGAACAGAATCCTGTCCTATTTCCCAGTTTCTTCTTTGTTCCTTTTAACTTCAGACCTTCTGGAAACTTTTCATTTCTATAGCTTCTTAACTAGTTGTATTTTAGATCTTTGGCACTGGTTGTCTGAATCATTACTTTCTTGTAGGGGTTTCCTTGCAGAAAAGCTAAAAGAGCTGATTTCTTTTGAACTTCCCCTAGCAGAGCTGAGAGTTTCGTTTATTGTTTCATTGTATGGCTCTAACTGCTAGCTTTTAACTCAAACTAAAGAACAAAGAATGTTTCTGCTCCCTTTAGAGACCTTCAAGTTGCTAAGCATCTATCTTTTTCATGCTGTGGCTCTTTAAATACAATAATTTCTCAGCTGGAACTGAAATTAATTCCCACTCAGACAAATACTTCTGTTCAACATGAAAGCTAACTACAACTCCCTTCCAGCACATAAATATTAAACATGTTTAAAATTGTACCTTATTTCTAATGTTTACCATGCAAGTATAAACCTCTTAAAACTACCTTTGCTTCCCCAACACATGTTTCTGGCAATGCTGACTGGCCTGGGATTAGGGTGCAGGTGGCTACTCTTAACACAGCCCTCCCATTCTTGCCAGCTCCATTGTGGAATTCAGCCACCTCCTTCACACACTTCAATCTTTTGTGGACTCAAGCCTCTTCCATAAGTATCCATTATTCACAACACTTCAGAGGATTTACGATCCACTCAAGATCCACAGTTTCTTATGACTTCCAGTAATGTCATGGTCATCATGGCCGAGACTATTCCTTTCATTCCAGAGTTATTTAATTGAATTTAAATTCTTCAGCTGCCATAGTGGGAGCTGAACTCATGTCTCCAGTGTATTAATCTAGGTTTCTGGATTACTAGTTTAATATCTTAACAGATACACTACTGTTCCTGATGATGGTAGTCCTTGATTAAAGCACAAAAACTTCCTCACCTGGTTAAAAACCAAACAAAATATGTCCATTTGGCTGACAAACAGAATTAGAAGCAGGAGTACACGGTGACTTGAACCTACTCCACCATTCAGTGTGATCATGGTTATTTTGAATGTAAACTGAATTTCACATTCCCCCACCCCCAATAACCTTTTAGTCCTCCTTGCTTATCAAAAATCTATCTAGCTCTGCCTTAAAAATATTTAAAGACTCTGTTTTCACTGCCCTTTGATGAAGACTCATGGTCCTCTTCGAGAATATCTTGATCTCTGTCTTAACTGGGTGACCACTTATTTTTAAATAGTGACCCCAAGTTCTAGATTCTCCTACAAGAGGAAACATCCACTCTTTCAAGACCCTCAGGATTATACGTGATTCAAACAAGTTACTTTTTACTCTTTTAAATTCGAGGTGTTAGCCTAATAAACCCTCTCAGAACTGCTTCCAATGCATTCACATCCTTCCTTGTAGAGGAAAGCAGATTAAAGACAAGTTGGAGAGTTAAGTTTTAAGGAGCCTATTATGACAGCAGAGGAAGCAAGGGAAAAGAGTTTATGAAGAAAGTTGCAGACTGTGGAAACATGGTGGCAGAAATCTTTCCAGCTGAAATATGGAGATTGTTGAGAAATAAAACAGGTGGAAGAGCCAGTAGAATGGAAATTGCCTGCGAGTAAAACTGAGTCTAAAGTTGAAACAACAGCAGCTTCTACAGTTTGTCCCTTAAATGAAGTTGCTTGATCCTGAAACCATTCCTATAAATCATTTTTGAACTTCCTTAAAGCCTTCAGATCCGTTCTGAAGTGCGGTGCCCAGAATTGAACACAAGACTCTAGGTGAGGTTAAACAAGCATTTTGCAAAGGCTCATTCACCTTATTTTCCTTGGCTTTTATACGTAAGCCTACATTTATGAAACCCAGGATCTTGTAGGCCTTTTTAACTACTTTCTTAGCCTGCCTGCCACCTTCAAAGATATAAAGATACAAGTTTCTGTTTCTACACTCTTTAGAACTGCACCCTTTAGTTTATATTGCCTCTGCTTGCACTTCACATCACTGTCACGAGTCTGCCCATTTTATCAGCCTATCCTATTGTCTGTAGTGTATCATTATATTCCTCTTAATTCACAAGACTTCCAAGTTGTGTTTCATCTATTTTGAATTTAGAATTTGTGTCCTATACACCACAGTCTAAGACTAAGTCATTTGTATATAATCAGGAAAAGCAGAGGTCCTAGGGCTAATCAATGGGGAATCTTTCCCCCAGGACAAAAAAACCATCTGTTCATCATTTAGCCAGTATCCATGAAGGATTATCCTGAGACCCAATAGACGTTGGGTCTATTCTCTCTCCATTGATGCTAACATATTTGCTGAGATTTTTCAGCATTTTCTATTTGTGTTCCATGGTGATATTGCCCCTTTTGTTACACTGTTTCAATTTTGCTAGCAAGTTCAGTATCTGGCACTTTATCAAATCCTTATGGAATTCCAAATATACCAACTCAACCCACATTACTCTGACCAATCCACTTAGTTATCTTCTCAAACAACCCTATCATCATCTACATGTTTGGTCATCTCCTCAAAAAATTCAATCAAATTTCCTAAGCATGACCTTCCTCTGATGAAGCTGACTATCCTTAATCAAGCCTTGCCTTTCCAAGTAGAGATACATGCTCTCCTTCAGAATTTTATCCAATAATTTTCCACCACTGACATGAGACTCACTGGTTTGTAGTTCTCTGGCTTTTATCTACAACCTTCTTAAAATGAATCACACCAGTTCTGTGGCTTCTCCCCAGAGAGGAATTAACATTTGGGTCAGAGTCCACGCAATCTTCACCCTTATCTCCCACAGCAGCCAGGGACACAATTCATCTGGACCTGAAGATTTGTCCATTTTTAAGTCTGCCAATACTTCCAATATCTTGCCCTTCCCTATGTCAATTTGCTCAAGAACCTTGCAGTCTTTCTCCCTGAATTCAATACCTTCTTCCTCATTCCCTTATGTGAAGACAGATGTGAAGTATTCGTTCAACATTTCACCAATGTCCTCTGGCCCCACCCACACTCAGCACTGCACTTGCAGCTGCTCAGACTCTGTGCCAAGACTGCGCAGGTAAAACTAATGGGAAGTCAAGACAGGAGCCAGAACCAAGGCTTCTCACGTGACACTACTGGGATGATTGGGCTGTTGGGGGAAGGGATGAGTGGTTTGGAGGACAGGGGAACATGTTGGAGGTACAGGATGGTGGCAATGGAGCGTGGGAGAAAAACAGCAAAAAGATACATGACTAGTGAGTTGGCAGGGATGGGGAGAGTGGGCCCGCAGATCGCTCAGTCAGGGGAGGAATCTGCTTCCTGTGTGCGGGAAACAATTAATGGTTTCATTGGGGTGGGTGTTCTCAGTAAGTCACAAGAGAATGGGCCACAAGATGGGACAGGATCAGGTTTCAGGGTTACATGAAGCATTAGACCACCAACAATAAACAGTTTGGGGAGCAGAAGGACACAGATATCAACAATTATTATGACAGAATCAAGGATTAAGGCGGGAGCTGCGGTGAGGGAAGGAATGCGATTGGGGGGAGGTAAACCTGCATATAATGCTCCTCCAGTACAATGGGAGAAATTTAAATGGTCATGCAGGTGGGTGGGGTGGGGAGGCTGGTCCCATCGTCAGTCTCAGTACCATTTTTCAAGTTGATCCAATGACACAATGGAAAAACAAGCTATGAAAATATGTGCTGGGGAGATTCCTCAGAGTTTGTGGGCCATTTGAAAGGACACCCTATTGATTTCTGTTTTATCAAATGGGAAGGAAAGCACAGCAAAGACGTGTTAGCAATAGTCAAATACTAATCTAGAGATTACAGTACCTTAACTTGTTTTGCACCTACTTCCAATTGAGGCTATTTTTGGATTTGCTTCCAAAGACCTTTGATCTGTCTCATAAGAAATCATGAGAGTCAGAGGGATCCAAACATAAAGGGGCAAAGCCCAAAATGCATACACCTAACGTTCCAAAGATTTTTAAATGCTGTAGCTGGTAGGTTCAGGAATTGAACATCCTGCACCCAGCCCACCTCAATATTTTGTCATTGCATTAATGTAATCCAAAGGATTCAATCTAATAATGCACTGACTGAGATTGCTATCACATTTATCCAGGCAATCAGGCAACGAAGAAGAAGGGTCTGTCACTGCCAGGTTTGATGAAGGGCAGAGTTTCACTCTAATGAACAAGTGCCAATGAGCTCCCTCAAAACCTTGACTAATCAACTCCGAGCAGAGGCATTTGGCACATCCAAAGATTTACAGAAGTTGCTTCTCATATCTCCAGATGAGCAAGAAATAGTGCAGTAAAGGCTTCTGCATGTCTAAGGTTGCGGTGGCTCACATCTGATACATTCTCTGGGAAGACTGGAAGGCCATTCTATGCTGGGGGCTTGCAAGATGATTAACACTGTGTCACTTTGAAAGTGGTTCATTCCAGGGCTTCGTTGGGCATCTCTGCAGAAAATCTCAAACAGCTACTCAGAAATGCATCTGAGAGATTACTAATGTCCTATTCAGCAAGATGCAAAACGATAACTAGTTCTCCCTAGCTGAAGCCAGCCAGGCTGCCAGAGCAAGGGGATTTGTAGAAAGCTCCGGATTCCCACAGGTCCAGGGTGCGCACGCGATGTTAAGAGCAGCAGACACTACAATTCACTATTCTCTTAATGTGCAGCTGGTCTGTAATCACCATATTAAGCAAAAGCAAGATACTCTGGAAGTTCATACAACTTGTACATCTCAAGTCACCCGCTGGTGCTATGGATCGTTGAGGACCCTCTGCACATCCAGCATTGGCTCCTCGAAGACAAAGGTGACTTGCAAAAGATATGGCTGATGATGCCCATCAATGGCCACAAGTGCTTTACAGAAGAGGTACAACACTGCTCATTCTACAATATGTTTATTGATTGAGAAGACCATTGGCATTCTGAAGACATGTTTTTGGTATCTTGATCGGTCTGGCACTGCTCTCCTCTCCAGTACCCTCTCCAAATGATCATCTGCATCATCATGACTCACTGCATTCTACATAACTCAGCGCTCCCAAGGCCAAGACTTGTCAGAATGAGAGATGGAGGAGCTGCATGCTCCTTCCAGTAATGAGGATATTGTGAGGGCTGAGCTCAACAAGGGTAAGGAAACTATTTCTCCAAAAGAAGAGGCCACAAAAATGGCCAGATGAGGCAGGTATGCATTTGAGATGCTTATAGCCACCAGGTGTCAGTAGAACTATAATAACTAGCTCATACTCGCATCTTTCACCTTATCTTTTATGCACCTTAATATCTTTGTTACAATTCTCATCATCTCAACACAGCACATTCATTTCTCGATGAGTAGTTACATTCTTGTGAAATGAAATGATGTCCTGATCCTCAGAAGGTAATGCAAGCTTTGCAGCAGGTGTCCTTTCTGCTGTGGGATAATAACTGCAACATCAAGTTTTATGAGCAGAACAAAAATTCAAGCATCTTACCATCATTTCACTATGTGTGCTGTTCTTCATGATGCTGGAACGGCACTGTAATCCTCCATGCACTGATGACAGTATGCCTACAGTATAGTAAAGCACATCGAGAAGAACAATCATCACTCAGTCGTCTTCACCTTGATGTCTGAGGCAGAATCTGAACCCACACAGGCAATTGCTCATGCAAGATAAGTGTTCAGACCTCATCACCGAACTGTGCCCCCAGCATGAGATCTATCTTCATTCAGATACAATCATCTATAACTCTTAGTAATGGGTGCGAACCTGCACTTCAGCTCACTTTTCAGGATGTGAAAGATTCAGTAGCAGCTTAGTCTGACTTTTCGTGGCCATGCCTGCCACCATCTGGAGTGTAACAACTTCTGGTACTGCCCTACCTTGGCATTTGTGGACCCCAAAATGCTGACACTCCGTCTAGACATACTCTAAAATTTGACAACAAGGAGCATTCATCAGATGTCTTGGAGCTACACTCTAATTTCATTTGAGGCCTCAACATTTTCATTTCAGTCTACATATCACAAGGAAACCAGCCAGACAGATGCCAGTGTAACTAGCACATAATCATGTTGACTGACCATCTAAGAGCTGGCACACTGTTACTGTCAAGAGATGCTAAATGGACCTTCTGACCCAGTGCAGCAACCTCCCATGTAAAGTTTGGCATTTACATGCACCTCCTACCCTGCATTGCTTTAATCATCTAGCAAAAATCGCAAGGCTTAACATGCATCAGCAAGGTCCACAGCACTGTACTATAGAGGGGAGAGTGGAGACTCATACTGAGGTGATGTTTAGGCGTACACATGGACATGAGATAATGGTGCAGCTGCAGGAGTATATAACAGCCCTAAGTTTTGGCATATATGTAAAGCACATTCAAGGCTGCTCTTTTGGACAGTCACGCAGACTCAATGTGCTGAATGGCTTATTTCTGCACTCGAGGGATTCTATGGTTTTTCTATGGTCTTGGCTATTCCTGCAACTGTCTGGGACTCAGACAAATAAGCTTTCTTCTTTCCTCTGAATATTGAAAGATGCATGGACTATGGTTCATTGCAATGTGCTTTGACATTCAATCCTCTAAGATCCACACTGAGCACTCAATGTATCACAGAATCACCAGACTGTTACGATGCAAGAGGAGCCCATTCAGCCTATTGTGTTTTCATTGGTTCTCCAACTAAACATTATGATGTGTCATTCTCGTTTTTTTCCATACTGTTCACATTATATCCATTCAAAAAAAATCATCTCACGCCCTCTTAAATGCCATGATTGAACCTGCCTCCACCACACTTCCATGCAATCTTTTCAGACTCAAACCATGTGCTATATGAATGTGTTTTTTTCTCACATCACATTTGCTTCTTTTGAAAATACTTTAAATTGTGCCGTTTCATTCTCAATCCCTTTACGAGTGGGAACAGTTCTACTCTGTCCAACTCCCTCATGATTTTGAGCAATTCTATTAAATCTTCTCTTGGTTTTCTTCACTCCAAGCAGATCAGTCCCAACTTCTCCAATCTATCTTCATAACTAAAGTTTCTCATTCCTGGAACCATTTTTGTAAATCTCTTCATTGTCTCGCATGCAGTTCCTCTATTGTCCGTTGCAATCTGGTAATGGTATGATAGCTCGACCTCATGTTTCTGTAATAGTCTTTCAAATACCACCAGCTCTGTTTGGGCTGAATCCACAGGCTCATCAGCTGACCCAGCAGAAACCTGGTCTCCAGCATTCCTCTGAGTGTCAGTGATCTTGGACGTTCTTGTCTTTGCCTGCTGTAAACCTGAATCTATGCTCACCAGACGGTAATCCCAAGCCTGCTCTAAAATTTGATTCCATCGAATTCCATCTGTAACTCTCAATAATGGATGCAGGGTGCACATGAATGCTGTGATGGCCCTAGGAACAGGACTGACCTATTCAATTTGTTGAACTTGCTTCCCCATTTAATACCATGACTGATCGTCCACTCCAAGGCTTTTTTTTCCCTCACACTATTCTCGTATTCTTTTATGTCATTGGTATTCAGAAACCTGTCAATTTCTATTTTAAACATTCTTAATAAATGAGCTTCCACAGCCTTCTGTGGTAGAGTAATCTAAGAATTCACAACATTCTGAATAAAAAATATTTTCTTCTTCTTAGTCCTAAATGGCATCTGTCTGATTTTAAAATTGTGACCCCTGATTCTTGATTCCAACCAAGGAAAACATCTTACCTACCCCATTCTGTCCCTTTAAGAATTTTATGTTTCATTGAGATCGCCTCTTGTCCTTCGAAACTGGCGAATACTTGCTCAGTTTCCTCAACCTCTCTTAAGAGGACATTCCCACCATCCTTAGAATAAATCTGATGCACTTCCTATTTGGCAATAATATCTTTCCGAAGGAGATCAAAAATGCACACAGTGCATTTCTGTACAATTGAAGCAAGACTTTGCCATTCTTATACTCAAATGCTCTTGCAATAAAGGCTAACATGCCACTTACCTTCATAATTGTTTTTTGCATCTCATATTAGTCTTCAGTGACTTACTGGCAAAGACAGCAAAGTCTCTTTATATAGGTACACTTTCTAATTTCTTACCATTTAAGAATACTTTGTACATCTGTTTCTCCTACTAAGTGGATAAACCTCACATTTTTCCATGTTATATTTCATCTGACATGTACTTGCCCACTCGCTAAGTCTACTCAAATTCTCTTGAAGCTGCTTTACATCTTCCTCCAGAAACACATTCCTGCCAAGTTTTGGGTCATCTGAAAACTTTGAACTTCAGGGCAGTCGGTTTCTTTCCTAGGAGGCCACTTCATTACTTGCCAAAAACAGTCATGAGCTTCAGAGAGTGAACGTGTGTGCACATGCATTTAAATACTGGCATCTGGAAAGATTAGCCAATGAGCAAACGGCAGGGTGGGCAAATCCCAGCCTGCCCCACCTGAGATATGATGTGCTTGACATTCGTGCACATATAATGAACTGAAAAGTAGAAGATCTGGCACAGAAACTCATTACACTGGCCAGTTGAAAATACATCACCTTTCCCACCCATCACTGAACTTAATCTCCAAAGCAGAAAATTCCTTCCTTGATGTTTAGTTCAAGGAGTGGACAAGAAATTGAAACATTCAAGCATAAATGCTGCTTCTGCAGCAAGCCACAGAATTCTCAAATTAATTTTTGAGCTGAGTATTGTTAAAGCACTTCTGGATATAAAATTTGATAAAGCATCTACTACTCTTCCCAGAGCTGCAGCTAACATTTAGATTTTTAGAAGGATTATATTGAAGGCAATGGAAAATTAACAGTGTATAGTTTTATTTAAGGTTCTATATCTTGAGAAAATTGAAAATTAGGACCATGTTTCTTAGCCAGTGTGGAACTGATTACAGACGCACTTGATGCACTTTACCTGTATAGGTACAATATGGCAGCTAGGGCAGTGGCATGCTCCTCCTGCCAGATGTGGGCAATTTGGGAGCAATCCAAATTTCCCTGATGATTTTGTCCGCAGGAAGTGTGTCCAGTTGCAGCTCCTCATAGATAGACCACATTGTTTGGTTGGAGCAGCAGGTGGATGCACTGCAGAGCATACAGAAGGGTGAAAGTATGATAGATGCTAGGTACAGGGAGGTTGTTACACCACAAGTTTAGACAGTACATGGACGATCACCAGGAGAGGCAGGCAGGTAGTGCCTGCCCTTTCAAACAGGCATATCGTTTTGGATCCAGGGGATAGCCTGTTGGGGAAGATACCAGCTGCAGCCAGGCCTGTAACACAATAGCTGGTTCTGCTGTGGGACAGGGTCGGGCAATGAGCAAACGAGCAGTAGTATTGGGGACTCGCTAATTAGAGGCACAGACAGGCATTTCTGTGGCTGCATCGAGACTCCAGGATGGTGTGTTGCCTCCCTGGTGCCAGGGTCAAGACATCACTGAGCGATTCCAGGACATTCTTCAGAGGGAAGGGAAGGTAGAAAAAGGGATGAGGTCCTGAAATATGAGTATAGAGAGTTATGCAGAAGGCTAAAGTGCAGGACCTCAAACATACTAATTTCAGGATTATATCTGCTGTCACATGCTAGTGAGACTACGAATAGGAGGATTAGGCAAATCTGTCTGGCTTGAGAGCTGGTGCAGGGGGCAGGAATTTAGATTTTTGGATCATTGGGATCTTTTCCGGGGAAGGTCTGATCTGTTCAAGAGGATGGGTTACATCTGAACTGGAAGGGGACTAATATCCCGGTGGGGAGATTTGCTAGAGCCATTAGGGTTTAAACTAGTTTGATAGGGGGGTCGGACCAAAGGAATAGGGAGACAGAAGAGGAATTTGAGAACAGTACAGAAGTTAAAGAGAACATATTAATTAGTAAAGGCAGCATCAGTAATCCCAATACCAGACTGGTCAGGCAAAAGCAAGGCAAAGAGCAAGGGAAGGCTAGATTAAACTGCATTTATTTCAATGCAAAAGGCCTGATGGGCAAGACAGATGAACTCAGGGTATTGATGGGTACACAGGACTGGGATATTATGGCAAGTACTGAAATATGGCTAAGAGAGGGACAGGACTGGCAGCTCAATATTCCAGGATGTAGATAGGAAAGATAGCACAGGAGATAAGAGAGAAGGGGGGGTGGCATTTTTGATTAGGGAAAGCATACTGAGAGGGGATATATCTGAAGGTTTGGCCATTGAGTCTATATGGGTAGAACTGAGAAATAAGAGAGAAATCATTTTGATGGGAGTGTATAGTACACCCTAAATAGTCAGCAGAAAATTGAGGAGCAAATATGTGAGGAGATCACAGACAGCTCCAAAAAAAGTAGGATGGTAATAGTTGGAGATTTTAACTTTCCCAACA
Source organism: Sphyrna mokarran (assembly GCA_024679065.1). Taxonomy (NCBI): domain Eukaryota; kingdom Metazoa; phylum Chordata; class Chondrichthyes; order Carcharhiniformes; family Carcharhinidae; genus Sphyrna; species Sphyrna mokarran. Next base: position 37,410,660 of record JAGIQG010000012.1, on the reverse strand, counting down.
TTGATTGGGACAACCATAGTATTAGAGGATTGAATACAGGAGTTGGGATATCTTGAAGTTGTACAAGATATTGGTAAGTCCGCACTTGGAATACCATGTGCAGTTCTGGGCACCCTATTATAGAAAGGATATTACTAAACTAGAAAGAGTGCAGAAAAGATTTCCTATGATGCTACCGAGATTTGATGGATTGAGTTATAAGAAGAGGCTGGATAGACTGGGGCTTTTTTCTCTGGAGCATAGGAGGCTAATGGGTGATTTTACAAGGTCTATAAAATAATGGGGGGCCCAGACAAGGTAGATAGTTAACATCTTTTCCCAAAGGTAGGGGAGTCTAAAACTGAGGGCACAGGTTTAAGCTGAAAGGCAAGAGAAACAGAAGTGTCCAGAAGAAGAATTGTTTTACGCAGAGGGTGGAACAAGCTGCCAGAACAAGTAGTAGCACAGGCAGGTATAATTTTGTCTTCTGACAAGTGTTTAGACAATTATATGGTAAGATGAGTACAGTGGGTTATGGACCAAACATAGGCAATTGGGACTAGCTTTGGGGTTTAAAAAAGTGGCATGGACAAGTTGGGCTGAAGGACCTGTTTCCATGCTGTAAACCTCTATTACTATGACTTTATGACAGCAATTCTTTTAAAATATGCTGTGGTTGTTAAATCACAGCTCCAGTCCTGAGATGTACAGAGATGATACAGATTACTGCACTCCCCACAAGATGTGGTGACTGGCACTGAGAAGTTTATCCTCTCCACAATTTAATTCTTTACGGTTTTTCCCTTGCTAATTCTTCTAGCACCATATTGTAGTTCAGTATAAAGCAGAATTTATATCGGCAAGACAAAAGCAAAAATACTGCAGATCCTGGAAATCTGATATTAAAAACAGAAAACGCTGGAAGTGCTCAGCAGCTCAGATAGCATCTGTGGAGAAAAAGACTGACACCAGACTTTGAACAATCGTAAAGGCAAGTGATCAACTGTACTATTCACATTCAGCCAAGAGGATATGTAAAAATATATCGATTTGGTTTCATTACTCGGTGTAATGCATCATTATGATGGTATAATTATTATGATAAAGGTTTGTTATTTATTTATACAAACATTTTTCTTTACTATAATTATTTGTTTCTTGAGTGTTTACGACTAGCCTTCCTATAAAATATCCATACCCAGAAGCGGCATTCCGGCCAAAACATCAGCACCTCCTGTTCTATTCAATCCACATTCCCACTCTTGGCCATATCCCGCATGTCCCTCTGAAACCCAAGAACCTTTCAGTCTAGGTCTTGAGAATATTCAAAGTCCAGATTTTTCATCTGCATCTATTCTAATGAAGTAGCTAATAACCCTCAATCAATGCCAGTTGCAAGGCACAACTCAAATGTTGAAAACCTCAGATTTTTCCCAGTGTCTATTTTGAAAACATGAATTGACATACAACATCATGTTACGTAACATGCAAGAAGCTCAACAAAAGCATTCACCATAATTACTGTGTTCAGCAGTTGATCATCCTACCTCGGTAAAAAGTTTAAACACAGTTCTTGCAATACAAAAACTTCAAGATCCACTATAGGTTAAATTCAGGCCATTTAGAAACAAATATTCTCCTTTAAAGGCTAAATTACTTCAAATCTGAATCGTTTTGACAATAATAATATTCTGACATTGCAATGTTGTAAGTATTCCACTCCAGATAGCAACAATAGAATTGGAGCTTGATCTTTACACGTAAGCTTTTAAATGAGCTCCACATTGCAAAAGTCATACCGCCAAATTCTGAAATTGCAGTTTCAATGTGCACCAGTAATTTATTGTTGATATCTACCACCTGAAAACAATTAAAACACTCAATTAACAATTTGTACATAAAATCTATGTACAATCTATAAAATAACCAGAAATGAGATGGCACAAAATTTCTGTTGAACTACCTTTTGAAAATATATTAGAGCAACAAATAAATGCAAAATTGAGAAAGTTGTTGAAAATCCTGTACCACAAATGACAGGGCTGCTCCCCAAACAGAGTTATGAAACAAATTCTGATTGCGTTTCTCTAGGATTCCCATATTATTGGTAAGCTCCCAATTTGTCACTAAAATCCCCAATTTGGTGGTTATTTTGCTGCTGCTTACTGTCTCAAGGCAAAAGAAAATAAGACATGCATCTATAATGGGATGAAGTAAGTAGAGCAGCAGAGAGAAAAAGAAATGAAGTTGAGAAACAGGAAAGAAGCAAACTGATAGGAAATAATAAACACTTGGATTTGAAAACGTGCAGGGCAATTCTGAGCTTGCATTAGCCATGCGCAGAATCAGCAACATGAAAGCAAATCCCGGAGAGAATCAGGAAATGCAATCCTGGAAGAGGAGGTTGCTTGCAGGCCTTATTTTCCCTTCATCTTGAGTGCTCCTTGGTTTAAAAGAGTCTGGCAGCTAGTGTACAAGCAGTGCTCCTTGTCTCCTCCTTGCTGGGCTTGTCCAATATCACCATTAAGGGACTGCCTTTCTAAGAGTGGGAATTGGAAAGTGGCTGGGAAGAGGTTAATACGATACTGGGGGCAAATGTAAGGTTCTTGGGTAGGGCTCCATGAGAGGCCAAGTTACAAAGGCAAAATTGAAAACTCAGAAGGGGTACCTCCCTTGATGAGATTTGAAGACTCTTGCTGTAGGTGGTTTCATTTGTTTTCCTTTAGCACAGTATTCCTTTCACTTTGTCCCTCGGTTTGTCTAATTTATTTGAATTGTTAACTGAAGCGTTGGAAGCATTGTCTCCTTCTGTGCCAGGTGGGCACTGCAGGAACTGGAGTGCCTTATCAGCCCCTTTCATTGCATTTTAGTGTAATGTTTTAAGTTTCATTTCTGATTTGGTTGTAAAGCAGGGGTATTTTTGTCTACAGTTTGATTTAGTTTCATTGGTTTTATACAAAATAGTGGAAGCATTGCTCCCAAGCACTGAACTCCACAAAGTCTACATTAGAGAAATTATGCTAATATGGGCACTAATGCAAGGCATCAGGGTGATGTCGCTCATAACCACCCAGTTCAAGGTCATGACAGGGGCATTGCTGAGGTTCCCCATGAGTAACAAGACTTGATCCATGATCCTTTGCATGCATTCAAGTGTTCTGATACCTAATTGTTGCCTGGGACAATTGCAGGCATGTGGCTATTGTGTGAAAGGAAGTAAACCTTAGTGGAGAGGTATTCACTTAGTGGTTAAAACATGGGTAGATGAGCCACAAGTGTAGAAAGCTGTGGCATCATAGCAGTGTCAAGAATAATCATTGCTCACTTTGATGTTCTCTTCCTTCCAGTTCATGACTCTGAACAACCATGGAGCTTGCAGAATTCAGCTATTCTATTCATTGTGATTGATCAACAGTAGCAGCATTAATATGCTGCTGTAGTGAGGGGGAGGCTGTGTCTGCTATTCTTCTGAAAGCAGAGCCACAAATGGCAGCGCCTTGTAGGAGATACTACTCGCAAAGATGTTGAACATCCCACCTCCAGACATCAGAGCTGTAGTGCCAAAGAAAACTGCATCCCGTCCTCAGGATGGTGGACAATTATTGTCAGGTTATGCAAGAGCTGGCGCCACATAGCCCGGGAGATCACCCAATGACTGTGGCCCTTAAATTATCACTGCTCTGAAATTGTATGCAAAAGGCACATTTTAGAGCTGCACGGGTGAGCTTTTGCAGCATATCCCAGTCATTTGAAAGGGCCCACATGTTCATTATCTTCGACCAGGAAAGGCTAATCAGAATGCCAGGGCCATGGATCTTTCCCGCTTAGCAGGCAGGCCCCAAGTGCAAGGTGTCATCAACAACACCCACGTGGTTCTGTGGTCTCAATGGTTGCAAGCAGTGCTATTTTTGACACCACAAGGGATACTACGCCCTCAATGTCCAGATCATCTGTGACCATATGGTGTGCATAATGCAAGTGTGTGCCTATTTCCCGGGGAGTGTCCATGGTAATTACATTTTGTGGTGCTCGTAGATCCCAGCCATCTTTGGGGGAGCGCAATAGTGGCGGGGGTGAGGGCAGCACACACTTTTCTTGTATGGATGTTGTGGGGTGGGGGAGGAGGAGGAGGAGGAGGAGAAGGGAGTGGTGCAGGAAGGCCCATGCCAGCAGCAACATGTTTTTATTGCGTCGTCAGTGTGGGACGTGGCAAAAAGAGCGTTGTAATTCTCATACTCCACAGGGATGAAGCACCAAGTGTGCATGGGCGTTTATGATGCAAGGTGCCATGAAAGGACAGGTTGGAGTACGTTTATGGGTGAACAAAATGATTTTTAATTCAAATGCAGTACAACAATGGTGACTTATTGCTACTCATGCCTAGGTTCACCCGTGCATGCTAGATGCTGACAGTTTCTTACTCCTTCTCACCTTCCTGCTATATCCTCACGTATCCCCAGTATCCACACTTGGCGATCTACTGCCTTCCACACCTATTTGTCCGAGATTACTTTGGCAGGTATCCCCTGGAGGGGGCCTTGACACCAAAAGTCCGGGCTTATTCTTAGGCAGCATTGGTGTTATGGTAATGACCTCCTCGAGGCGTAGGGCTGGACGTGTGTTGCTCACAGGGAGGAGCTGTCAGATGGATTGGACACCTCCAATGTCTCCTGGGAAAGAGCCTGGAGCTGCATTCTTTGGGGCATCACATACAGTTCATGGTCGCCACATTACAGGAAGGATGTGGAAGCATTGGAAAGGGTGCAAAGAGATTTACCAGGATGTTGCCTGGTATGGTGGGAAAGCCTTATGAGGAAAGACTAAGGGACTTGAGGGTGTTTTCATTAAAGAGAAGAAGGTTGTTAAGAGATGAGGTAATAGAGGTATACAAGATGATCAGAGAATTAGGGTGGACAGTGAGAGTCTTTTTCCTTGGATGGAGATGGCTAGCACAAGGGGACATAGTTTTAAATTGGGGGGGGTGATAGATATAGGACACATGTCAGAGGTATGTTCTTTACTCAGAAAGTAGTAAGGGCGTGGAATGCCCTGCCTGCAAAAGTAGTGGACTCACCAACTTTAAGGGCATTTAAATAGTCATTGGATAAGCATGCGGATGACATTAGAATAGTGTAGGTATGATTGGTTTCATAGGTTGGTGCAACATTGAGGGCCGAAGAGCCTGTACAGTGCTGTAATGTTCTCTGTTCTATGGTACTCTTCCCTTCGGGCGCCTTCAGGCCCTAATGCTCCTCCATGAAATAGTGGGGCAGCTGGAGCGAGATCTTAAAGCACTACTGTCCTCTGGAACTAACACTCATGGATTGCTACTACTGCCTGCATCATGGAGCTCATGCCCGCAGCCATGGAGCAGGCATCCCACGCCATGGAGTAGAAAACCTGCATCAATGTCTCCATTGCAGACAGAGTCCTTGCAATGTTGGCCTCACTGTGTTGGAGTGACAGCATCATTTCCTCAGATAGAAGGCAGTGGAATTCTTACAGTGTGTCTTGCTGTCCAAGGAGAGATGCTGTCATCCTTTCCTGATGCACACAACTCTGGCTTTGCAGTTCCAGCAATGACTGGATCCAAGGGCATGAAACCAGTTAGGGACTCAACAGTCTTGGGCTTCAGCATCCCTTCAAGTGCCAGTTTCCAAGGACATCCCTGCCTCCGTCCGCCATAGATCTTCAATTGTGAGGTGCTCACCACTGAGAGACCCAGAAGCCTGCATACTAGATAACAGTTGTGACACTTTTTCTAATGCTTATCTCTGAGATGTCTCCCTTGGAGCTGCTCATGTCTGTGGCCTCCAGAGGGCAAAGGGCAATCTGGGCTGGATGAATGATTGCCCTACAAGGGAAGGGAGCTGGCATTAGTTCAACACGAGCGATAACCGATGGGAAAAGGTTACTCACAAGAGGCTTGAACCATGACTACATGTCTTAAGGGTTCTCACTTTCGTCTACTACCCTCACTTTGCCCTGTGCATAAGTGTGATCTTGTCCCTCGCCAGCCAGGTTCAGGAATCTCAGCTTGAGCATGATTCTGGCTGGCTGTGCCTGTTTGTGATGGTTAAGTTCCAGATTGTTCTGCAAGGAGGCAGAAAATCCTGCCTGTTCAGATGACGTGGTCAGGTATGAATGGGACTTGAGTAGGAGCGGGGATGTGAGGAGCAGATTAGCTACTGGGGGACCATGAGGATTGCAAAGGGGGTGGGGGAACGCTTCTTGCAGCACTATTGCCCGTCCCATGAGCAGCTGGCACTCACTATGGCAATACTGCCTCCCAGGCACATGGTAATCTTGGCGAATGGAATCTGCAGGAAGGTGGGGCAAAGGATGGCTTGCTTCTGCTCCACACCATCCAGGAATTTGGTCAGAGCTCCTTCAGAGAATCTTGGTGTGGACTTACTTGCAGCCATCCCCTTGACTAGATCTGCAACAAGTGCTGGGGAGGCATTTAAGAGGAGTGCTCACTGGTTACAAAGATTAAGCTTTCCTGGGGCGAGGAATAAAAAGCAAGTTGACATGAACACGGTGTGATTCACGTGAGTACAAAAAAATTAAAGAGGCTTAACATTTCTAAAGACATCTAGAACAACACTTTGGAAGAAAACAGGAAAATTTCATCCAAAGTCTGCAAAATTTCATGGAGAAAATTTACTTTATTGATACTTTGCTCTGTTTAGTCACATTTCAATGCTTTGTATGCATGGAGAGGGTACAGTAAAATGGTGCACAGCAAAAGTCTTCATGACAAGAGTGTAATATATAGATTGATTGAATATATATCGAAAATAAATAATTGTTGATATGACTGAAAAGCACACATTAAAGTTTGAAAGGCTTTCCATTGCAGTAATTAAAATGTTATACTTATTTATTAACTACTTTTACCTTTTTGAAAATCTTGGCTTTAGTTGAAACAGTACCGAGATATCAAGTTCCAAGACTGATTCTGTTGGTGCTTGCACCCAAATAGCACAGGTTTGCATGTGTGAGTAAATCTGTTACTAGGCTACATTTTCCAGTGCTATCAACAACTATGTTGGGTATATATTCTGCAGAATGATTTTGTTTCATGTTTTGATTAAGATATTCTGCCATGAGCTGTAGTTTAGCAAAATATACAATTCCTCAATAACTAGAGTTGAGCAGTAAGCTTACCATCTTGTATGCTCTGTTTTTTCATCAGCCATCTCTCCACTCTTTCAATACTAACATTTTCTGCCACAAATTCATCGAGTACATTTGAATGAAGGGATAAGTACGACTTTACTTTTTCATCTGTCAGACCTGTAAAGGTAAAAGACAATGAAAGTAAGAAAGTGCAAGCACTCCCTAAAGCTTTTGTATAAAATCTAGAATAGATAAAATTGAAGTGAAACTAGAAGTAGGAGGCATAGCCTCAAGATAAGGGGGAGCAGATTTAGGACTGAGTTGATTTATTATTGTCACATGTATTAGTATACAGTGAGAAGTATTGTTTCTTGCATGCTATTCAGACAAGGCATACTGTTCATAGAGAAGGAAAGGAAAGAGTGCAAAATGTATTATTGCAATCATAAAGTGTAGAGCAAAATCAACTGAATGCAAGGTAGGTCCATTCAAAAGCCTGGTGGCAACAGAGAAGAAGCATTTCTTGAGTCAATTGCTTCTTGACCCAGAGAGCTGTGAATCTGTGGAATTCCCAGCCCAGTACGCAGTTGAGATTACCTTGTTGAATGTTTTTAAGGCAAAGATAGATTTTTGAACAGTAAAGGAATTAGGAGTTATAGTGAGTGGATGAGTAAGTGGACCAAAGTTCATGAAGATTAGCAGTGATCACATTGAATGGCGGAGCAGCCTTGAGCAGCTGTGCCTGCTCCTAGTTCTTATGTTCTCAAGGCTGTGCCTTGTTGCCTGTACCATAATCACCCTGGAATTGTGTGGCTATCAGTGTGACACATCTTCCATGTTGTGCTTCTTCAGTGGCATCCTCAGGTGGAAACTGACATTCATCTTCCTCTTTTAGATACTTACCCTTCCTGCGTTTCTTTATTTGAGGAGTTCTCAGCGTCCACCATGTCTCCCACTGGCAAGGAAACATTTGAAATGCTAGGTTGTGAAGGGTTCAATACAGTACAATGATGTCGGACACCCTCTATGAAGGGTACTGCAGAGATCCATTTGAGCAGTCTAAGCATTGAAATTACACCATCAGGATTCCAATGGTCTGCTCAATGATGAATTGTGTTCCCCTGGGCGTCTCTTCCGACCATGCACCACAATGTAATTTGAAGGTCAGCCCAACATCCAACTGCGGTCTCCCAGATCATTCTGTTCACAAATTATAAATAAACATAGACTAAGGAAATTTGCCGCAGGATTCAAGACTATCTACCAAACAGCAGAGTGCTGAGACTTGGCTGCCCAACTTGGGCTTCGACTTGCAAAACTTCAAGATGTCATATGTAATGTTATAACTACGCATTGCATTAAGGGTTAGAAGTATAGAGTTCGGTTTCAATTTAAGGTGAATTGGGTGCTGTTTACTTGCAATTTGCCTTGTCTTTAGAAAACATACTTGAACTTTTGGTCCAGTTGAGAGCAAAAGCCCTGAGACTGCTATGGAAAAAATACCCATGGAGAAGCATTGCCCTAAAGGAAAGCTAGTCAGTTTGTTTTCTTTAGGAAAATCTAAGTACAAGAGAAGTTGTTCTGAAGGCTGCAGTCATTCAATCAATCTGTACTGTTTAACCTGGGAACTCAGTTCTGTTTGTTTAGAGACGATAAGAGGGAGTTCCAGGGAATTGGGTAGGACCAAGCAGCTCTCCAAAAAGAGAAGAGGTCCAAGGGAGTATCTGTGTGCATCTGGTAGGTCATGATGTGTGATTGTCAGTGGCACCAATACTTTACCAGGAGTATTAGTAGGAATGTAACCTAGTAAAAAAAGGTAAGCTGGGCTATGTCTGTTTGACTGAGTTTAAAGTAGAAGCTCACTTTTCTAAAATCCATACAGCGTCGAAGGATGGGACTTGACCCATCGACTCCGCACCAACTCTCTGTAGGAGCATCTTAGCCAAGCCAACCCTCCAGCCCTATCCCCGTAATCCTGTGCATTTCCCATGGCTAATCCACATAACTTCCACATCTATGCCCATTAAGGAGCAATTTAGCATAGCCAATTCACCTAACCTGCACATTCTTGGACTCTGGGAGAAAATCAGATCACCCAGAATAAACCCATGCAGACACAGGGAGAATGTGTAAACTCTACACAGTCACCCAAAGCTAGAATCCAACCTGTGTCCCTGGCGCTGTGGGACAGCAGTTCCAACCACTGTGCCAGTCCATTTTGCTTAGAATCATTATGTTGCTCAATAAACCCATTCATTCATACTGGAGTTTGTTTTGTTCAAGTTTATATAGTAAAGATACTTTTGGTGATTCAGTTAAATCTTGGAGTTTTGCAGCTATGTCCTTACTCTTGGTTCTTTTATGAATTACATTTTTTACATGATATCCAAAGCCAGATTTTAATAAGTATGAGGTTTATCCAATGTTCTCATAGCTGGGATCATCATAAAGTGCGGCTCTGGCAGGACTGAACAAAAAAAATCCATAAAATTTAGCAAGATTACAGAATTGATAAGTCGAAGTGGATTGTTGAATCTACACACAGAGACGAGTAAGTGGAGAAGTGGTGGACTTAAACAGGATTTCACGGTGAATCTTGCAATAGTCATCGAACAGCAGAATGGTTCTGTCAACTGCTTAGACTTTTCTGGAAATGATGCTCTATCCTGGAGTGATTTTCAAATAACAAACTATGGTTAAGTTGAAAGAGAAGTTGAAATTTTAATTAAAAGTAAGGGCTAGGAAAACTAACACAATTGAGGTTTCACAAATTAATCAAGCCATGGCCTGACGTAGGCATATTCATGGAATCATATCTTGGAGCTAATATGCCAGACCCTGCCAGTACCTGTAGAAACTGGTGCTGTTCCTGTCCCTGGTTACATCCTGTCCCATCAGCTGCAGAGCTGAAAGCATAGTGATATACAGTCAGAAGGGAGTTGCCCTGGAAGTTCTCAACATTGAGTCCAGATCATATGATGTCTCATGGCTTCAACTCAAACAAGAACAACCTCTTGCTGACTGTTGGCTGAACCACCCCCATGACCACCAACAGCTGATGGCAGTACTCCTCCATACTGATTACCATTTGCAGGAAGGACGGAAGGGTAAAAGTGCAGAATGTTCTCTGGGCAGGGGAACCTCAATGTCCATCACTAAGAGTTGCTCAATAGTACGATGACAAACTAAGCTGGCCAAGTCCCAGACTACATAACTGCCAGACTGGGTGTGCAGCAGGTGATATAGGAACCAACAAGAAAAAAGAATATATGTGATGATATCCTCAACAATCTGCTTGCCAGAGATGCATCAGTCAATTTCAGTATTGGTTGGACTGACCACCACAGAGTACTTCTGGAGATCAAGTTCTAACTTCACACTGAGGATAGCCTCCATTGCATTATGTGGCACTATTACCATGCTAAATGGAACAGCTTTCAAAAAAAAATCAAGCACTCAAGATCAGGCAAGCATGAGGCACTATAGCCCATCATCATCAGAAGAATTGTATCCAACCACAATCTGTTTGCAACCTCATGACCCAGAGTATCTCTCACTCTACCATTACCATCAAGCCAGGGTTTCAACCCTGGTTCAATGGAGAATGCAGGAGGGAGGCCAGGGGCAGCACCAGGCATACCTAAAAGTGAGGTATCAATGTGGTAAAGCTACAGTACAAGACTACTTGCATACCAATGGCATAAGCAGTTAGCAATAGAACTGTGTGATTCCAGAACCAACTGATAGATCGAAGCTTTGCAACCCTACCACAACTATTCATGAACAGTAATGGGCGATTAAACAATGCAATGGAGGAAGAGGAGAATCCACAAACATCCCTATACTCAATGATCAAGAAGCCCAGTACATTAGTGCAAAAGACAAGGCTAAAGTATTTGCAAAATTTCCATAAAGTGCCAGTTTCAACCTCTTCTGAAGGTCTCTAGCATCACAGATGGCAATCTTCAGCCAACCTGATTCATTCCATTTGATATCAAGAAATGCTGGAAGACACTAGATACTGCAAAGATTATAGTTCCTGACAATATTCCTGCAATAGTATTAAAGACTTGTGCTCCAGAACCTGTCATGCCCCTAGCCAAACTGTCCCTGAAACACGACAACACTGGTATCCACCCAACAGTATGGAAATTCGCTCAAGTATTCAAGTACACAAAAACCAGGACAAATCCAACTCAGCAAATTCCCACCCCATCAATCTTGTCTTGAACATTAGTAAAGTAACAGAAGGAGTCATTGTGTGATATTATGTGTCAAATATCAGTTTGGCTTCTGCCTGGGGCACTCAATCATTGAATCCTACAGTGCAGAAGGAAGGCAAGTGGCCCACCAAGTCTGCATTGATCACAATCACACCCAGGCCTTATCCCTACAACACCATACATTTACGCAGCTAGTCCCCCTGACACTAAGGGGCACTATTTAGAATGGCCAATGCATCTAACCCGCACATCTTTGGAATGTGGGAGGAAACTGGAGTGGCTAGAGGAAACCAAGCAGACATGGGGAGGATGTGCAAACTCTGTACAGACAGTGATCTGACGCTGGAATTGAATCTGGGTCCCTGGTACTGTGACGCAGCAGTGCTAACCATTGTACCACCATGTCATCCCTCTGTTCATGTATTATGGCCTTGGTTCAAATATACACAAAAGAACTAAACTGAAGAGGTGAGGGGGAAAATGCCCTTGACATCAAAATAGCATTTTACCAAGCGTGGCATCAAGGAACCGTAACAAAATGAGAGTTAGTGGTATTTAGGTGACAAACTCTACGCTGATTGTCGTCTTGCCCGACACAAAGGAAGATAATTGTGGTGGATAAAGGTCAATCGTCTCTCAGCAGCAGGACATCCCTGCAGGAGTTCCTTAGGGTAGTATCTAAAGACCAACAACCTACAGCTGTTTCATCAATGACCTTCCTTCCATCGTAAGTTCAGAGGTGAGGATGTTTGGTGATGATTACACAACGTTCATCACCATTCTTGACACCTCAGTGAAGTATTCAGTCCAAATGCACTAAAATCTGAACAATATCCAGACTTGGGCTGACAAGTGTTAAGAGCATACGAACTAAGAGCAGGAATAGGCCATCTGGCCCCTCGAGCCTGCTCTGCTAGTAACATACATGCTACACAACTGCCAGGCAATAACCATCTTCAACAAGAAAGAATCCAACCATCATCTTTTGACATTGCCATAATTAAATCCCCTGCTAGCAATATCCTGGGGGTTACCGTTGACCAGAAACTAAACTGGATTGGGGAGATGGCGTTATTATTGGACTAGTAATTCAGAGACTCAGGGTAATGTTCTGGGCCCAGGGTTTGAATTCCATCACAGTAGATAATGAAGTTTGAATTCAACAACATTTTGGAATAATGATGACCCTGAAACCAATGTTGATTGTTGTAAAAAACCCATCTATTTCATTAAAGTCCTTTCAGGAAAGAAATCTGCTGGCCTTACACGACCTACACATGACTCCACATCCACAGACTCTTAATTGCCCTCTAAAATGGCCCAGTTGGCAACGCAGTTCAAGGAGGATGGGCAATAAATGCTAATCCAGCCAGAAACACCCACATCCAATGAATTAAAAAAAATACTGCCAGAGATTGGGAAAACGAAGCCTGTCCAGCATTACAAGGTGCCAGTCAGAAGTGTAATGCAATACTTGCTTGGTGCAGTTCCAAAAACACTTCAGCACCTCAACACCATTCAGAACGAGCACCCAGTCATCACTGATGAACAGTAGCAGCAGTGATGGCCATCTACAAGATGATCTGCAAAAAGTCACCAAGGTTCCCTAGAACGCATCTTCCAAATCCACAATCATCTAGGACAAGGGCAGCAAGCATATTGGAACACCTCAGCAGATCTGGCAGCATCTGTGGATAGAGAATAGAACCAACATTTCAAATCTGGATGACCTGAAGGCACAGCCAAACTCAAATGTTGGGTATATTCTATCTCCACAGATGCTGCCAAACCTGCTGAGATGTTTCAACATTTTTAGTATCTGTTTCAGATTCCACATGCGCAGTACTTTGCCTTTACATTGGAATATCCCCATCTAGAATTTCCCTTCCAGGCCACTCACCACCTGATTTGGAAATATAGAATCATAGAACAATACAGCACAAACAGACCCTTCGGCCCACGAGTTGCGCCGATCACATCTACCAATCCACAGACCTATCTATAACCCCCTGTCCTATTCTTTTCCATATACTCATCCAGAAGTCTCTTAAAAGACCCCAGTGAGTTTACCTCAACAAGCTCCGACGGCAGTCGGTTCCATTCACTCACCACCCTCAAGAGTGAAAAACCTACCCCTGACATCTCCTTTGTATTTGCTTCCCTGCACCTTAAATCTGTGTCCTCTCGTAGTGACCATTTCAGCTCGGGGAAATAGTCTCTGAGAGTCCACCCTATCTATTCCTGTCAACATTTTATAAACCTCTATCAGGTCGCCTCTCAACCTACGTCTCTCCAGTGAGAAGAGTCCCAGCTCCCTCAACCTATCTTCATAAGGCCTGCCTCCCAATCCAGGCAGCATCCTTGTAAATCTCCTCTGAACCCTCTCAATAGCCTCTACATCCTTCCTATAATGAGGCGACCAGAACTGCGCACAATACTCCAACTGGGGTCTGACAAGAGTCTTATAGAGCTGCATCATTACCTCCTGACTCCTAAACCCTATTCCTCGATTAATGAAGGCCAGTACACCGTACGCCTTCTTGACCACTTCCTCCACCTGTGAGGCCGATTTAAGAGTCCTACGGACCCGGATCCCGAGATCCTTCTGCTCTACAACACAGCTAAGACTCCTACCACTTATATTGTACTTCTTCATCCCATTATTCTTGCCAAAATGGACCACTACACATTTATCTGCGTTGAAGTCCATCTGCCACTTCTCCACCCAGTCTTGCATCCTGTCTATGTCACGCTGCAACTTTTGGCATCCCTCCAGACCATCCACAACACCACCAATCTTTGTATTGTCGGCGAACTTGCTAACCCATCCCTCCACTTCCTCATCCAGGTCATTTATGAAAATGACAAACAGCAGGGGTCCCAGAACAGATCCTTGGGGCACTCCACTGGTTACCGACCTCCATGCAGAACAAGACCCATTCACAACCACTCTCTGCCTTCTGCTGGCAAGCCAGTTCTGGATCCACGAGGCCAAAGCCCCTTGGATCTCATGCCCTCTCACCTTCTCCAGAAGCCTTGCATATAGCGCCATTCCTTCACCGCCACTGGGTCAAAATCCTGGAAATTCCCTCCCTAACAGCATGATGGGTGCATCTACACCTCATGGACTGCAAAGGTTTCAGAAGGAAGCTCATCACCACCTTCTCAAGGACAATTACATATGGGTAACATCTATATCCCATGAATGAAATAAAAAGCAAAGCATTTGAATTTGGAAGAAGGGCAAGTTAATCCAGATGGCAATTGAGTTGAATTAGTTAGAATTCAGCTGCAAATACAGCAGCTTGAAATAGAAAGAGAAAAACAAAAATCTGAACTTGAAAAAGAAAATGAAAAAGCTTGCACTGGAAAAAGAGAAAAAGTTTAAAAAAAAGAGAAATGCAAAACGTTTGAACTTGAAAAGCAGGTCTTAGCAATGGAGAAAACTGGTAAGGTAAAGGAGGGAAGAGATAAGGAAAGGAAAATAAAGCTTCAAAGAGAAGAACTCAGAAAGCATGAACTAGTGAAAGAAAAGTCATGTGGGAAAAATGTGTTTAATAAATCGGATAAGGAAGGAAGTCCAATTCAGAAGTTTGATTTAGCTAAGAACTTTTGTTTAGTGTCTGAATTTATAGAGGGTTGAGAGATACCTTGTATTATTTGAGAAAGTTACTACAAAATTGAAGTAGCCAATGGATTCTTATGTTACAAAGAGTCCTGAGGGATAATGTTATGGATGTTTACTCAAAGCTTTCAGAAAACCAGTCTTCAGGTTTTGAATAGTTAATCCACGTGAGCTTGGTCCTGAGGTTTATCAATTAAAATTTAGGACTATACAGAAGAAACTCAGTCAGACATTTGTTGAATGCTCGAGGAAAAAGAAAATAGAATGAGACCAATGGTTCCACTCACTGAAGTTAGAGCAAACTTTTGATAATGTGAGGAAGATCATGGTAATAGAGAAATTCAATAGTAGTATTACCATAGCAATTAAATCCTACCTGGATGTGCATCAAATATCTAAAGTCAAAGAAACAGCAGCTCAGGCAGATATGATATGTGATATGTCACATTAAGTTGTATGTTAGTAAGTTGTCATATGGGGAACAACAGAAACTGGAGAAATAGAAAATTTTGATAATAGCAGAAGTGTTGACATTATGGAAAAGAAACTCAGAACTTAGAAGACAAGTGAGGAAAGTGTAATAAATCTGGACATGTTAAAATAATCAGTTATAAGCGAAGATCTAAGTCAATTCCAGTAGTAAGGAAGCCTAAGGAGTCTTCAGAAAAGACTGCTTTACAGAAGGGATTGAGTGATGAAACAGTGGCAATATTCCAAGTGCAAAATTAATTCTCACAACAGTCAGGATGATGAATGACCAAAACAATAAGGATGGCTTCTCAAAAAAGTCAGATGAGTTCTTCACACAATGCAGATGCTGGGAAACAATTTATTGGTTATAAACATTAGTTTCTAGGGGGCAGATATTCTTTTACTCACCCAATAAAGCAAGCAAATTAATATATAAAGGGATACTGGAGCAGTTCATCCACTGATGGTGCTGATACAATTTTGCCAAGATCTTGCTACTGTTCACGTCAGCAAGACCTTATGGACCCACCATCAGTGCATCTCTCCCTGGGTTTCCCAGCAACATGGGGTGTGTTCAACAGGAAAGCCCGTTGACAATGGTGGGACCATAAGATCCCGCCACCAGCAAGCACCAGAGAGAGAGAGAAAAATCCCATTCATTGCCTACTAGATGGGTTGATGAAAAGAAAACGTTAACTGGGATTATTCATGGCAGTTACAAATTAATTCCATCGTATCGAGTTAAGCTAAAGAGTAATTTAGTGATGGGAATGTTATTGTTGGAGTGGTTCATAGTTTGTCTATCAAAGAGATCAATTTTGGTTCGTGAAATTAGCTGGCAGGTTCAAGAATCATGGCTTCTCCAAGAGTGTTGGAAGAACCAGTGGAGATGAGAGAAACTGAGGAACAGCCTGGATTGTTTCCATACTGTGAAATAATTGGTCTTAAACTTGTAGGCCTTTAGCAGGTGGAAGAGAAATCCTTTGACATTCAAAGACATTACCATCCCTAAATCTCCTAGTATCAACATCCTGGGGGCTGTCATTGTCCAGAAACTAAACTAGACTAGCCTCATAAATACTAAGGCTACAAGTGCAGGTAATTAACAAACTTCCTGATTTTCCAAAGCCTAAACACCATTCTCAAAACGTAAGTCAAGAATGTGATGGAATACTCTCCACTTGCCTGGATAAGAGTGGCTCCAACAACACTCAGGAAACTCAACATCATCCAGGACAAAGCAGCCTGCTTGATTGGTACCCTCTTCTGCAAACATTCATTCAGTCTGCCACTGACAAATATGACAGCTGCATATACCATCTACAAAGATGTATTTTGAGAACTACCACTTACAAAACCTATGACTGCTAGCATCTAGAAGGACAAGGCCAGCAGGTACATCAGAATACTATAATCTCAAAGTTTGTCTCTAAGTCACACAGTCTGACTTAAAAATATATTCAGTAAGAATTTAGCAACACCAATTTTAAATCCAACCGATTTATTTGATAGTGATAGTAAAATTGCGAGCTTTCAACACTCTGTCGTGTCTTCATCAGGCAAATGCAGGTAATTAACTAACTTCCTGATTTTCCAAAGCCTAAACACCATTCTCAAAACGTAAGTCAAGAATGTGATGGAATACTCTCCACTTGCCTGGATCAGGCATTTGCCTGACGAAGACACGACAAGAGTGTTGAAAGCTCGCAATTTTACTATCAAATAAATCGGTTGGATTTAAAATTGGTGTTGCTAAATTCTTACTGAGTTCTTACTACCCCAGTCCAACGCCGGCATCTTTACATTAAAAATATATTGCCATATCATCATTGTCACTGGGTCACAAACCTGGAACTCCCTTTCTCATAGCACCATGAGTATACCTACACCTCAGGGACTGCTGCAGTTCAAGAGGGCAGCTCAGAACCACCTTTTCTAGGGCAACTAGGGATAGGCAATAAATGCTGGTTTAGGCAGCGACACTACATCCCATAAATGAATTCTTAAGAAAGATAAACGATTGTTTCATCAGTGTTTCCAAAATTATGGTATCCGAATACCCAAGTATTTGTGTGGCAAAATTCCAAATTTACCAGATAATGACAACTAGCACTTTTTACACTGAGTATAAAGGAATTTGTGAAACCTGTGGATGATAGTTATGCAGAAATAAATACATATTTCAACATAATTAACAGAAATGCAAGCCAAGTAAAAGTAACACTGGCACAACTAAACTAAACTCTTTTACATTCTTTATATCATTCAGAAACAGCAGCTCTGATGTCAATAAACACAATAATTTTGGCACTTTGAGGACAGAGCCAATGTAGTGCAAAGCAGTCCTTTGGTTAGTCAGTTCTCAGTCATTCTTGACAGTCTATTGTTTGGCTTTGGTGAGACCTAAGTGAATGTTCTCATTTATTAGTTTGTTTGTCTGTTACTGTTCTGTGTGTTGTTTTTAATTGTAACTGTTTTACATCCAATAATGGATATCTGACTGAAAGCAGGAAATGTGAAGATACAAGAAAATGAAAAGGACACATTTGGTAGTGTTTCCTCAGATCGAAAGTGTGAAACATCTAAATCAAATGATCGAGATGGTCTGGGAAAATTGCTCATTAAGAAAAGAAAATATGATGACGATTATATAAAATATGGCTTTATATGCAATAGTGATGTTGACCGAGAGTGGCCAAAACCACAATAAGCCGTGGTGATTTTCTAGAAAATAGCAGTCTCAAAACTTCTAAGAAAAAAAAAATTCCAAGATCACTGCTTTTACAATTTATACTTTAGGTAAGGGAGAAAATCCCAGCAACTTATTATTTTACAGAGGGGGGCTTCCGGAGATTTGGTAGTTCATGAAAGGAATTCACAGTATGTAAAAGTTTGGGAAACATTGGTTCAATAGACGTTCAGTTCATAGAATGCCTACGGTGCAGAAAGAGGCCATTCAGCCAATCAAGTCTGCATTGAACACAATCCCACTCAGGCCCTTTTTCTGTAACCCCCACATATTTACCACTGCTAATCCCCCTAACACTAGGGTCAATTTAGCACGGCCAATCAACCCAACCCGCACATTTTTGGACTGTGGGAGGAAACTGGAGCACCCGAAGCAAACTCACACAGGCACAGGGAGAATGTGCAGACTCCACACAATCAGTGACCCAAGGCTGGAATTGAACCTGGATTCCTGGTGCTATGAGGCAATACTAACCACTGCGCTGCCCCAGTTATCTGGGACTAATCTTGAAAAATTGAGCAAGGAGGAAGACATTAAATATGTTAGAGCTAACAGGCTTTATCCATCTTTTCCAAAAACACTATAGAATTATGATCCTTGTAATTACCTTGTCTCCTTGATTACTTGAAACATGTATTTCAAATTATTGAAGAGCCAAGGTCAGACTTAGTGTTTCTTTTTCCAATTGTGGAGTATTTCCATTGGTAAGAGTTAAGCTTTTTCAAAAAAAACTGATTGGCTGGTTGATTCCAATAGCATCCTCTTGTAACAACACTTTTCTATGCCCCATTACTGGTGTTAATAGCCATTTTGAACAGTTTATTGTAGTTTGATGGTGCCAAGACAGGTTCATTTGTTAACACTGCCTTCAAGCATTCAAAAGTAGTTGACAAGATTCTACTTAATTCAACTTCCTGTCTTTTTTTAAAGAAGGTTGTCAAGGGAGCAACTAGTATGTTGAAACTTGGAACAAATTTCCTGTAAAATATGCTCGATAGAATTTCTTGCTTTGTTCTGTGAACAGGAAAATCCAGAATCACTCGTATCATAGCTTCTTAATCCACATTTGACCTTGTCCCACAATATGTCCCAAATAAGTGACTTCACCTTTGGCAAATTCATTTAAGAAAATTAACTTAATGAAATCAGTCAAAAGCACATTCAGATTTTCCACAAGTTCCTTTCAACTTTTACTGCAGATCACCAACACATGTATACACATACAAAACAGTTACCCAATCTTTAATGATTTTTGTTAGTTTTTGAAATGGAACTGGTGCATTCCTCATTCTAAAGCTTTATATTGGTACAATCCATCAAGGTTACAAATACAGATATTTCCTTATTTTGATCTTTAATGGAATTTGCCATAAAAACTAGAATTTTAGGGTGACATAATAATAGAAGTATTTACAAAGTAGAAATAAATGGTCTACTGCTTAGAGGGTTGAGAAGCAGAAACAGATGATAGGAGAAACTTCACAAGGTTGAGGCTGTGGAATTCACTTCCACACTTCATGATTGAGCAAGAAACGACTGATATTCAAGGATAGATTGGATAGGTAGTTAAGGGCAAAGATATGTAAGAGATATGGGAACAGAATGGCAAAAGATTAGAACTAATGTGCTTAAATGCAGGGCAGAATAGACATGAACTGGATGGACTAAATGATTTATTTTGTTATTATACCTTCTATATATCTAGATATTTTTCACCAGAATGATAGGTTATTCCATACATATACCTTTTATTGTTTAAACTTTACCTAATTCCTGTAATAACTTACTGTATATCCTAATGCACTCCTACAAACTTTAGTCCAAGCAAATGTAAACATTTTAACAAATGGTACTTGCCTTATCTAAACTCGTGTATGTTTTTCTTGAAATTGTGACAGTATCATTATTTAAAATACTTTGCATATTTTTATTTTAAAATCAAGTAAGCTAAATAAGTTTTCAGTTTAATTGAATCTAGAATTAATTTTTTTCAGAAACACCATATCAAATCTGAATTTTGCATAGATTAAAATCCAAGAAAATAAATAACTGCAAATTTTACCAGACATGAAAATGAAGCAAACCACACAGTGCACAGTAAAGTGGCACAATGGTACATTAGTTAATACGGCTGCCTCACAGAGCCAAGGACCCGAGCTTGATTCCTGGCTTGGGTCACTGTCTATGTGGGATCTACACATTCTCCCTGTGTTTGCACTGGTTTCCTCTGGATGCTCCGGTTTCCTCCCTCAGTCCAAAAATGTGCAGGTTAGGTAAACTGGCCATAGTAAATTCTCCCTCAGTATATCCGAGTAGGGGCTGGAGTGTGGCGACCAGGGGATTTTCACAGTAACTTCATTGCAATGTGAATGTTAGCCAACTTGTGACTGATAAACAAATTAACTTTTAAAAGGTTCTCCATGATTTTATTTCCAAGTAAAAAGAGATTTCTTCAAGCATTTACAGTTTGGTCATCAGTAAAGGAATTAAACAAGAAGCCTAAGTTGGAATTTTCCAGTCTGCCAGTAGCTGATTTCTTGGTAGCCAAGAGTGAAAAATCCAGAGGCAGCTAAAATGGGATTTCTGCCAGTGGGAAATCAGTTTAGCCTTTTTCCTTCAAGTTCATGGCAGGTCAGGTTTTCCACTTATCCAACTCCATTTGCATGCATCAATCACCATGCATGAACGTTCAATAAAAACACTTCTTGCCGGAATTACATTATACCATCCTGCACCATGTCAGGGGGAAATTAGACTGATCTGTGTTACGTTTATAAATGAGTGGTCTGCGGCTGTCCACCCTCACTTCAGTTGTGACTTTGAGATGGGTGCAACATTCAACGCCTATCTGCAAGAGCGTTGCCACATTGGTTGGTCTGTTCACTGGCTTCATCTGAACCCTAGGAGAATGTTTTCTGCGGGTCTCATGCAGGGCTGCACTCTGAAAGAGATACCAGTACTGTGACCAGGGAGGCCGGGGTGGAAAAGGAGGATGGAGACATGAGGTATATTGGGCTATGGTTATGGGGGAGAGAGGAGGAGTGCGAAGTGTTGGAGGAATGATGTAAGGCAGAGGGGAGAGCGAGGGTGCGGAAGCTGAAGATCAACAGGAAGACATAAAAGGGGAAAAAGAAAATCAAACTGTATGAATGGGAGCGGATGCACGCAGACTCCAGAATACTACGGTGAGGAATTCTGTAAGTGTGGCACAAGGCGGGTGGATTGCACAGAGGTTCATGGAAGTGGAGAACCGGAAAGGCAAGAACATGAAAGACCATTTGCACAGACTCAAGTGATCCCACTAGGACGAGCTATGTTACCAGCAGTAAAGGAGCAGGAGAGCTCATTGAAAGATAGTCACAGGTCCTGATGTGGAGTCAAAGGTGAGAGATTAAAGACAGCATGTTTCATGCTGCAAGGCTGTGATTGGCACATGTTGTAATCCTGTTCCAGGGAGGGGCAATGTTTGTATGCTCATCTGGGGTATGCCCTGAACTTCTTGCGAGTTTGGCTTTTTAAAAAATTTACTTTAATTTTGTTAGTGTCATAAATAGGCTTACATTAACACTGCAATGAAGTTATTGTGAAAATCCTCTAATTGTCTAACTATCATCAAAACTAGAGAATTTGTATGAGGGGGTCTGAGGAAGGGTGGGAGAGCCCACGTTGGACTTAAGGCCCTTTCCCGACGATCCTTGATGGGGAATGGTATAGAATTCTCAGCACAAGGCCCTTCATTTTAGTTTTACTATAATAAATGGATTAGGTTAAGGTAATTATAAAGTTTTTTTTATTTCTCTATTTGAGAATTCACAAAATATACAAAGTTATTATGAACTGTATAACCACAAATTAACCAAATATTATAAGCTTAAACTATATTTTCAATATATATGTATTGTGCACCTTGGCCAACTTTGTTCTGAATGTAGCATGATGAGAAAGCATGGTAGATGGGCCACATTCTTTTAATATAATGAACACAGAAAGGCAGTCTCTGTTATCTATTCTTAGATACACAAAAACAAGTTTAAGTCACAGGCTTGCTATTTAAAGGAGTAAATTCATTCATGAATAGTGAGGCTGGCACAGTCAAGCTGATAAAGGAGGCCTTGATTCCAGCAAAAGAGTGACCCTTTCACCAATTAAAAATCACAAATGTTAACTATGGCCTATTCCTGTTGACAGGTGGAATGTTATTGGCTAATTAATGTGTAATATTGTAATTGAGCTCTCCCATCTGATTGGCAAAACTAGGCAGGATATTGAAATATTCAGAATATAATAATTATACCCTGCAATATTAGCTCAGAGAGGACAGTCAACCCTCACTGACTGTGTCTCTCCTGATGCATGCATTAGCAAATAAATTCCTTTTCGTTCTATGTATTAGTTGAGTGACATTCAACAAAATACAGAGCACCCCTGGGGACACCTGAGAAAACTCCTCTTATTAATCCTCAAACTGCTTAGAACCATAACATTAAAATAGAATCAGAGTTGAGAGAAAAGAGAGAGATTTCCTCGACGAGGTGCGATTGGAGCAATTACCTTTTGGTGCACTTTAATGAGAGACTGCAGGAAGTCATTGGCTTCACAATAAAGTCACTCAATGTGAGTTTAAATAGAGGGGTAATTGAAAATGGAGAATGCAGGAAACTATTAATGACAGCTGCTGCATATCGGTGAGATCATCAGTGAAAATCACAAATGTGCTTTGTCCAATTTGCATGAATGATGGGCCAAAGGACATTGATTCATTTCTGAAATGCATATTGAGCTTGATCAGTTTACCAGATCAGAGATTACATAAGTGCCCTTGGTAAGGTGGCACACCTTGTGTGACCAACTCTCTCCTAAGCTCTGTGGGATGGAGATATTGAGATTTTGCTTCATGGTAGTCACCACAATACATGAATGTGCAGCTGCAAGCTTGTATCAGTGAAAAACTTGTAGTGCAGACAATTCTGGGACATATCATTGGCTCTTTGTGAGTGGGCTTCATTTGTCTAAAATTCATTATCTGTGGCATCTACCAGTTCACAGGAAGAAGGAAAATTGAATAATGGATGCTGGGCTCAATGCTGCCTTCATCATGGCACTGATCTGATTGAAATTGAGGATAAGGGCTGAGCATGGCCTAGCCCAGCTTCAAGAGGAGACCTGACCTGAGGTCCATGGTCACTCCAGTAACATGCAGAGGAAGAGAATTTGGACCCATCGCACTAAGGCAACTCACACAACCAAAGATCTATTGAAGATTCATGTTTTTAAATAGCAGTTCTGAAACTCATTGATACAATGGCACATCAATGAGGTTTGAATATTCAGTGAAGGGGGATCATGTGGCAGTGATCTCAATAATGAAATTAAAATGTATGTAAAAGCATAAAAATGAGGTTCTTGTCCTTTGTGACTGTGAATTTCATGATGTCACCAGTGAGGAGCGTGAAAAATTGGGAAATTTGATCTTTCTGGATTTACTGTATTTTCCACCTGCGTCATCATTCTTGCTGATAGTTGACATAGGCTGGCAATCATTCCCATTAACTCTGTTCCTCTTTCCACTGATGCTACCGGAGTTTATCTGGCATTTTCGGTCTTTACTTTAGATTTCCAGCATCCACCATATTTTGTTTGTTTGACAACGTATTTAGCTACTGTTACATATTTGAAGTTTTCTTAAAAGCCAATGCTTGTAATTCAGGCAGCACAATTGCAACACAGCAACTTGCCATATGAGAGTGTGTACAATTGAAGATACCAGCAATGGCGCAGCAATTATCTCCCTTCTGTTGGAATATCAGAATGAGGCGAACAATACAGGAAAAATAGTCAGTCACACTCCTGACTACTTTTAGCTGTCAGTAGTTACTTGTTGTAATGGTATACATATAGAATCTCGTCAGTAGATTAGGAATCAGGAAGTGATACATGGATTGATAGAGACACAAGAGGGCAAGCAAGAGTGAGAAAAATAATAAGGGTATGAACCCGGTTAGCAAATATTGAGTAATGTTATTCATTTACACTGATGTTACAGGTAATGCCAAAAAAATCCCCAAATCCATTACAGTATTTGCTGTTTTTGGGTAAGAAATGTTTCTGAATTTTTGTCAACATAAGCAAGATATTAAATTGAAAAGTGAATCAAGAGGCATGTTGTCTGAAAACCCTTCAAATCATTAAGTTCTTGTCAGATAATTTTAAATTCTTGTCAAACATTGGCACAAAACTGGCCGGATGACGAGAACGCAGCATCACAAGTATACAGACTCTGCACTTTTGGAACGGGTTAGAGTGGATAAAATCTGAATTATTTCTGCAGTAAGTTTTAATGGAATGAAAAGTACAGAGATTTTAACAGGAAGACATGGAAGCTAAAAAAGTATTCTGCCACCAAGTGAGCATCAACTTCAAACCTTTGAGCCTAGTAACTGGCTTTGAGCCCATTTATTTCCAAATGTGATCCTTTTAGACAATGTAAACTGCAGTGGTTCTCATTTTACATTCTTAAACTAAGTCTGGTATTACTGTAGAACATTTGGATTGAATTTGGGACAGTTTTCCCATTCATTCAGGGATTGACATTCATAAATGATCTCAAAATAATTTAACCTTTCAACTTAGGTATTTGTTCAATGAATTACTCACAATTAAAAATATATATTATCTTATCTGCAAGACAGACAGAAACCACCAAAACATGATTATAAAACACAGGATTGGAAAACAGAAGTTCAATCATTCATTTTTTTAACGTACGTGACTTGACATCAACAGTAAAATCAAAAGCTTGGACTTTAGTGTTAATCAAACCCACTAAAAATAAAGCATATTAAATGAATTTCTTATGCATTGTAGTCCTTGATCTGGATCAACTTATGTGAATTTCCTGCACAACTCCCACACAGCATTAGATCAGATAACCATTCCTTTTATCTTCCTCTTCCCTCAGAATTATGCAGGAGCTGTTCAACCTGGATGTGTTATTAGCATTCAAACTCAACTTAAAAAGCTCAATCCTCATCAAAACAGACACCCCAATGCAATACTGATGATGGAGTGCTGTGCTGTGAGAAGTGCTTTCTTCATGGATTAGTCATTAAACAGCCCTTTCAGATGAATGTAAAAAATTCCACGGGACTATTTGAAACAAGAACAAGGAAGTTATATTCAGTCCTGGCTAATATTTATCCTTCAATCAAACATTAATTTATCCTGAAGCCAGTTGAAGTAGGGAACCAGACGTCAATTTCTTACTTTATACTAATTTACAGAATGCAACATAAATGTCTGTCTCCTTAAAAAACACCCACTATCCCAGAAGTCTCTCTTTAGAAGTGCTCAAGATATTTATTCAATCCACTTCACTTGAATATCTTTAATCTTGATAATGCAGGTAAATATACTTTTAATAGATTTCCCTCTTTTCCTTAAATCAAACCCCATTAAAAATAATTTTTCAAAACAAAGAACACTATTTATATATTCCATACAATAGAATATCCTTCTTCTAGAAATGTCAATAGTCTCTTTGTACAAACATTCTTTTCTGTAAAACAATTGCAGAGCATTATTCCAGGAGTTCCTCAGGGTAGTGTTTGAATCCAGTCATCTTCAGTTGCTTCATCAATGACCTTCTCTCCACCTGAAGGTCAGAAGTGAAGATGAGGTAGGGAAATTTGCTGATGATTGTACAATTTTCAGTACCATTCACAACTCTTCATACACTAGTGGTCCATGTCCCTATGTGGCAAGACGTGGACAACATTCAGGCTTGGGCTGATAAAGTAGAAAGTAACATTTAAGCCACACAATTGCCATGTAATGACCATCTCCAATAATAGACAATCTAACTGTCTACAATGGACATTAAATGGCATTAGCATCACTAATCCTCCAAATTAACATCTTAGAGGTTGACATTAACCAGAAACTGAACTGGACCAGCCATGCAACTAGTAGCTACAAGGTAAGTCTGAAGTTGACCTTGTCACAAGTAACTTGCCTTTACTCTTTTCCAACATCTGCACTGCACAAGTCAGGTGTGTAATGAAACACTCTCTATTTGCCTGGATGAGAACAGCTCCAATGACAAGCAACAAGCTCAACAGCACCCAAGACAAAGCAGCCTGCTTGATTGATACCCTCTTCTACCACCTTAAACATTCACTTTCTCCACAACAGATACACAGTAGCAGAAGTGTGTCAGCAAGATGCACTGCAGGAACTCACCAGGGTTCCTTTGACAGCACATTTGAGCAATCTCTACCATGTTGAAGAATAAGTGCAACTTCTCCTCCAAGCCAGCTGGAATTGAAATGATATCACCATTCTTTCACTATTTACTTTCTAACTCCTCTATCCATGTATCTATACCACACAGGCTGTAGCTCACCACCAGATTGTCAAGGGCCATTAGAGATGCTGGCCTGGCCAACAATACCACATCCAATGACTGATTTTTAAAAATCTGACAAATTGTAATTTGCATCAGTCCCATTCAAACTTGAAGTTTTATTTTCTTACGAGCATCTATTTTCACACTAGCAAGGTAAATCCTAAACCTTTTTTGCCACTTCTATTTTCAATCATTTGTTCTCACGAATGTATGTTCTCTCACTAGGAATAATTATCTATAATATTCAATGGGCAAAATATTCTTAGAACACCGCTTAGATAGAACACTCCCAAAAATAGTTGATAAGAAAAACACTATATCTTCTGCTTCTACAGGAGCCAGTGTTTCTGCAGATAAAACTAAAGTTAGTTTAAAAACATTTTAAAACAACATTTTCCATTTTCACCAAGTATATTATAAAACCAATTGTACTCAAGAACACACCTGAAGAGTGTATGAGAAACACCACTAAATGTGTCTTAATTTTTGTAATTCAGATCCCCAACAATATAATCCTAATTATGCATTTACAAAATATTTACTTTTTAAAAATTGCTCTTAAAATTATTGTGTACTGAGGGTACATTAAATTCCACTATTTGGGAATAAGTCGTATGGCAGTGTGGAAATGTAAAGTGTTTTCCGCAGCAGAGGTTGGTGTGAAGCCACATCATATTTTCCAGCACTGAACTCATTAATTGTGTAACCAAATATTTGACATCATATCCTGTTGTAGGGCAGGCCTGATGGAATATAGTCTGTCATCCTATCTATGCATTATATAGAAATGCGACCTCTTAAAAATGAAGATGAATCTCTGGGAACATCAAAGGCCAGAAAATGGACCTCCTGAGGAAAATGATGGATCTCCGGGATTGGCAGGAACAGTCTGAGGCTGGAAGATGGTCTTCCTTGATGGCACTGAATCTGGAAGATCCACCTGTAGATACTCCCCCCACCTATTCATGTGGTGTTCCGGGGTTCAAGGTTACTGGCAGTCTCCATTCTGAACTCGAGGAATTTCCTGTGTTGGGGGAATGATATAGCAGGAAAGTCCGTTAAGTGTATGTTAATATATCCCATTATGTCACAGGCACGGGAGTGAGGGACAATAAAGCAGGGAATTCCTATTGGCATAAGGCTATTTTGGATCTCCACTCGATTCCCTGCCTCCACTGCCATTTCCACCCACTGTCAACTAGGGTGGAAAATTCCTCTCCCCACTACCGGTGAAAATAAGGAAAAGACAAACCTAAAAGTCTTATTTCTTGTCCATCATTTTGGTTATTTAGCCATTATTTGAATCTGACTGCAGGTTTCTCATCTTTTCCCTTCATTCACGGGATTCTTCTGATTTGTTTATCACCCAAATAGCCACTCACTTATCCTTTGGATATACAAGCTTTCTCTTGTGCATCAGTATCATTCTGCCCCTTATCAAACATCTGGCCCCTGATCCACTTCATAACTGTCAAACATGAAAACATGTTGTGGAGTGCCTTTACCACCTTCTATTAGTTGCTTGGATTCTAATCCTTTGTAATCAGTTGCAATTAATCAAAGTGAATGGATTTTAATAGTTTGACTATCACTGGAGAATCACTGTTTTACATCAGACTCTCTCACTTCTCCCAGGCCTTTCCACTCTTTTGGTCCCTCTCTTTTATAGAATGGTATATTGCCAGCACTCTGGAGTGCAGAGGTTTTGGTGAAACTGGATGGATCCTGGATGTTTCTCGATGTTCTTGTCATGACTTTGGCCTTTTCATGTTTCATTCATGGTGTATTATCCTGTAGTTCGTCATTAATCCTAAACTTCATTCCCTTGAGATTTTAATCCTGATTTTATGATATTGTCTTTTATCCTGACATGGGTGTATGATATATTTGTTGCCTGTTATCCTGCTGTACTCCAAAAATCAGGATTGTTTACTCCTTTTTCTTATCTTGGGCTCTGGGGGCTGCCCTTCTCGTTGGTGGCATAGCTTGTCCTGAATTCCATTTAATGGCCGAAGTTGGTCAGTACACTTAGTTCAAGTACTTCAGCTGGCAAGTGCACTGACCAATCTCTGCCACTAGATGGGGTCTGGTCTATCAAAAAGAGTAGTTTTTTTCCATTGTGTACTGTGTTGTACCTTTTTTATATTTAGTGATGTATTTTGTTTTAGCTAGGAATACATGGTGCTGCACACGAATTGTATAATGTGCAACATGTATATTTCCAGGTGAGAAATGTCCAAAGGAATCTAAGCCTGGTCTTAACTGAATCCTTGGAAATTGTTTCACTTAAAAAGTCACAATTTTCAGGAACACAACTTGCTGTAAAAGAAGCAACTGTATAAAACAGAGCAATAGCTAACATAAAAATGAATCCAAACATCTTCTTTAAGCATATAAAAATTATAAGGGTGGTAAAGGAGTAGAATTACTTAGGGACTTAAATGATTTACACATAGAGGATGAGCGTATAGTTGAGGTACTAAATGAATATTTTACTTTGTTCTTCAGAAAATGTTGCTGGAGTCTTGGTAACAGAGGAGGTAGTTGAGCTCTTGGTTGATCCAACAATTTATACTGAAGTGAAGGAGGAAATTGCGGAAACTTTGACCATATCTGTCATATTGTCCTTAGATGCAGGGGTGATAAAACAAAGCTTTAGAGTGCAGAATTGCAAATGTTAGATCCCTGTTCAAAACAAGGTGCAAGGACAAACCTAGCAACTACCGACTAGTTAGCTTAACCTCAGTAGTGGGAAAACTTAAGAAATTATAATTCAAGATAAAATCAACAGTTTACTGGCCCAAATGCAGGAAATCAATAGGAATTTGTTATGGGAAAATTATGTTTAACTAGCTTGTGTTTATTTGATAAGGTAACACAAGATTGATGAGAATAATGCATTTGACATGTTGGATATTGAATTCCAAAGGGTGCTTGATAAATTCCCACAAAAAGGTTTTTCTACAATGTTACAGTCCAAGGATGCAGTATGGATGCAAATTTGGCAAAGTGACAAGAAGCAGACAGCAGTGATGAACAATTGACTGTCAGACTGGAGAAAAGCATGCAGTCCCCAAGGGTCAGTACTTCTACATCTCTTGATCAATATTAATGAGCTAGACTTGGGTATACAGGGATTAATTTCAAAATTTGCAGATGCCATAAACCTTGGAAGTATTGTGAATGGTAAGGAAGTTAGTGGTAGACTTCAACAGGATGTACGCTGGTGGGATGGTTGAACATGTCTGCATTAAAATCCACCTGGCATAAGGGGGTGCAACTTCAATAGAGTGAAAGAGTTTGGCGAGCTGAAGGAAACTTGAATATCTTCTTTAAAATATGATGTTTATATCTAAAATTTAGCTGCAATTACTACTTAATTCTAAATCTCAACTGGGGCCTAAACAGGGACAGAGAAGCTGGACACTGGCAGCAGCTGGTCTTCCTATACACGGGCTTAGCTAGTCCCTTTGTTCAGAACATATACATTCAGACATTCTGTGTGTAGGAGTTTGGTGAATTGAGGGAGTTCAGTGAAGAAGGTATTCCTTTGCATTTTCTACCCTGGAGGAATTGGTTTTTGCTCTACTACAGTGGAAAAAGTGAGCTGTTGAGTATCCAATTAGTGATTGATGTCTATTCTATTCCTAAGATTTAAAACAATATAGAAATCTGATAAGAAATATATAAAAGAAAACAAGTATTCAAATAAAATAAATTTAGTAATTATATAAAGCTCAAAAGCATGGCAGGAACTGGTGATGTGTCATGGCTGCAGCATGTGGGAGCTCCTGGATTTCAATGTGACTCAGGACAAGCATATCTGCAGCATAAGGAACTTGAGCTCAGGATCATTGAGCTTGAGGCTGAGCTGCAGACACTGCCACATCAGGGAGGGTATGAGTTTCCTGGAGGCTTTATTTCAAGGAGCAGTCATACTCTTAGGATAAGGTCTGCTGGTTTGGAAAGTAAGAAGTCTGACAACACCAGGTTTAAGTCCAACCGATTTATTTGATAGTAAACTCACAAGCTTTCAAGATTCTCCTCTTCGTCAGGTGAATGAGGTGTTCTGGTCTCAGACATCACATATAACAGCACAGACAGTTTACAGATTACTGATTAGAATGAGAATCTTTACACCTAACTGGCTATTCAAGTCTTAAAGTGGCTAACAATGAGTGTGATTGTCAGAGACTGATAGCCAAGTTCCGCACACACGAGAACAGTCTCAATTGGGAACTTGGGTTCATGTCACACTATCTGTAACCCCCGTGACTTGCCTGGGTTAGCAAAACCTCACTTATTATACTGTCTGGAGACAATACACATTTCTTTAACGTATGCTTAATGCTCTTTCCACTAACATTGTTAGCCACTTTAAGACTTGAATAGCAGGTTAGATGTAAAGATTCGCATTCTAATCAGTAATCTGTAAATAGTCTGTGCTGTTATATGTGCTGTCTGAGACCAGAACACCTCATTCACCTGACGAAGAACATAGAACATAACAGCGCAGAACAGGCCCTTCGGCCTTCGATGTTGCGCCGACCATTATAAAAAGCAATGACCCTCCAAACTAAACCATTCCCTTCTCTTCCATATACTTATCAACTAACCTCTTAAACGCCACCAAACTTGGCGCATCTACAACTGCTGCAGGCAGTGCATTCCACTCCCGAACCACCCTTTGGGTAAAGAACCTACCTCTGATATCCGTCCTATAACTATCACCCCTTAATTAAAAGCTGTGTCCCCTCGTGCTAGCTTTCTCCATCCTAGGAAAAAGGCTATCACTGTCCACCCTATCTAAACCTCTAATCATCTTATATGTTTCAATAAGGTCTCCTCTTAGCCGCCTTCTTTCTAACGAAAACAACCTCAAAATCCCTCAGCCTCTCTTCATAAGACCTGCCCTCCATACCAGGCAACATCCTGGTAAACCTCCTCTGTACCCTCTCCAATGCTCCACATCTTTCTTATAATGTGGGGACCAGAACTGCACACAATACTCCAAGTGCGGCCGCACTAGAGCTTTGTACAGTTGCAACATGACGTTGCGGTTCAGAAATTCAATCCCCCTACCAATAAAAGCTAAGACTCCGTATGCCTTCTTAACAACCTTATCGACTTGACTGCTTACTTTCAGGGATCTATGCACAAATACACCAAGATTCCTCTGTTCATCAACACTATTAAGAATCCTACCATTAGCCCTATACTCTACACATTTATTATTCCTGCCAAAGTACATTACCTCACACTTTTCCACATTAAACTCCATTTGCCACCTCTCGGCCCAGCTCTGCAACTTGTCCAAGTCTCAAGAGGAGAACCTCAAAAGCTTGTGAGTTTACTATCAAATAAATGGGTTGGACTTAAACCTGGTGTTGTCAGACTTCTTACTGTGTTTACTCCAGTCCAACGCCAGCATCTCTATATCACAGTTTAGAAAGTAGTCAGGGACAGGATGCTGTAACTGCTGTGCAGCAGGTAAAGGGACCCAGAGGATAGGAGTGTCAGCAATTGCCTAACAGGTTTTGAGTTTCTTTCAGCTTGTTTAGTTGAGAATGGGGCTCAGGATGGATGAACTGATTAACCATGATGCTATGTAACAGGAAGCCATTTAAGTAGGGGGAGCACAAAAGAATGTAGATCACTTTGAAAATAAGGGGTCATTCATGCAAGACAAGGATGAGGAAAGTTTATTTCTCTGAGGTTTTGAGTCTTTGGAATTTTCTTCCTCAAAAGGAACATTCCCCATCTCTACTATTTCACTGCTGAAATTCTTATCTATACCTTTCCACCACTTGATTCAACTAATCAACATTCTCTTTGCAAGATCCCAACTTTCACAAACTCTAATTTGCCTGAAGTTTTGCTACATATTCAATCCCATGTTAAGTCTCTCTCACCCATCTTTTCTGTCCTCCCTTGTGAAATCCCATGCACAGAAACCTTAAAATTGAAATTCTCATTTTAGTGTTTCAAGATGGCCCATCCAACCTCTCATCTTAACCAGTTTGATGTGACCTTCAAGGGACAGGAAACAGAGTAGAGATTAAAAAAGGCATTTTCAAGTTGGCAAGCTCAAACCAGCAAAGTGATATAAGAATCAATGCTAGGCCCACGGCTATTTACAA
Organism: Sphyrna mokarran; assembly: GCA_024679065.1. Classification (NCBI taxonomy): domain Eukaryota; kingdom Metazoa; phylum Chordata; class Chondrichthyes; order Carcharhiniformes; family Carcharhinidae; genus Sphyrna; species Sphyrna mokarran. The sequence continues at coordinate 37,377,947 of JAGIQG010000012.1, read as the reverse complement.
TCTATATTAATGACTGAGACAAGAAGACAGAGTAATAGATCCAAGTTTGCTGACAATATAAAGGTAGCTAGAAATTCTATGTTGAGAGAAGGACACAAGAGATGTTGATAAGTTAAAGAAGTAGCAAGGTGTTATCTAGTATATATCATACAAACATAAAAGGTTACTTACTTTGGCAGTAAGAATAGAAAGATAGAAGTTTTTTTAAGAAGATATGAAACTAGTTCATATTCAGACATATTTGAGTATACTTGGTCAAAGTTAGTATGCAGTTACAGTAAACAATTAACAAGGCAAATTGCATGTTGGTCTTTGCTACAAAGAGCTTAGATTAAGGAGTCTTACAATGTATAGAGCCTCGGTGAAACCAGGAACACTGTGTGCAGTATTTATAGAAGGATAATATCAACATACACAGACATTACAGTGAAGGCTCACTAAACTGGTTCCTGAAATGAGAAGACTATTCTGTGTTGAACTATTGAGTAAATTGGGTCAAGACTCTCTGGAGTTTAGAAAAATGAGAAGTGATCTCATTGAAACATACAAGATTCTGAATAGGTTTAACAAGATAACTAGGTTGGGGAACCTACCTGGGGCAGGGGCACAGTTTCAAGAAATGAGGTTAATTATTTAAGACTAAGACTAGAAAAACTTCTTTACTCAGAGGGCTATGCATCTTAGGATCTGACTACCCCAGAGGATTGCACTGTTGAGTGCATTAAGACCAAGTCAGACCAATTTTTGTCTCTCAGAATTGGGAATATGGGGAGTGGGCAGGAAAGTGGCATTGAAACAGAAGATCAACCATATTGAATAAAAGAGCAGATTCAAAGAACCATACAGGTTATTATTCCTACTCTCATTTCTCATATGTTTTTCTCTTGTCTCAGACCCTGCTATTGCTCCATCTTCTTGTTCCATCACTGGCAAAGAAACTTCTGCTGGCAGGACCATATTCTGCAATTCTTGCTTTTAAATTGCTTCAGCTCATTTCTCCAAATCCCTGCTTTCCTTACATAATAGTTTTGCTATATATGACATTGGATTTTCCTTTTTCTATTAAATTAAATGTACTAATTCAAAAATATAAGTTCAAAACAAATTTTGGGTATACTATCAATTATCCACCAATTTCTTTTACAAGCATCAGGAAAGATAAGATTTCCCCTTTTTTCATTCATTTATGAGATGTGGACATTACTGGCTAGGCCAGCATTTATTGCCCATTCCAAATTGCCTTTGAGGAAGTAGTGATGATCTGCCTTCTTGTATAGAGTACAAGAACTGGTCTTTAATGTTGCAGTTGTATAAAACGTTGGTTAGACCTCATTTGGAATACTGCGTCCAGATCTGGTCGCCCTACTACCGGAAGGACGTGGAGACTCTGGAGAGAGTGCAGAGGAGGTTTACCAGGATGCTGCCTGGTATGGAAGGTCTGTTTACTGTAACTGCATACTAACTTTGACCAAGTATACTCAAATATGTCTGAATATGAACTAATTCCATACCTTCTTAAAAAAACTTCTATCTTTCTATTCTTACTGCCAAAGTGAGTAACCTTTTATGTTTGTATGATATATACTAGATAACACCTTGCTACTTCTTTAACTTATCAACATCTCTTGTGTCCTTCTCTCAACATAGAATTTCTAGCTACCTTTATATTGTCAGCAAACTTGGATCTATTACTCTGTCTTCTTGTCTCAGTCATTAATATAGGTTGTAGGTTGTTGCATAAAATTAAATCTCACAGGATTCAGAGTGAGGTATCTAAATGGATACAAAATTGGCTTCTTGACAGAAGCCGGAGAGTGGCTGTAGAGAGTTGTTTTTCAAACTGGAGCCTGTGACCAGCAGTGTGCCTCAGGAATTAGTGCTGGGTCCACTGTTATTTGTCATTTATATTAATGATTTGGATGAGAATGTAGGACACATGGTTAGTAAGTTTGTAGATGACACCATATTGGTGGCATAGTGGGCAGCGTAGAAAGTCATCTCCAATTGCAATTTTGATCAATTGGGCCAGTGGGCTGATGAATGGCAGATGGGATTCAATTTAGATAAACGTGAGATAATGCATTTTGATACGTTGAACCAGGGCAGGATTTACTCAGTTAATGGTAGGACACTGGGGAGAGTTACAGAAAGATCTAGGGATACATGTTCATAGCTCCTTGAAAGTGGATTCACAAGTGGACAGAGTGGTGAAGAAAGCATTCGGCAAGCTTAGTTTCATTGGTCAAAACATGAATACAGGAGTTGGGAACATCTTGTTGAAGTTGTATAAAATGTTGGTAAGGGCACATTTGGAATACTGTGTGCAATTCTAATCACCCTATTATAGAAAGAATATTACTAAACTAGATTTATTAGGATGCTGCCGGGACTTGATGGATTGAGTTATAAGGAGAGGTTGAATAGACTGGGACTTTTTCCTCTGGAGCATAGGAGGCTGAGAGGTAATCTTATAGAGATATATAAAATAATGATGAGGGACATAGACAAGGTAGATAGTCAATATCTTTTCCCAAAGGCAAGGGAGTCTAAAACTAGAGAGCATAGGCTTAAGGTGAGAGGGAAGAGATAGAAAAGTGTCTAGAGGGGCAATTTTTTCCAAACAGAGGGTGGTGAATATCTGGAACAGGCTGCCAGAGGTGGTAGCAGTAGAGGCAGATACAATGTTATATTTTAAAAAGCATTTAGATAGTTACATGGATATGAAGGGTATAGAGAGATATGGGCCAAATGCGGACAATTGGGACTACTTAAGGATTTTAAAAAAAAAGGATGGCATGGACGAGTTAGGCCGAAGGGCCTATTTCCATGCTTTAAACCTCTGTGACTCTAGGTTCTGGTCAATGTTGACTGTGGAGGGCTCAGCAATGATAATGCTGACTGGCAAGGATCAGTCGAGGGTAAAATTCTCTCATTGGAGATGGTCACTGCCTGGTACTTTGTATGGCACAAATATTACTTGTTATATATCAACCCAAGCCTAGTTATTGTCCAGATCTTGCTGCATTTGGATGTGTAGTGCTTCAATATCTGAGGAGTTGCACATGGTGCTAAACATTGTGCAATCTTCAGTGAACATTTCCATTCCTAGAAGTTGTTGGAAGAAAGTCTTTGATGAAGCAACTGAAGATGGGTGGGTCTAGGACACTATTCTGAGGAACTTTTGCAGTGATGTCCTGGAACTAAAATGATTGATCTCCAGTAATCAAACCATCTTCCTTTGTGCTAGCTATGACCCCAACCAGCAGAGAACTTTCCCCAATTCCCATTGATTCTGTGGTGCTAGGATTCCTGGAAGCTACATTCTGTCAAATACTGCCTTGATGTCAAAGACAGTCGCTCTCACATCACCATAACCTTTGCAGTGGTTAATTAAGGTTCCATGTATGCTTTCTGAATCTTTAGAAATGCACTAACATTTTAAAAATGTTGCCCTTGACAAAGCTCATAACAAACATTATGTTATGAACAACAGTATAGATATATTTAAGGGATAGCTACTTCGAAAAAAGTTACGCCAGGAGAATAATTCAAAGCATCATCAGCAAAAGCCAAGAATGGAATATGGTAAAAAAAACAACCTGAAATGTTACCTTTGTTTCTCTCCCTCCAGTTGCAATATTTCTAGCATTTTTGTTCCCACCTATTACAGAATTTTCTAAAGGGAAGTTATAATGTTCCTCCTCAACACTGAGGCAAAGGTCCAGAACATCCATTTTTCATCACATCTCACTACTGACCTGACTAGTTATTTTCCAGAGATTCCATTTTTTGATCCATATCTTTGCAGAACCACTACATTCAATTTGATCAATTCTGCCCATACTTATCTTAGTAACCTTCATTCCATTTATAAAAAGAACCGTTCATAGAGAAGGAAACGAGAGAGTGCAAAATGTAGTGTTACAGTCATAGCTAGGATGTAGAAAAAGATCAACTTAATGCAAGGTGAGTCCATTCAAAAGTCTGATAGCAGCAGGGAAAACTTTGTTCTTAAGTCAGTTGGTATGTGATCTCTGACTTTTGTATCTTTCTCCCAACAGAAGATGGTGGAAAAAAGAATGTCCAGGGTGCGTGGGGTCCTTAATCATGCTTCCTGCTTTGCCAAGGCAGCAGGAAGTGTAGATAGAGTTAATGGATCGGAGGTTGGTTTACGTGATGGATTGGCCTACATTCATGATCTTTTGTAGTTCCTTGCGGTCTTGGGGAGAGTAGGAGCCATACCAAGCTGTGATACAACTAGAGAGAATGCTTTTTATGATGCATCTATAAAAGTTGGCAAGAATTGTCACCGTTGATGTAGATAGCGGCATGTTCTCCTTTACACTTCCTGAAGTCAATGACAATCTCCTTCATTTTGTTGACATTGAGGGAGAGAATATTGTTGCTGCATAATTCACCAGATTCTCTCTCATTCCAAAAAGATGCAATTCTAAGACAAAGGACCAAGACAAAGGGACGTACACTCAAAGGGACATACACATAAAACTGAGGGATTGGAAAATACGCCACTGCTTATAAAGGAGTGAAATTAAAATATAAGCACCTTTCTTTTTGCAGTGTTAAGGGGAGAAATCAGTTGTTTAAATTAAACCCTCTCCTATCTGTAGTAGAAATTGGAAAATTGAATCTGGAACCATCTCTATGAATTTGACCAGAGTCCAAGTTAAGAGATGGGTCAAATCTAATATACAGGAGCCAATTGGAAGCTAAATGGGAAAACTCAGTGGCTGGAAGATATTTTTTTAAAAAGAGAAGAAACTTGTCACAAATTCCTTTTCTCTAACACTATGAAAATGACAGCTTTTGATGCCCAAATGTGGGTCAAATGAGGGAATTTAACAGTAAAACTAGGGAGATACAGTTAAAATTACTCAACAAAATAAAGAGAAATGAACTGATCCAGTTGTTGACGGAATATTTGGGTCTTATATTACTGAAAGAGCAGTAAGATTTACAACCCAACAATGACTCCAAATCAACTCCCCCATCAAAATCAAACTGCAGAAGTTCAGGTTACAGCTAAAATTTCAGGAGAGAGATGGGACTGGGAAAGAGAAAGAGAAAAGGAAAGGGAGCAAGGAAACAGTAGAAAGGGAGAGAGAATTACAGCACCGAAACTTGAAAATTGGGCTGGCAGCTCAAAGTGAGAAAGAGACCAGACAACTGAAAGCTACAAAAGGAAAATCTTTCTCTAGCCTACAGCACCCCCTATTTCTCTCACCTGGAGCCAGTCACTGAGGTTAAGTATGCTAACTTCACTCCTAAAATTTGAGGAGAATGATGTGGAATCATTTTATACTATTTTTTAAAAAAATAGTAAGACAACTACAATGGCCTTCAGCTGTCTGGACACCTTTAATTCAAGGGAAGTTGTCAGGGAGAACTCAAGAGGTCTACTCCAAGCTTCCTCTTGATATGTCTTTGAATTATGAGCAGATCAAAGATCCATTTAAAGCCTACAGGTTAATCCTGAAAGCATATGGCAGCAATTCCACAACATTCGTACGAAGTCCACACAACCCTACATCAATTCTCAATGGCAGAAGCAAATCATATTTGACCAATAAATAAAATCCCAAAAAGTGTTCTCATTGCAACAATGGAACTGGAGTGCTTGAGATTGCAAGAGAAGCTCTTGGCCTAATAGGGCCCCATTTGTGAAGTGCTGCAAAGGATGCCCTAATAGATAGTGGAGCAGAGCAGACAAAGACTCTTGCAATAGCAATATATCCCTTGGACAGCACAGCACTGTGTCTGTTTGGATTGGACAAACTATCAGGAGGGATTCCAGAAATTTTTCCTATCAGGAAGCGTCCCTCTCCCCTTTCCAAATGTGAGCAACTCCATTTATCTGCTCCAAGAAACAAGGCCACTCAATCCTTGGTGTCAGAGTGAAATTAAACTTCACCATCAGCTCTCCACAATTAGTCCTCCCAGAAGGCAAAAGTGCAGTGGGGTAGGAGGAGAATCTGTGCCTGCACCCCTCCATGAGGTCTACCCAGAATGAGGCTTTATTTCAGGGACCGTTACAGTAGGAGTTGTCCCTGAACTGCTAGTAGCAATTTCCACCTTGAATGATTTGGCTGACAGCAAGATTGGCCAGTGAAAGAAAAGATGCTAATGCTAATTACCAGAAATCTGCAGAACAGCAGAAAGCTGGGTAAGATCTTTGGGCCCAAATGAGCGAGCATTGCTCGAATGTACCAAGGTTGAAGCCAAACTAGTAAAGTTAAATAGGTCCAGGAAAGGCTATCAAAATCTAAAATAGATTCAAGGAGAATCCCAGAATTAAAATAGGGACCAGAGAAGGTCGCTAGAGCAGGGAAAGAGATATTGAGCCTGAAGTAAGAGAGATTATTAAACCATCAAAGGAAAGGCTTATGGGCTTGCCTGAAGCATGACTAGCAGAAACCTTCTTTCCAACATTAAACAGAATAAAGGGTATTCCCAAACAGACAAGCAGATGGGGAGAGAGATGTTTCACCCAGTTGAAAAGCTGTAAAGCTATAGTCGGAGGTAAATCTCCACTTGAGGGTAGAAGTGGTCCAGGAAACTTAGGACAGAAATTCACATTCAGTTTGAGGGACAGAAGTGTAGTTCTAAGACTTGTGTCTTAAACTTAAAAGGTAATTACAAAGATGCGAGGGCAGAAAAATAAATTGGGTATGATAGTTAGTTAAAAGCTAGAACTGCAGAGAAATAGTGTCAGACATTTAAGGAAATATTTTGTAATTCTTAGCAAAGATATATTTCATTGAGAAATAAAAATTTTATAAGAAGTGTAAGCCATGCCTGCCTGAATAACTAAGCAAATTAACAGTAATATCAATTTGATAGAAAAGCACTGAACATTAGTGATAGGTCAGAAAATTAGACAGATTTGAGAAACTAGCAAAGACAGACCAAAGAAAAAGAAAAAAAATAAAATACACAAGAAATTGCTACTTAGAAACATATAAACAGATAGCAAGAGTTTTTAAAAGTATTTAAATAAAGGAAAGAGTGATGAAAGTGATTATTGGTTCCTTAGAAGAAACTAACAATTGAAAACAGGAAAATGGGAGAAGTGTTGAATAAGTATGTTGCACTTGTTTCAACTAGAAGATACATGAAAATCCTGAAAACTTGAAAAATCAGAAGGGAAAAGGACAGTGGAGTTGAAAACAATCACAAGAGAAAGGATATCAGGAAAACTATCAGAATGAAAGGTTGCCAAGTCTCCTAGAGCTAAAGGTTTTCATCATGGTAACGGAAGTGACCCGCAGAGATAATCAATTCATTAGTTGTGATCTTCCAAAATTCCCTAGATTTTGGGAAGTCCCAGCAGATTGCAAAATTGCCAATGTAATACCCTCATAGAAGAAAGGTGAAAGACAAAAAGCAGGAATGTCTAGGCCAATTAGCTTAACATCTGTTTTGGGAAAATGTGAGAATCCATTATTAAAAAGGCAGTAGCAGGACAGATAGAAAATCATAATACAATCAGGTCAAGGCATGGTTTTATGAAGGGAAAATCATATTTTACTAATTCATTAGAATTCTTTGAGGAAGTAGCAAAACATAAAGGAGAATTTGAGCATTTCTGAAAAAAGTGACAGAGAAGCTTTTTGTCTTGCACTTGAATAGCTGTGCAAAATAAACCAAAGGAAATAACTATTCATGCTGCATAAGAAGAATATTGATTGGTTGGCAAGTGGACTCTGATAGAAGTGTTGCCATGGAGAATGTGATGGAGAACAGTTAACTGATCTCAATTTTTTTCGTAAATTAGATCATTGACTTGAGTCATGAATTTACAGTTTTTGCACTTGTATTTACTGAAAAATTTAAGTCACCTGAATAACTTTACGAGCAGTGACACCTAGACAACACGATTTAAATGTGAACTAAGTAGAAAGTCCTCTAAGAATAGGTAGGAATTTAAAAAAAAAATCAAATATTCAAATCTATGTGAATTGGTTGAAATTCTTACTATTGTAATAAGAATTAGTCCTACTATCCTTGTAAAACATATGGCTTAACCATATGGAAACTCTTTCAACCTTTCTTGAATTCTTTGGTCAAAAATATTTTCTTTTGCCCAAACAGTTGTTAATGTTTTTCTTTAAATTCACAAAAGTGGTCATCTTAATGAAGAAGTGACTAAGTACGTTTTTTAATGACTGATGCTAATCAAGCCCCCAGATATTCAACACTTCATTATGGATCATATCACTATCTATTCAAAGTAATTACATTAACACTTTGTTTTCGATATATGAATAATAAACATCCAATAATGATGACAAGATTGTAATCGAACGGCAGTAACTTCCTGGATCCCCAGAGCTGGATTTCAGAGGCACACCAAAGATGTGCTGGGGAAACCCTCTTGGGTGTCTGGAAGTCAGGACCTGGCCCTCAGATACCCAACTCCTTGACGTTCTACCCCACCAACCCCCGATATCAGACCCACCCAACCACCCTAGAATCCTATTATCATTCTCCAGGGTCTTTCTTAATTTCTCTTACAATGATGAGAATCATTAGGTTGTCAACCTCTCATTCTAACAGGTTTTTCTATATCCTTCCTCTTGATTGTTTTCAGTCCCACCACCTTTTCCCTCCTAGTTTTTCAAGTTTTCCGGATTTTTTTTTTGTCTTCTAGTTGAGACAGGCACAACATACTTGTTCAACACTTCTCCCAGTTTCTTGTTTTCAATTATTAATTTCCTAATCTTGCCCTTTAAGGAACCAATAATCACTTTCATTATTTTTTCCTTTATTTAAATATTTTTAGAAACTCTTGCCATCTGCCTTACCAGGTTAGAGTTTTTATGAACATTGCCCAATGTCCAATTCAAAATATATAAAAAGTTCCAAAAGCCTGACTTCCAATTTTGAATTCCTTTATAATTTTATCCATCACAAATTTCTCATATGTCGCAGAACTGCTCCACAGAAAATCATTTACATGCATTTAAGAAAATTGCCTGCTTGTTTTCCTTCAATTTAAATATTGCTAGGCCTCTTTTTAGCTATAGACAACCATCTTTCAATCAGACAGACTTAACTGAAAACTACCAAACTCTGGATATACTGTTTAGCTCACAAACTTATTTGATATTCAGGATTTCCCCTCTAAATCGCCGACTTCTGTTGGAACTGTTAAGAATACTTCTCTTTGAAATTCTTCCCCTTGCAAAAATGCTGCTTTGACATCAATGAATTTACATTCCCATGAGTATGTCACTAAGAAAAACTTACTCCTGACATCTCCTCTGTACCTACTCCCTAGCATCTTAGACCTGTGTCCTCTTGTAGTGACCATTTCAGCCCTGGGAAATAGCCTCTGAGAATCCACCCTATCTACACCTCTCAACATCTTATAAATCTCTATCAGGTCACCTCTCATCCTTCTTTTCTCCAGGGAGAAAAGACCTAGCTCCTCAACCTATCCTCATAAGGCATGTCATCTTATCCAGGCAACATACTTGTAAATCTCCTCTGCATCCTTTCAATAGCTTTCACATCCTTCTTGTAGTAGGCAACCAGAACTGCATACAGTACTCCAAGTGAGGTCTGACAAGGATGTTATTAAGTTGTAGCATAAACACCAAACTCTCAAGTTCTTTTCATTTCGTCTCCTTTGTAAATGACCCATCCAACTTGTCTGTAGCCACTAGAGGTTCTCTATCATAGGGGCTCCTACTACTTGTCACTCTTCACTTATTCTTTGGTCCTTACTCTTCTTAAGCTATGTCCCTTGCTAGATTCTGCTGTATAAACTAATATTACTCAACTGGACCCTCCTGCAACTACACTTTCTTTTATAAGTTCTTAATTTTGCTTTGGACTGTGATCACCACTGTCTGAACTTGCATTATGTTTCTTGACTTTCTACATTTTCACTTCCTTCTGTCAATCCATAGATCTGATATTCGGCACCTTATCTTGTACATTCAGCCAGTCTTTTTCATGAGTTCTTTTGTGCCCTTTCTACAATGGTGGTTTCCTTCCACTCAGTAGCCCTTCCTGGCACATATGCCACTTTTGGCAGTTGACCTTTGTGATAAATGGCCTTACCCTGACCTTCACATAAACGATGGGTTAATTGAAAGTAGACCAAGTGATAGCGAAGTACATGGCACATCTTCAGCTTCCATCAATGTGTAATCACTGTCAGAAAGCCATGTAGAATATACTCTAACCGTTTGGTTACCATGTTACAAGATCATCTTGTTCTCAGTGCTTAAACTTTTCTTGGGCCTCTCATTTTGTCCTGATCCCTCCACACTGATGCTATTTAAGAAAACCCACCAACACCACTACTTCCCCAGGAGGCTAAGAAAATTCAACATGTCCATTACGTGATCAATTTTACAGATGCAACATAGAACACATCCTTTCCAGATGTATCACAGCTTGGCATGGCGCCTGCTCCAACCAAGGCCGCAAGAAACCACAAATGCTTAAGAACATTGCCCAATTCTTCACAGAAACGGCCTCTCATTTATTAACTCCATTTATACTTCTACTGCCTCAAAAACACAACTGGCATAATCAAGGACCCCATGCATCCCCGACATACTCTCTTCCACGTTCTGCCGGGGGAAAGATACAGAAGTCTAAGATCACATACCAACTGACTCAAGAACAGTTTTTTCCATGCTATCAAACTTTGAATGGATCTATTCTACATAAAATTGATCTTTCCCTACCCCCCTAACTGTGACTGTAACACTATACCCTGAACTTTCTCCTTCCCAATGTACTCTATGAATGTTTGTATAGTGTTCAAGAAATAATACTTTCCATTGTATCCCAATATGTGACAATAATAAAATCATTCCTTCTGCCCTTATTTTGTAACATGCAATATTACTGGGTTTAGAATTCATTTCTGATAGCCTGATTTGATACCTTAAAGCTCTCCTGATTTTTCACCTTGAGAAATGCTCTCCTCCCTACGTATATTGCATTCAAATGTTCTGCAAAAATTGAACTAATGGGAATCCCCTCCAAATATAGGGCATGGCCCCACATTACTGAAGGTATCCTCAGATTCTTGTCATGAAATAATTGATATCAATTGTATCCACAACAATCTGGAGCACGGTTTTTGCAATGTACTGTGCACACTAGAGCAGTTGTATTCATAATTCAGTTAATTAGAATTAATTAATAAGATCATAAGATGCAGGAGCAGAATTAAGCCACTTGGCTTATTGAGTCTGCTCCACCATTCAATAATGGCTGATATTTTTTCATTCCCATTCTCCTGCCTTTTCTCTATAACCCTTGATCCATCAAGAACCTATCCATCTCTCAATGACCTGGCCTCCACAGCATTTTGCGGCAAAAAGTTCCACAGATTCACCACTCTCTGGCTGAAGAAATTCCTTCTCGGCTGTTTTAAAGGATCGTCCCTTTAGCCTGCGATTGTGCCCTCTGGTTCTAGTTTTTTAATACTAATGGAAACATCGTCTCCACATCCACTCTATCCAGGCCTCAAGTATCAATAAGATCCCCCTCATCCTTCTACACTCCAATGAGTACAGACTCAGAGTCCTCATCCGTCCCTCATAACAAGCCCTTCATTCCAGGGATCATTCTTGTGAACAGCCTCTGGACCCTTACCAAGGCCAGCACACCCTTCTTTAGATATGGGGCCCAAAACTGCTCACAATACTCCAAATGGGTTTACTAGAACCTTATATGGTCTCAGTAGCACATCCCTCTCTTGTATTCTACACCTCTTGATGTGAATGCTAACATTGCATTTGCCTGTCTAACCACCGACTGAACCTGCACATTAACCTTAAGAGAATCTTGAACAATAACTCCCTTTTACGTTTCTGATTTCCTAAGCATTTTCCCATTTAGAAAATAGGCTATGCATCCATTCCTCCTTCCAAAATGCCTAACCTCACACACTTTTCCACATTCTAAATCTTTTCAGAGCATTTTGTCTCATCACGGCATGATTTTTCTCACATATTCCATTGCTAAAAGGACTTCTACTGCTACGTGCGTATCTACAATATTCAAATTTGACACATACTCCTGAATTCATCATAAGAGTTTAGCTGGTGCTCCCAGCCCTTTTACTATCCATATTTCCATTATTTTATTGATAATTATTTCGTCTTCGCTAAAAGTTACCATCAAGATACAACAAATCTCATCACATTTCCTTCATTACACACTCTCAGGTTCAATTATGGTTTCATTAAAGTTTCTCACCAATTGGAAGACCGATCACTGATTGCAATGGCATTTTCCTGTACTTTTTATGTATTACAAATTTTCCATTAGTATCCTTGATCTAGTGAATTTTTCATCCACTATCCCTACATTCTCAACAGAATCTTCCATCAATGGCCAGAGAAACGTACAAATTGCTAATATAATTTGGTATTGATTTGCCACTTTAAATCCTTATCCCTAGCTGTTGTTAATATTACTTTAACAGGTGGTGGTAGGACTTAAAGGAACAATTATGTTCCAACTGTGCAAATTGCAAATCTATACACCTATGAAAACTCACTTTATAACGCTCCACGTCCAACTTCATTTGGGCCTTTTCATTGTCGTTTCACTTAGCAACAAATTCATTTGATACCATATTAGTACTGGTAAAGTGATTCACCCCTGATATTTTGCACAGAATTACTAATCATTTTAGTCATTTCAATGCATTACCACCACCGAACCTCAAACAAGTAGGGTGGCACATTGGCTGGCACTGCCTCTCAGCACCAGGAACCCCGGTTCGATTCTGGCCATGGGTGACAATCTATGTGGAGTTTGCCAGCTCCCCCCATGTCTGTGCTGGTTTCCTCCAGGTGCGCTAGTTTCCTCCCATTCCAAAGGTGTGCAGGTTAGGTGGATTGGCTGTGCTACATTGCCCATTAGCGTCCAAAATGTGTAGGCTAAGTGGACTAGCCATGGTGGTTAGTGATCTAACTGACCACTGGACTAGTAATCCGGGTGATCGAGGATGATGCTCCAGAGACATGGATTTGAATTCCACCATGCCAGATGGTGAAATTTGAATTCCAGTAGCGTCACACATCATGATGCAAGATGTCCTCAGTATGAAAATGGCTATTTCATCTGGTTGTGTAATGATCACTCCTACCAACACTCATGTACATAAGCATCTGCGATGGGTTGATTAGCAAGTGCAAAGCCAAGCAGGATTTTCCTCTTGTTGGCATCCTCAGCACCTCCTACTCAGTTTGGGAGATATATTCATGACTCCGTCAGCTCAAATCAATAGTGGCGCTACCCAGTGACTCGTTTCTTTCAAGTTCAACAAAGAAGAGTACAGATTCTATAGCTGAGAGAGAATTTTTTTTTAAAATTCTGCATCTCAGATTAATAAATACAACTTTGAATGACTTTAATAATGAGGATATGCTTTGTAAAACTCTATAGGCCCATAACTAGAAGAGTATGCAATGAAGTTATCTTGTTGTCATATTGCATTAATCACTCTTTGGTAGACTTCATTAGAAGTGATGCCACCTCATTTCTCCAACATACAAAGAGTCACCTGGACTCGAGACATCAGCTCTTTTCTCTGCTTACAGATGCTGCCAGACCTGAGATTTTCCCGCATTTTCTCTTTTCGTCTTCACACATACAAATTGTTAATTCCCATCAAAACGATTAAGCGCCAATGAATGACTTAAATAGATGTAGGCAGAATTGATTGTGGGACAGAAAAAAAAGCCAAATCAATCAAGTCTGTTTAGGATGGAGGACTTTCAGGTTGCTCATTCATCTGTATCCTCAGACAGTTGCCAATTAATTTCAGTTAGTTCTTTTGTGCTATGACCTGGCAATTTTTGCTAAATATATGATTATTGGTACAAAGAAATCTTAATATATGCAGTCGATTTACTAATGGTATGTATATATAAACTTCATGAGATGAGACTGTGAAGCCTGTGAATTACAACTTCTTAAGTTTATGGATAGGAATCTTACACTGAGTACAGCTTCTGAATTATACTGCCATAAGTCAACCACAGGGAATAGGGTAACAGAATATTTTTGCCTTTTGGCACATGATTTCTCCTTGCTAACTACCGCAATGAATTTAGCATTTATCACCACGTGCATCATGCTGTCCTCAGGAGTTAAGGGGTATGGGGAGAGCCCGGGAATATGGCATTGAAACAGAGAACAGTCATAATCATATTGAATATGACTGAACAGGCTTGAAAAGTCAAATGACCTGCTCCTACGTTTCTATGTAATTTGAATGGGTTTTATGATTTCTGTATCTATCACTCAAGGTGAAATGATGTAATGATCATGTGATTCAAACTTAGTTTGTTCTGAGGAAGCTACCAATTGACACATGTGCACAAGCCTTCCAACTGCGTAAAACTGCTACCAACTTCTCAAATCCTTAATAAACGTACCTATGTATTTTTGTGTTAACTGGTCCTTCATGTGTGACTGGAGCTTTGACGTTGATCTACTAAGTAAGCAACAAGTTGAAGAAAAACACAATATAATCACAGCGATGCAGAATTCTTCACGTTCAAGCACAATATGGTGCTAGTGCTGGTGGAAGTCGTAAACAGAATATTACCTAAAGATTAAAACTATTCATGTCCCTAACCGCCGATGAGAATGCACAGTGCAAATTCAAAAGAGGTTCAGCAACAAGTTCAATCGAAAAAGGATGCAGCTGGGATGCAAGCTGGATCAACTGCAGCAAGCGAGAAACGAGAAAATGGGCCAAGTAAAGGTGCGAAAACAATAAGCAAAAATCAAGAATTGTTGAAGTCTGGAAAATCCAAGATGGTGTGGAGTGTGGCAACTTCTTGCAAGCTGAGCCCAGCATAACACTTAATTCTTTTACTTGTGTTCTACGCTTCTAAAACTCTATTAAACTCTGTAACAATGCTCTATTACAATTTCTTACAGATTTGGCACCAGATAATCAAGGACCCCCTGCATCCGGACATTCTCTCTTCCACCTTCTTCTTTAGGAAAAAGGAATCAAGTAAGTTGAGGTCACTTACCAACCAACTCAAGAACAGCTTCTTCCCTGCTGCTGCCAGACTTTTGAATGGACCTATCTTGTACTAAGTTGCTCTTTCTCTGCACCCTAGGGACGACAGCAACACTACATTCGTGCACTCTCCTTTCCTTCTTTATGTATGGTAAGCTTTGTCTGCATGGCATGCAAGAAAAACACTTTTCACTGTATACTAAAACATGTGACAATAAATCAAATCAAAGTCTTTGGGGCCCCTATTCATTCTATGTTGCAGAGTGATGTGGTCCTGCCACAACTCAGCTTTCTGGGCAGAGTTTCAGAAATGTGCACACAAGAAACAGCACCACTATTCGCAAGTTCTGTAGCAACAACAGAATCCGCTGCAATGAGTACGGCTACAAGAAACTGATACTTTTAACTCGCTGCACTGTATCCAAATTCTGACCAGTAAAACTGCATGTTTAAGCAGCAAAGAAGCAGAAAGATCCAGGAAATTACCATAAAGTCCTCAAGATTAAAAGTTGGTTGAACTTAAGAGTATTTAAACAATGCACAGAATTACGGTTTGTCAACACTGCACGTATGAGCCAGAAAGATTTGTTTAGCAATGGGAAATTGTAGGAGCTTGGAACACTCTGCCTGAAAGGGTATTAGAGACAGAAACCCTCAACTCATTTAAGAAGTGTCTGGATATCATCGCAGGTAAAGCAGAGGATTCTTAGTAAGCTGTGAGGCTCCTTGTGGACAAATTTCTAGAAGATTAGTTCTTAGATGAACTCAAAAGTTGTTTTGGGGGAGTCCTCCTCTCTCTTCAAGTATTTCTGTTTATTACCTTGGCTGCTTAGGTAACTTTCAGTTGGTTTGACAGGTTTTTTTTGATGTAATCTACAGAACAGCTCCCTGCTATTGCTTTAAAAGATGACAAAATTACTTCCTGACTAAGGGACTTGCATAAGTTTAAAGTCCTTTTTCCAAAAAGGAGTGGTATGTTGAGTAGACATCATGTGTTATCATTTGACATCTTGAAATTTACAGTTTAGATAAGGAACTAAATCCGTTTACATTTATCGAATACCTAGAGTTGTGATTTTTTTTTAATCCATGATGAATCAGTGAGACCAACCGCTTAGAATGCTATCGGTCTTTTGTTGATGGTCAACAAATGGAGACATGTATTCCTGGATGGTTTGAACGTCTATATTTAATTAGGTAATTTCTGGAGACTCATGATTGACTGGAACTCGAAATGCCAAGGGTCACATGATTTACAAAAGCCTTTTTAATAGTCTATGTTCAAAATTTTAAACTATTGACTGGAAGTTCATTAAATACTGGAACATGACATAGTAGAAAGCAAAGGCAGTGATAGCAGATTTATCATCATATCGTGATTTCATACTGGTAACTATCCAACAAATCAGCCACATACCATAAGGCATTTTGAAATTCACAGTAGCAAACTTCCTTTCAAATCCTAACAGTAAACACTGCACGTACAATGGAACACACAAACAGCGCTGAAGCAAGATCATCTAGGAGGAGAGTTGCTAAACTTGTCAGGAATGTCCTGCTGGGGGTGCAGATGAGCCAATCATGAACTGTTGCTATCAGAGAAAGGAGCTAATTACAGATTATTGGTATTAGAAAAATGAGCCAATCATATATCGTGTGTCCATGGCAGAGCAGGAAGCAGAGATCTATTTAAGCACGCAGTTTGTTAAACTCGAGGCTATCGTTGTAACTGGGCAAAGAGGATAGAAAGCTGTCAGATATCTGAACAAAGAAAAAGGACAAGGACAGATCGACCAATTGATCCTGTTTCTTAGAGAAACCAAACAACTAAAGCACAAGTCGAATAGTCATTAGCCTAAGTATGAAAGTGCAGTTATTTTGGATGAAATCGAGTTTTGGGTCATTGATATCCAGGGTAAACTTGTGAAGCTAGGAATAGTCTACAGAATGAAGGGAGGAATTTCAGTATGAATCCATGTGGAAGAAGCTGTAACTAGAGTTAGATGTTGAGGAAAGAGATACAGCTGTGAGAGAGAGTTGATACCTGAACAATCCTGAGAAGGGAAACAGAAAGCAATAAAGTTGAACAAAATAAAAGACAAACACAAGTTCCACATTTAAGACAAGAGCAGAATTTCTTCAGAAGGGCATTCATGGAAGAGAAAGGGTAGTGATGTAAATATTAAAATAAAAACAAAGTACAATCTGAAAATCTGAAATGGAAATTGCATTAAGTTGATGACCTTTCATCAGAATTAGAAAAAAAGCAATTTAAGAGATGTTAATAAAGTACAGAGGCAGAGAAAGGAGGAGAACCAGATGATGATTTTCCATCAATGTCTGCTGAGTTACACTATCATGTATTACAAATGCCATTAAAATAATCATTTATCACAAACATTGTGGCTTTGCATTAACCACAAGAGAAAGGACATTTTAAGTTTGTCAATAGTAAATGGAGAAAAGTTCTGGCTGTCCTGTAATTCATGTGTTACTTGCTCAGTCTCTGTGTATAATTCTATTAATCGTAGCCATCCTGAATTAATTGACACAAACTAAAACAAAATAGGAAAAATAGATGTAATTTTGGAACTCCAATATTTCAAAGCCAAGATACAAAATGAAGTAATAACAAAAGATAATCAGAAAATATTTTGTAATTGAGTACTTTCAGTTGTAAAAGCTTTGTCAAGAATTGCCCTAAATGCTCAATGGGCAAATGCAAAGTACAGATTAACAAGGTTCACTTTCAATCTTTAATCTACTTAATCTAGGCTAACTGTAGAAGATACTTCAATTATTCCACTTTTTTCCAGTCTGCAAAAAAATTGCCCACAACTTCTGTTTTTCATTACTATCTAGTGAAGTAGTTCCCAATCTTTTATCTGCCTCTGCACATCTTTGTACTATAAACATTTTGAGACACACCTGGGATATTCTCCAACTAAGCAGTTCGAGATAAAGGCAGGAAATGGCACCAACATTCATCAAAGTAACTAGAAATGCAAGAAATGATTAGGTGCAATAAGGGTCAATATATCCTACACAAAGACAAGATAGATAACTCCCTCAGTGAGACAATTTGAGTGTGTAACATCCCTATGTTTACATCCAGGTTCTGCGCACCTATGCTTTACAACAAGCTCCCTGTATATATATCAAGATGGTGAAAGTGTAAGGTTTTCCATTCCTAGACCAGAACCTGTGAGGAAGAAGCGCCTTCCAATTGGAACATAGTGAATGAAACCGAACAATTCAATTCAATTCAAAATGGGGTCATCGTAATTTCCCAGGAGCAGATGAAGGGCTGCAAAATAACATTTTGTGTTTATCAGGGACGATACCCCATTCCGTCTGATTTCACTGGACTTTGGGCCAGAGAGCGAAAGACTGACTTGGACAGAAATGGAAGTGGATTTCTGCAGCACAACTCTGAGCTCAGAAAGGTGGAAGTGAATTGTGTTGTGGAACAGTCAGGACAGAATGAGTCAGTGAAAGATAATTCAGAGCCTGAAGGGAGAGAGATATCTGACGGGAGGAATTAATCTGTTAAATAAATTAAGAAAATATTCGAACTGAAAACTTATCTAAGTGCCTAAAACTTCTGGTTTGGATGGATTGTATCCAACCATGCTCAAAAAATACAGGAGACGACAGCAGATACTTAATTACCACTGCATTAATAATAATCACATCAAATGATGCAGAAGTAACTTATTTCATTTCTATATTTAAAAACAGAACATTAAACAAACCTAAGAATCACTATTTTTTCCCCAGGATGACACCATTTGGAAACTTCTCTTTTAACATTTGTTAGCATTTAAAAAAGGCCTCAGTGTGTTAAATATCAAAATCATTGGTGTGCGAATTGGCGGCATGTATTTTTTAATACAGATAATCTTTTCACTTATCTCCTCTGAATGATTCAAACAGACTGGGCCACTTTTAGCGATGGGGTCTGTAGAACTACCCTTGGAAGTAGACTAGTCTTGGTGCTCCAAATGAATGGTGAATGCTATCAAGAAGCAAAACGCAACTGGAGTTCCAAACTGAGGGAGCTGAGGAAACCAAAGCAATCGACCAGTCATTGAATGTGAAAGGGATAAACATATTTTAATCTTATTTAGAATGATCCCATTAATCTTTTAAAGAAAGAAAATCAACAATTATATATTTCACTTATTGCCCCATGTATTGCACAGAATTTATTTTTAAATGCAACTGGTGCTAGGTGATCACATTGGAATGAGCAGAGATTGGTCTTGAATGCAAACTGGAGACTACTTAAGTGGAGATTCTTGGGAACACAGAACAACACATAAACCTGGTCAATCTGGCTAAAGGGAATTTAATTCAAATGACTGGGGTTTGTCAGGTGGTTAGACCTCATTTGGAATACTGCATCCAGTTCTGGTCACCTTACTACTGGAAGGACATGGAGACTCTGGAGAGAGTGCAGAGGAGGTTTACCCGGATGCTGCCTGGTATGGAAGGTCTGAGTTACAAGGAGAGGTTAGGCAAATTGGGGCTGTTTTCCTTAGAAAGACGTAGACTTAGAGGAGATCTGATACAGGTGTACAAGGTTATGAGAGGTATAGAAAGAGTAAACAGCGTTAAACTTTTTCCTAGTTTGGGACTCAAATAGCACGAGGGGTCACGGGCTTAGGGTGAGGGGGGTAAGGTATAATTTGGATGCTGGAGGGAGTTTTTTCACACAGAGGGTGGTGGGGGTATGGAGCGCACTGCCAAGTAAAGTGATGGAGGCAGGCACTCGGGTTATTTAAGAGATACTTAGATGGGCACATGAATAGAATGGGAATGGAGGGATATAGAAAACCGATTTAAAATATGGACCATGAGCCTTGGGAGTTCCCTGGGAAGCGTGTAAATTGTCCATGATATTGGTGTATTTCTGTTTTATCCTACAGGTACTTCGGTCTGCCTTGTTGTCTAACAAGGGGCATACACGCGATGGGTCGTGAGACAGCTGCTGTTGGATTTCAAGAGTATCCTAGTGCTTCACGTTGTTAGTGTATGCTTGACCTGGACCAGTTGATAGGCAACACGACAGCTCAGTGACTATCGCTGTGCTGTGCAGATACATGGATTTGGGCCTGTGTCTGTGGGAGTTTGCACATTCTCCCCGTGCTTGTGTGGGTTTTCTCCAGGTGCTCCAGTTTCCTCCCATACCCCAAAGATGTGCTCTTAGGGAGAATTTGTTTTGCCAAAATTGTCTCACAAATTTGATTCCAATGCATAGATTTATAAACATAGACAGGGATCATGGGTAGAAGTGGGGACATGGAGGTGGCGGCGCGAGCTCGTTGGGCCGAAGGACCTGTTTCCCGTACTGTCTCGTTCTTTGTGGTTTGATAAAAGGGTGCGTGCACAGGACTGCTAGAGCCGCAGCACTTGCACCCTTTGCACGGTATCCCAGTCTTCTCTAGTTTTATACAGCCCATCACTAAAAGTGGCCCATTTAGTTTGACACCTTTCAGAGGAGGTAAGTAAAATGTTATCTGTATTAATACATACACATCACTAATTCGTACAGCAATGATTTTGATATTTAGCATTTAAAAAGCGTGTTAACAAATCTTAAAAAAGGCAGTTTCCAAATAGTACCATCCTGGAAGAAAATAGTGATCCTTATATTTGTTCAATCTTCTGTTTTTAAATACAAAAATAAAATAAGTTGTTTTTGCATCATTTGTTCTGATTATTATTAATGCAGAGGGAACTACCGCAGAAAAATGCTCTTGCGTCGTTAAAGAAAGACAGGATGGACAGTTGTGATATCTCTAAAATAAATTGATTGTCAACATTCATTATCTAAGCTTCAATCCCCAGTATCAGTATTTAGTCAGAATACTAAAAAGGCAGATGTCATTTTCTATCATTAGTCAAACTTTTAGAAGTGGAAAGGTTTTTTCCTTATTAAAATTTGTATATGATGTAACTACTGGACAAGCCAATTGTTAGGAAAATGTCCAGAGATTTGCTATTAGATTGAAATGATGAGAATCTTGTTTTTCAATTAGGCAGAAATCACTAAAACCAGTAAGTGTGCATCTATTTGGAGATATTTAAGAAATACTTAGATGGGCACATGAACAGAATGGGAATGGAGGGGTATAGAAAACTGATTTAAAATAGGGATCATGAGCCTTGGGAGTTCCTGGGAAGTGTGTAAATAGATGATGATATTGATGTACTTGTTTTTTATCCTACAGGTGCTTTGGTCCACCTTGTTGTCTAACGAGGGGCATACACGCGATGGGTCGTGAGAGGGCTGCTCTTGGATCTTTTTTCGAGAGTATCCTAGTGCTTCACATCGTTAGTGTACGCTTGACCTGGACCATTTGATGGGCAACACGACAGCTCAGTGACTATCGCTGTGCTGTGCAGATACATGGATTGGGCCTGTGTCTGTGGGAGTTTGCGCATTCTCCCCGTGCTTGCGTGGGTTTTCTCCGGGTGCTCCGGTTTCCTCCCACATCCCAAAGATGTGCTCTTAGGCTAATTGGCAAAATAAATTCTCCCTAAATTGTCTCAAATTTGGTTTTTAATCCATAGATCTATAAACATGGACAGGGATCGCGTGTAGAAGTGGGAACATCGAGGTGGCGGCGCGGGCTCGTTGGGCCGAAGGGCCTGTTTCCCGTGCTGTTTTGTTCTTTGTTCTACATTATGACTTTAGTATTAATGCATAGAACTTGGCTTTACACTAGCACTAGATTTTGGTAACATAGCCAGTGTTTATATCCAGAAAAGGAAAGAAAAATGAGACTCCATCTTGTAATTGTAAGTACAATTACATCAAAACAATAAGAGGTAATATAAATACAACCTAAAACGTCTGCAAAAATCCTGAATTTGAATTATGATTTAATTTCTGCACTCTCAAATGTCATTTTCTGCATCAAAATTTATTCATAAAATGCATCTGGAAAACAATGATGTGTATATTATATTGTAGCAACAGCAAAAAACACAATAATCTATATTTAACAATTGCTTTAGTCACAAATTCTCAGTAGCAAAGTAACTCCCTATTTTTCAAAACGTAACAGTACACACAAACGTTTCAAACCTTATTTAAAACAGTTATGCACAAAAACTTAACCAAGTACGTACAGGGTTAACAGGGACCAAATCAGTCAAAAATTCAACTCCTACTTCACAAGAGCAAGAATACACAATATAAGTTGAAAATATAAGTTGATTCAAATTATTTATTTTGCTTCTCTACACATATTCATTTGTTTGTTTGTTTCACTGTTTTTACATGTAATGGCATCAATAAAAATATTCCAAGTTAGTCCAGTTACTTCATATTCCTGTTGCTAAGTGGATATTTAGATTCTATTGCTATTTCACCCAAATTACAACATAACACTGTTCATGATTTAAAGCAATATTTCTTCACCCCAGCGATCTCACAAGCTCTGAAATTGCTGCCACTCCACCGGAACTTAGATTAACATTCTCACAATGATACATTCAACCAAATTACAAACTTGGAAATCAATGAATTCACACTGCTCTATACTCAGCTAAGTAGATCACCACAAATCTATATATATGTACAGTTAAAAGGTGAAGTCTGAGGGGAGTTACACCTTTAGCTGATTTGTGAATCAAGCCAGAAAGTAGGGCTGGGATGGCAACTATAGGCATATGAACCCTAGAAATATATGGTGATCGACGAATGGATGTTTTTGTTGCAATTTTAAATATCATTATGCAACAAATTTTACAAAGTGCAAAAATCAAGTGTTTTAACTCAGAAAAATCTGAGGTTGACATCAATGAGGGTGATCAACTTGAAGAAATTGCATTATTTAATGGAAGCCTGAATTCATTTTGATTGCTGACTCATTCAATATTGTAATATTGGATAGTGACTGCACCCCTAAACAGTGTGTGGCATGGTTCAGCTTAATAGCTACTTGAAATCTCTAACAAACAAGATTGACAAAGTTGAATAGTATGAAAATTGCAGCTACTTTATTGAAAGGATATTAACACTACAGGTTACTAAGAGAGACTGCACAGCCAATGATATCATTAGTGATGTCACATGATCAGTCTCTTAAAATACCCCTATTCCAAGTTTATTCATTCATCACAAGTAGGCTTGCATTAACACTGCAATGAAATTATTGTGAAAATTTTTTAGTCACCACACTCCAGCACTGTTTGGATACACTGAGGGAGAATTTAGCACAGTCAATACATTTAACCAGCCCATCTTTCGGATTGTGGGGGGAAACCAGAGCAAATCACACAGACGCAGGGAGAATGTATAGACTCTGCACAGATAGTGATCCAAGCCAGGGCCCAGGTCCATCTCCCTTTAAATCAAAGTTCCTTGACATCAATAACACTGTAATGTTATCAAAGTTGGCAACATGAACAATTAATAAATAAGTCAATGGGTAGGGAGTTCCAGAGGCCATCACTCTCTGCGATTGTTGACAAATCTCTGCCATCTGCTTTTTAGTGTACACTACAACCCATCTTTGGCTTGGTTTGCATGTCATCTGTTATTGCCTAATTGAAGTCAACATAGTGTTCTGAGGTTAACTTAGTGTTGAAGTGTTTTCAAAGTGAGATTCTGTCTTCTCCAACTGGTACAGGTAGTGTCTCATGTTCTCAAGAAGGTCCAGGTCTTGTTTCAGCTTGATGTGGACTCTGTCTCTGGTAGATTGGTTCTTGTTGCCAAAAGTTGATCCACATCTTTGTGTAAGAGACCACTCCCATCTATGGTTAGGTGATAATAGGCATACACTTTTCACTTCTGGTATAGTTCCTTACTTGAATTTCTTGATCCTGATGAAAACTACATTATTTTGCCTTGTTTTCTCATCATATAACCTGATCTTGCTATTCCTTTCCTCTACAATTTATTTTGTTTTGGCTGGTTTAAACAAACTAAATGCTGTGCATTGTTGATGTTTAACCATGAGTAACACCATTTAGCTGTTGAGTGTGTAATATATCTGTACATCAGCAGGAAATTGGCTTCATTGTTTAGAAACTGAATCTTACTCTCTAGCTACCTTCAACAAATGTTTAAGTTGTGGCAGGATGATAAGGAACAGATCAGATGTATTGAATTCCACCCTCTTTTAAATAGTTTGTGATTCTTGCTAAATGAATTGTGGCCCATTATTGCTCCAGTTGTTCAGGGTTACCAGATTCTGTTGAAAATTTCACCCAGTCTTTCAATTGTCCTCTGAGAGGACATTATCCCCATAATGAAAACTTCTGGCTATTTTGAGTGGGTGTTGACCAGAATAAGAAACACACTTCTTTTGAATCCCCTCACAAAATCTATATGTACTCTTTGCTGGACTTCTTCAGGCCATTCCCATGTGTGCAATGGAGTTAATGGCAGCAGGTTCTGTACTTTTGCACAAAGCAAAATATCACTGTCTTCTCCTCAATTTCAACATCAAGCCCTGGACACCAAAATAGCTTCTGGCTATCTCCCTCGTTCTTATGACGCCACAGTATCTTTGTATTTGCCAATTACATCTTTCCTTAATAAATGTATTGTCCCCAGAGGAGACAAGCTGCCAAGATTGTTTGAATCTTTGGATGAAATGTGGCTTTTACACTTTAACATAGTGTAAAGGTGTAAAACACCTTTACACTATGTTATGGCTCAGGTCAGAAACTCTAAAGTGTTGTATAGAGCCCTTTGTTTTTCATTTGAATTTGGCTAGGATAAGTATGAGATGTTTCACTTCAGGTATAATGTCAAATAAAATTTAAAAATACAGTTAACATCTTTAGTATCAATTACAAACAAGAAATCAAAAAGACCACTATCATGTACAACCCTTAACAAATATATCTACCGTTTTTCAATCAAAAACAAAACCTTCCATAGACAAAAGACCCTCTTCACAGATTTAACACAGCAAAGGCTAATGCTCACGTGATACTGCACTGAGACCTTTGTCTGCAGTTCTCTGGATAGACTCAGAACAGTTTAAAGTCAGAATTGTTTCCCAAACCAGGGACCAGGCAAGCCAACAACTGCAGGTTTTCTGCCCTAAGAAGGCTTTCAATTGAATAGCAGAATTTCCCAAAACCAGGGAGGGACACACCACTTTCAATACGACCATAATTTGTAACTTTCCTCCTAACAGAGTCAAAAAAAATCAAACCCACAGTAAACATGAACATGTCTCATTTAAGCTATTGAAGAAACAATAAAAGGACATATCCTGTAAAGCCAGTAATGAGATCAGCTGAGGCTGTCAGCTAAGAAAACACTGAAGCTGTGAGAGCTGCAGCGATCATGATTTTAAAAAAGTTTTCTTAACGGTACACTAACATCACAGCTACTAGTGAAGGAATCCTGGTATTAGACCCAAATATCATTGTCAAAAGACAAATGGTTCGTCGATAAAGTAAATTTCCCCCATACATGAATTAATAAAACTGCTTTATTCCATAAATGATTCCTAGGGCTTCTTTTGCTATCCATACATAATTGATTTCTGCTTTATTCAAGGACCTTGATACAAAAGCAAGCAGCTTCTCTTCATCTGTGGGCATAATGTAAGAAACTAATAAGGTGATGTATTACGCCAGTTGTAAAGTTAAATTTGGATCAAAGTATATCAGGACTTTTGATGTTAGTAGTGCCTCTATCTTGTATGAAGACATTCTTGCACTGATCCATCCACTTACATTTTCTATTTTGACACAATAAGTTGTGTAAGTACTTATGAATAGTTGACACATTACAGACAAATCTTCAGTCATAGTTTAGTAAGCACAAAAAAAATTGAAGTTGATTGACATTTTAAAGTGCAGGTGCCTCAGTAATGGCTTTGACTTTCAAAGACAACTTATGCAGTTCCTTTGCATCTAAGCCATAGATATTCAATCAAGATTGAAAAAAAATTACATTTAGTTTCTCAGACTCTGAATTCACAATCTTCTAATCTCTGGAGTGTGGCATATAAATTGCAGAGATGTTCTTTCTCGTTATTTCTAATCACTGAGATATCGTCTAAGAAACACTGAACTTCTTCTAATCTACTTAAAATTTGATTGATCACATGTTGGAACATAAGATACCAAATGGTAGTTTTTTGTATGTAAAAATATCCCTTTGTGTGCCACAATCAATTATTGTGAATCTGACTCCACGTTCATGTTAACACATGCTTAACTGAGGTCAATTTTACTGAAGTGTTGGCCTCCAGCCAACCCAGTGAATAAATCAGAGGCAGAGGGTACCATTTGGCACACAATATCAGATTGATAGCGACTTGAAAATCACCACAAATGTGTACCAATCTATCTTTCTTCATCATGAGTACAATTGGCGTAGCCCAATCAATCACATCAATGGGTTTGAGGATTCCTGTTTTGACCAGCTACTCTAATTTTGCCTCTATCAGTACTGACTGTGCCTTTAAGCATCTTGCCTGTCATAAATCTTTTAACTAAATGATGATATTCCTTCATGTTTCCCAGCTCACTATTGAAGATATAATAAGAATTCATAAGATGAAGTATGTCTCTTCAAGATCTTCATGAGATTTACCTCAGCTGATTTAATCTGATCTTTTCCAGCCAGATTCTTCCCATTAGTGCTACATAATTTCTTTTAACAAAAATGTTTAAGCACAAGTCTGCAGAATGTTCATTCAACTGCACGGTAACATCAACATGGCCTCTCAACAGAACCATTTCTCCAGTTTAGGTTTTTAACACCATCTTCAAGAGTTTCAAGGCAATATGTTGAAGTTTTTCATGGTCAACAGTTTCTGATACCAACAAAACTTCTACTCCAGTGTCCACCTCCATTTTCACTGTTGTCTGCTCAGTAAAGGAGTGATACTGGAACAATTTCTTGCACACTCTTTGGATTGTAATTCAAATCCTTCTTCACACCATGCTGATGCTTTTTGACTTATTCAGCTTTCTAATCGATGCATTTGGCTTTTACTTTTTATAATTTTGGGCCTGAAGCTCGTTTCTTGTTCTAACAAGTGTGTTCAATGTGACCCTTTCTGCCACAATTCCAAGACATGATATCTTTGCACAAACAATCTGCTACTAAGTACCAGGTTTTTGCACACCAAAGGCAAATGTGTCCGTGTTTGGTTTTCAGCCAACATCTTATGAATTCTTATGCTCAAACTCAACAGTTGAGATTCTTTGACTGCTAATTTTGTGGATGTAGCAACATCTAAAGCTTTCTTTAGCATTAGGTTGTTTTCTATCAACAACCATTTTTCTTCTTTTGGAGTGACTGCAAGTATGGCCTGCCACTTTGTTGCCAGATTTTTAAGTGGTCATTTTAAAAGACAGGTTGCAGGCCTCGAAGGTTTAAACAACGAAGAAGTTTACTGAAAGGATGCTAAAACTACATGTTGATAAGACAGACTGTCAGTTTTCTCACACACTAACAACCAGTTACATCAGTGATACCATATGATCAGTCTCTTAAAGTGCCCCTGCTCCACTGCAAAGCTGCGAGTGAGGAAATACTAGAAATAACGAGTACACAACATGGACCTTTCACTCAACATCCAAAAAAGTGAAGGTTGTCTTTCAACCAGGCCCTTTAGCACAACACTTAATCACACTGATTAAGATCAATGGCGAGATCCTGGAAAATGTGAATCAGCTTATTTCTATACCTTAGTAGCTTTAACTTAGAAGTTGACAAAGGTAGAAACAGAACATATCCAGCCAATGTGCCAGTTCAGATTTCAGCATCTGACGCATGTATTTAATGTTTAAGATCTCAAACCAAAGACTAAACTAATGGTCTACTTAGGAACTACAATTCTCTTGCTCCTATATGCTTCAGACACTTGGGACAGCCTACAGCAGGCACCGCAAAATACCACTAGCAGTACCGTTACAAGATTCCCCAAATTTGGTGGCAAGAAAGGCAGTTTAACAGCAGTGTCCTCTCCCAAGAAAACGTAACCAGCATTAAGGCACCAATCACTCACAAACAGCTCCACTAGGCAGGATGTGTAATTTTTTACATATGATATCAGATTCCCAAAGCAACTGCTGAATTCAATTGTGGTAAGAGACTCCCAGGAGAAAACAGAAACACTTTCA
This sequence comes from Sphyrna mokarran, assembly GCA_024679065.1. Lineage (NCBI taxonomy): Eukaryota > Metazoa > Chordata > Chondrichthyes > Carcharhiniformes > Carcharhinidae > Sphyrna > Sphyrna mokarran. The sequence continues at coordinate 37,349,794 of JAGIQG010000012.1, read as the reverse complement.
CAAAAGCTTTGGAGGGTAACTCTAAAGAGATCCAACTTTCTATTGACTCATGAGAGATCCTGACTGTGACTTTCCAAAATGGGGAACATACATTCAGGAAAACAACAAAACACAGATTTCATTGTAACACACAGAGACCAAATCAGACAGCACAGAAAGCACACAAACCTCCCAACAACTCATCCACCCAATCTTCTAAGCACCATCTGCCTTATGTGGCAGGGTCTGCAAATTACATACTGGATATATCAGCGATTTCAGAATCTATCAACCTGGAGTGAGTGAATACAAGTCATGAGTTAAGAGGGCATTAGCAATCATGGACCTCCATGTTAATCTTGCTCTGGAAGCGTGGATCATGTTCATTGTAATCCATCCAGTTTGTGGGATTCTTTGTCTATTTGTACTGCAACAAATGGGAAAGAAATCTGAAATTCTATCCTGGCAAAGAACTAATGCTTTCAACTTTAGAGAAATTTCCCAGTTCAATAGAATTGCTAAATAGCCTTGACAAAGTATTAGACTGAAATATATAGAATCTTGAAATATAACTTCCTGTTCGGCATACTTTTACCACCATTTTGTTGTCAAAATGTGAGAATGATTGAATAGACTGGGGTTGTTTTCCCTTGAAAGACGTCGGCTTAGAGGGGATCTAATAGAGGTATATTAGATTATAAGGGGTATAGATAGAGTAAATGGTGGTAAACTTTTTCCACCTTCAGAAATGGATAGGACAAGGGGTCATGGCCTTAGGGTGAGGGGGGCTATGTATAAGACGAATGTTAGAGGGCAGTTTTTCACACAAAGGGTAGTGGGGGTGTGGAATGCACTGCCGAGTAAAGTGGTGGGAGCAGGCACGCTAGGGCTGTTTAAGGGTCTCTTGGGCAGCCACATGAGCGGTATGCAGATACAGGGATATAGTAGGACTGTTTAACTATGACTTTTTTTTCCACAAATAATTCGGTCCAACTTGACCAACAAGGAGCATGCATTGGGCAGGTGGTGCAAGGACAGCTCTTGGATGTTGATTCATAGGTTGCCTGGTGCTTCATGTCGTAAATGAGTGCTTTATCTGGACCGTCTGAAGGGCACCATGACAGCTCAGTGACTATCGCTGCAGCTGTGCAGACACTTGGAATTGGGCCGGTGTCTGCGGGAGTTTGCGCGTTCTCCCCGTGGTTGTGTGGGTTTTCTCCGGGCGCTCCGGTTTCCTCCCACATCCCAAAAATTCGCTCTTAGGCTGATTGGGAAACAAATTGACCCTATATTGAGATTCTTCCATATTAGGAATAACCTAAAATTAGAATAAGAAAATGGAATTGTTACTATAAAGTTATGACGACGGCGTGGGCTCGTTGGGCCGAAGGGCCTGTTTCCCGTGCTGTGTTGCTCTTTGAATTGAAAAAAAGTGCAAAAAACGCTATCCCAAATAATTTTTACCCTTTAAAAATTTATATCAAAAATTTTATGTTGACATAATTATTAATCACCAAGCACTTTTTTTGCACAAGCAAATTATTGCAAATATAAAACAGATAAAAACAGATTTACATATTGTATTATAGTTATAGTTTCTAGACTATAGACTTTTTGAAAGACATCTGTAAAAACATGCAACTAACTAGTGTCAAATTGAGAAAGAGTACTTTAGAAACTCGGGTCTTAATATTAAATAGTCATAGGAGTTTAAAGCATAGAAACAGGCTCTTTGGCCCAACTTGTCCATGCTGCCCTTTTTTTTAAACCAGTAAGCTAGTCCCAATTGCCCGCATTTGGCCCGTGTCCATCTACACCCATCTTTTCTATGTAACTGTCTAAATACTTTTCAAAAGGCAAAATTGTACCCACCTCTACTATTGCTTCTGGCAGCTGTTCCAGACACTCACTGTCCTCTGAATGAAACATTGACTGTCTGGACCCTTTCATATCTCTCCCCCTCTCATCCTAAACCTAAAGCCTCCAGTTCTACGCTGCCCTATTTTTGGGAAAAGCTATTAACTAACCACCTTTTCTATGCCTCTCATTAAATGTGAACATTTCAGGTCAAGTGTAATCCTGAAATGCTGAGCTTGGTTGAAATCATTAGGTTACATTTTAGCTTCATTTGAAGCAATTTTTAAAAGTGACATCTTGGCCTTTTAGTTAAGATGCAAATGAGACCAAGTCTTGGAGGAGGAGCTCTCCTACTCCAATCAGTTTGGATCATGTAGATCAAACCCAAGACAGGAGATGAGAACCCTGTTTTGTCAGCTTGGATCAGGAATGTCTCAACTTGTTGAGACTCTGAATTGGACTTGATTGGATTGAATTAGAATAAAAACAAAAAAAAGACACTTCCACATTTAAACTTTCTCTTTGAAAAATTATTAGTTCACAAGTATCAAACTCAGTAAACGTATCTAGTCCTCAGCAGGTACACGTGGTGCTTCTGTATGAAGGCGCCAGAAGAGAAACACTCCATTATCTGAGACAGTTTTTGTTTGACTCGTTATATGGTTATTATTTCACACCTTTTGGCCTGGCCTATCCAGGTGGAACAGGCCAACAGGTGTAAAGCTGGAAACTGGCAGCATCCATCCCCCCTCCTTCTCCAGTTCCAACTCCACATCGCTCCCCGCTCCCAAAGTAATGCTGTTGTTATTTAATGGGGATTGGTGTTATTTACCGGGACCACGCCGCGTTTTCGAGCCGTCTGCCCCCTCTCTGATCACCGTCGAGTGAATCATTTGTGAGGAGCGATCACCGACTCCAAAGACGGGAGAAAATGCCGAGACCGGCCGGCCCGGAGACAGTGCGGCAGCTCCCGGCACCTCATCAACGCAATGAGGCGGCTCCCCCATCACAAAGCCCACATCAACAGACACAAAACCCCCAGGCCAATAAATACCCCTCCCCCCCAATAAATACCCCTCCCCCCCAATAAATAT